>OY821522.1:29010125-29610125 GCA_963682025.1 Cordilura impudica
AAATCTAAAATCAACATAAGCTAACGATACGATACGTTAAGCTTAAGTTGGATAAGCACTTGTATGTGTTTTTCATAAGACAGGTTGAATCAGCTGATTCGCGCCGATACCGTAACACGTAACCGAACGTGTCAGCATTTTTTTCTGTTAAGTGAAAAGCATATAGAGCAGTTACCGAACCCAACTGTCACGTAACCGGAACGTCCCAATCTGTTGAAAATAGGTTTTTGCTTTGTTTATATGTGACATTTGTTGTTGTGAAACAGAGTTTCACATGCATAGAATGTAGTACAAAATAGTATAAGATTAGTTTAAATTTAATATAGAGAATATAACAACGTGTATTAAAATAATAATTATAATAATAATAATAATAATAATAATAATAATAATAATAATAATAATAATAATAATAATAATAATAATAATAATAATAATAAAATAATAATAATAATAATAATAATAATAATAATAATAATAATAATAATAATAATAATAATAATAATAATAATAATAATAATAATAATAATAATAATAATAATAATAATAATAATAATAATAATAATAATAATAATAATAATAATAATAATAATAATAATAATAATAATAATAATAATAATAATAATAATAATAATAATAATAATAATAATAATAATAATAATAATAATAATAATAATAATAATAATAATAATAATAATAATAATAATAATAATAATAATAATAATAATAATAATAATAATAATAATAATAATAATAATAATAAATAATAATAATAATAATAATATAATAATAATAATAATAATAATAATAATAATAATAATAATAATAATAATAATAATAATAATAATAATAATAATAATAATAATAATAATAATAATAATAATAATAATAATAATAATAATAATAATAATAATAATAATAATAATAATAATAATAATAATAATAATAATAATAATAATAATAATAATAATAATAATAATAATAATAATAATAATAATAATAATAATAATAATAATAATAATAATAATAATAATAATAATAATAATAATAATAATAATAATAATAATAATAATAATAATAATAATAATAATAATAATAATAATAATAATAATAATATAATAATAATAATAATAATAATAATAATAATAATAATAATAATAATAATAATAATAATAATAATAATAATAATAATAATAATAATATAATAATAATAATAATAATAATAATAATAATAATAATAATAATAATAATAATAATAATAATAATAATAATAATAATAATAATAATAATAATAATAATAATAATAATAATAATAATAATAATAATAATAATAATAATAATAATAATAATAATAATAATAATAATAATAATAATAATAATAATAATAATAATAATAATAATAATAATAATAATATAATAATAATAATAATAATAATAATAATAATAATAATAATAATAATAATAATAATAATAATAATAATAATAATAATAATAATAATAATAATAATAATAATAATAATAATAATAATAATAATAATAATAATAATAATAATAATAATAATAATAATAATAATAATAATAATAATAATAATAATAATAATAATAATAATAATAATAATAATAATAATAATAATAATAATAATAATAATAATAATAATAATAATAATAATAATAATAATATAATAATAATAATAATAATAATAATAATAATAATAATAATAATAATAATAATATAATAATAATAATAATAATAATAATAATAATAATAATAATAATAATAATAATAATAATAATAATAATAATAATAATAATAATAATAATAATAATAATAATAATAATAATAATAATATAATAATAATAATAATAATAATAATAATAATAATAATAATAATAATAATAATAATAATAATAATAATAATAATAATAATAATAATAATAATAATAATAATAATAATAATAATAATAATAATAATAATAATAATAATAATAATAATAATAATAATAATAATAATAATAATAATAATAATAATAATAATAATAATAATAATAATAATAATAATAATAATAATAATAATAATAATAATAATAATAATAATAATAAATAATAATAATAATAATAATAATAATAATAATAATAATAATAATAATAATAATAATAATAATAATAATAATAATAATAATAATAATAATAATAATAATAATAATAATAATAATAATAATAATAATAATAATAATAATAATAATAATAATAATAATAATAATAATAATAATAATAATAATAATAATAATAATAATAATAATAATAATAATAATAATAATAATAATAATAATATAATAATAATAATAATAATAATAATAATAATAATAATAATAATAATAATAATAATAATAATAATAATAATAATAATAATAATAATAATAATAATAATAATAATAATAATAATAATAATAATAATAATAATAATAATAATAATAATAATAATAATAATAATAATAATAATAATAATAATAATAATAATAATAATAATAATAATAATAATAATAATAATAATAATAATAATAATAATAATAATAATAATAATAATAATAATAATAATAATAATAATAATAATAATAATAATAATAATAATAATAATAATAATAATAATAATAATAATAATAATAATAATAATAATAATAATAATAATAATAATAATAATAATAATAATAATAATAATAATAATAATAATAATAATAATAATAATAATAATAATAATAATAATAATAATAATAATAATAATAATAATAATAATAATAATAATAATAATAATAATAATAATAATAATAATAATAATAATAATAATAATAATAATAATAATAATAATAATAATAATAATAATAATAATAATAATAATAATAATAATAATAATAATAATAATAATAATAATAATAATAATAATAATAATAATAATAATAATAATAATAATAATAATAATAATAATAATAATAATAATAATAATAATAATAATAATAATAATAATAATAATAATAATAATAATAATAATAATAATAATAATAATAATAATAATAATAATAATAATAATAATAATAATAATAATAATAATAATAATAATAATAATAATAATAATAATAATAATAATAATAATAATAATAATAATAATAATAATAATAATAATAATAATAATAATAATAATAATAATAATAATAATAATAATAATAATAATAATAATAATAATAATAATAATAATAATAATAATAATAATAATAATAATATAATAATAATAATAATAATAATAATAATAATAATAATAATAATAATAATAATAATAATAATAATAATAATAATAATAATAATAATAATAATAATAATAATAATAATAATAATAATAATAATAATAATAATATAATAATAATAATAATAATAATATAATAATAATAATAATAATAATAATAATAATAATAATAATAATAATAATAATAATAATAATAATAATAATAATAATAATAATAATAATAATAATAATAATAATAATAATAATAATAATAATAATAATAATAATAATAATAATAATAATAATAATAATAATAATAATAATAATAATAATAATAACAATAATAATAATAATAATAATAACAATAATAATAATAATAATAATAATAATAATAATAATAATAATAATAATATTAACAATAATAATAATAATAATAATAATAATAATAATAATAATAATAATAATAATAATAATAATAATAATAATAATAATAATAATAATAATAATAATAATAATAATAATAATAATATTAATAATAATAATATAATAATAATAATAATAATAATAATAATAATAATAATAATAATAATAATAATAATAATAATAATAATAATAATAATAATAATAATAATAATAATAATAATAATAATAATAATAATAATAATAATAATAATAATAATAATAATAATAATAATAATAATAATAATAATAATAATAATAATAATAATAATAATAATAATAATAATAATAATAATAATAATAATAATAATAATAATATAATAATAATAATAATAATAATAATAATAATAATAATAATAATAATAATAATAATAATAATAATAATAATAATAATAATAATAATAATAATAATAATAATAATAATAATAATAATAATAATAATAATAATAATAATAATAATAATAATAATAATAATAATAATAATAATAATAATAATAATAATAATAATAATAATAATAATAATAATAATAATAATAATAATAATAATAATAATAATAATAATAATAATAATAATAATAATAATAATAATAATAATAATAATAATAATAATAATAATAATAATAATAATAATATAATAATAATAATAATAATAATAATAATAATAATAATAATAATAATAATAATAATAATAATAATAATAATAATAATAATAATAATAATAATAATAATAATAATAATAATAATAATAATAATAATAATAATAATAATAATAATAATAATAATAATAATAATAATAATAATATTAATAATAATAATAATAATAATAATAATAATAATAATAATAATAATAATAATAATAATAATAATAATAATAATAATAATAATAATAATAATAATAATAATAATAATAATAATAATAATAATTTTTTTTTTTTTTTTTTTTTTTTTTTTTAATTTTATTAGACTTTTCAAAAAAAAAAAAAAGAAATACATTTCATTATTAGACGAAAGTTTTGAATTCATACCTCTAACGTTTTGATACAAGATGTATATTAGTTTTTTGGATTTTGATCAGCGGATTTGGGAAGCCGAGCATTATCTTCTTCTCTATATATAAATAATAATAATAATAATAATAATAATAATAATAATAATAATAATAATAATAATAATAATAATAATAATAATAATAATAATAATAATAATAATAATAATAATAATAATAATAATAATAATAATAATAATAATAATAATAATAATAATAATAATAATAATAATAATAATAATAATAATAATAATAATAATAATAATAATAATAATAATAATAATAATAATAATAATAATAATAATAATAATAATAATAATAATAATAATAATAATAATAATAATAATAATAATAATAATAATAATAATAATAATAATAATAATAATAATAATAATAATAATAATAATAATAATAATAATAATAATAATAATAATAATAATAATAATAATAATAATAATAATAATAATAATAATAATAATAATAATAATAATAATAATAATAATAATAATAATAATAATAATAATAATAATAATAATAATAATAATAATAATAATAATAATAATAATAATAATAATAATAATAATAATAATAATAATAATAATAATAATAATAATAATAATAATAATAATAATAATAATAATAATAATAATAATAATAATAATAATAATAATAATAATAATAATAATAATAATAATAATAATAATAATAATAATAATAATAATAATAATAATAATAATAATAATAATAATAATAATAATAATAATAATAATAATAATAATAATAATAATAATAATAATAATAATAATAATAATAATAATAATAATAATAATAATAATAATAATAATAATAATAATAATAATAATAATAATAATAATAATAATAATAATAATAATAATAATAATAATAATAATAATAATAATAATAATAATAATAATAATAATAATAATAATAATAATAATAATAATAATAATAATAATAATAATAATAATAATAATAATAATAATAATAATAATAATAATAATAATAATAATAATAATAATAATAATAATAATAATAATAATAATAATAATAATAATAATAATAATAATAATAATAATAATAATAATAATAATAATAATAATAATAATAATAATAATAATAATAATAATAATAATAATAATAATAATAATAATAATAATAATAATAATAATAATAATAATAATAATAATAATAATAATAATAATAATAATAATAATAATAATAATAATAATAATAATAATAATAATAATAATAATAATAATAATAATAATAATAATAATAATAATAATAATAATAATAATAATAATAATAATAATAATAATAATAATAATAATAATAATAATAATAATAATAATAATAATAATAATAATAATAATAATAATAATAATAATAATAATAATAATAATAATAATAATAATAATAATAATAATAATAATAATAATAATAATAATAATAATAATAATAATAATAATAATAATAATAATAATAATAATAATAATAATAATAATAATAATAATAATAATAATAATAATAATAATAATAATAATAATAATAATAATAATAATAATAATAATAATAATAATAATAATAATAATAATAATAATAATAATAATAATAATAATAATAATAATAATAATAATAATAATAATAATAATAATAATAATAATAATAATAATAATAATAATAATAATAATAATAATAATAATAATAATAATAATAATAATAATAATAATAATAATAATAATAATAATAATAATAATAATAATAATAATAATAATAATAATAATAATAATAATAATAATAATAATAATAATAATAATAATAATAATAATAATAATAATAATAATAATAATAATAATAATAATAATAATAATAATAATAATAATAATAATAATAATAATAATAATAATAATAATAATAATAATAATAATAATAATAATAATAATAATAATAATAATAATAATAATAATAATAATAATAATAATAATAATAATAATAATAATAATAATAATAATAATAATAATAATAATAATAATAATAATAATAATAATAATAATAATAATAATAATAATAATAATAATAATAATAATAATAATAATAATAATAATAATAATAATAATAATAATAATAATAATAATAATAATAATAATAATAATAATAATAATAATAATAATAATAATAATAATAATAATAATAATAATAATAATAATAATAATAATAATAATAATAATAATAATAATAATAATAATAATAATAATAATAATAATAATAATAATAATAATAATAATAATAATAATAATAATAATAATAATAATAATAATAATAATAATAATAATAATAATAATAATAATAATAATAATAATAATAATAATAATAATAATAATAATAATAATAATAATAATAATAATAATAATAATAATAATAATAATAATAATAATAATAATAATAATAATAATAATAATAATAATAATAATAATAATAATAATAATAATAATAATAATAATAATAATAATAATAATAATAATAATAATAATAATAATAATAATAATAATAATAATAATAATAATAATAATAATAATAATAATAATAATAATAATAATAATAATAATAATAATAATAATAATAATAATAATAATAATAATAATAATAATAATAATAATAATAATAATAATAATAATAATAATAATAATAATAATAATAATAATAATAATAATAATAATAATAATAATAATAATAATAATAATAATAATAATAATAATAATAATAATAATAATAATAATAATAATAATAATAATAATAATAATAATAATAATAATAATAATAATAATAATAATAATAATAATAATAATAATAATAATAATAATAATAATAATAATAATAATAATAATAATAATAATAATAATAATAATAATAATAATAATAATAATAATAATAATAATAATAATAATAATAATAATAATAATAATAATAATAATAATAATAATAATAATAATAATAATAATAATAATAATAATAATAATAATAATAATAATAATAATAATAATAATAATAATAATAATAATAATAATAATAATAATAATAATAATAATAATAATAATAATAATAATAATAATAATAATAATAATAATAATAATAATAATAATAATAATAATAATAATAATAATAATAATAATAATAATAATAATAATAATAATAATAATAATAATAATAATAATAATAATAATAATAATAATAATAATAATAATAATAATAATAATAATAATAATAATAATAATAATAATAATAATAATAATAATAATAATAATAATAATAATAATAATAATAATAATAATAATAATAATAATAATAATAATAATAATAATAATAATAATAATAATAATAATAATAATAATAATAATAATAATAATAATAATAATAATAATAATAATAATAATAATAATAATAATAATAATAATAATAATAATAATAATAATAATAATAATAATAATAATAATAATAATAATAATAATAATAATAATAATAATAATAATAATAATAATAATAATAATAATAATAATAATAATAATAATAATAATAATAATAATAATAATAATAATAATAATAATAATAATAATAATAATAATAATAATAATAATAATAATAATAATAATAATAATAATAATAATAATAATAATAATAATAATAATAATAATAATAATAATAATAATAATAATAATAATAATAATAATAATAATAATAATAATAATAATAATAATAATAATAATAATAATAATAATAATAATAATAATAATAATAATAATAATAATAATAATAATAATAATAATAATAATAATAATAATAATAATAATAATAATAATAATAATAATAATAATAATAATAATAATAATAATAATAATAATAATAATAATAATAATAATAATAATAATAATAATAATAATAATAATAATAATAATAATAATAATAATAATAATAATAATAATAATAATAATAATAATAATAATAATAATAATAATAATAATAATAATAATAATAATAATAATAATAATAATAATAATAATAATAATAATAATAATAATAATAATAATAATAATAATAATAATAATAATAATAATAATAATAATAATAATAATAATAATAATAATAATAATAATAATAATAATAATAATAATAATAATAATAATAATAATAATAATAATAATAATAATAATAATAATAATAATAATAATAATAATAATAATAATAATAATAATAATAATAATAATAATAATAATAATAATAATAATAATAATAATAATAATAATAATAATAATAATAATAATAATAATAATAATAATAATAATAATAATAATAATAATAATAATAATAATAATAATAATAATAATAATAATAATAATAATAATAATAATAATAATAATAATAATAATAATAATAATAATAATAATAATAATAATAATAATAATAATAATAATAATAATAATAATAATAATAATAATAATAATAATAATAATAATAATAATAATAATAATAATAATAATAATAATAATAATAATAATAATAATAATAATAATAATAATAATAATAATAATAATAATAATAATAATAATAATAATAATAATAATAATAATAATAATAATAATAATAATAATAATAATAATAATAATAATAATAATAATAATAATAATAATAATAATAATAATAATAATAATAATAATAATAATAATAATAATAATAATAATAATAATAATAATAATAATAATAATAATAATAATAATAATAATAATAATAATAATAATAATAATAATAATAATAATAATAATAATAATAATAATAATAATAATAATAATAATAATAATAATAATAATAATAATAATAATAATAATAATAATAATAATAATAATAATAATAATAATAATAATAATAATAATAATAATAATAATAATAATAATAATAATAATAATAATAATAATAATAATAATAATAATAATAATAATAATAATAATAATAATAATAATAATAATAATAATAATAATAATAATAATAATAATAATAATAATAATAATAATAATAATAATAATAATAATAATAATAATAATAATAATAATAATAATAATAATAATAATAATAATAATAATAATAATAATAATAATAATAATAATAATAATAATAATAATAATAATAATAATAATAATAATAATAATAATAATAATAATAATAATAATAATAATAATAATAATAATAATAATAATAATAATAATAATAATAATAATAATAATAATAATAATAATAATAATAATAATAATAATAATAATAATAATAATAATAATAATAATAATAATAATAATAATAATAATAATAATAATAATAATAATAATAATAATAATAATAATAATAATAATAATAATAATAATAATAATAATAATAATAATAATAATAATAATAATAATAATAATAATAATAATAATAATAATAATAATAATAATAATAATAATAATAATAATAATAATAATAATAATAATAATAATAATAATAATAATAATAATAATAATAATAATAATAATAATAATAATAATAATAATAATAATAATAATAATAATAATAATAATAATAATAATAATAATAATAATAATAATAATAATAATAATAATAATAATAATAATAATAATAATAATAATAATAATAATAATAATAATAATAATAATAATAATAATAATAATAATAATAATAATAATAATAATAATAATAATAATAATAATAATAATAATAATAATAATAATAATAATAATAATAATAATAATAATAATAATAATAATAATAATAATAATAATAATAATAATAATAATAATAATAATAATAATAATAATAATAATAATAATAATAATAATAATAATAATAATAATAATAATAATAATAATAATAATAATAATAATAATAATAATAATAATAATAATAATAATAATAATAATAATAATAATAATAATAATAATAATAATAATAATAATAATAATAATAATAATAATAATAATAATAATAATAATAATAATAATAATAATAATAATAATAATAATAATAATAATAATAATAATAATAATAATAATAATAATAATAATAATAATAATAATAATAATAATAATAATAATAATAATAATAATAATAATAATAATAATAATAATAATAATAATAATAATAATAATAATAATAATAATAATAATAATAATAATAATAATAATAATAATAATAATAATAATAATAATAATAATAATAATAATAATAATAATAATAATAATAATAATAATAATAATAATAATAATAATAATAATAATAATAATAATAATAATAATAATAATAATAATAATAATAATAATAATAATAATAATAATAATAATAATAATAATAATAATAATAATAATAATAATAATAATAATAATAATAATAATAATAATAATAATAATAATAATAATAATAATAATAATAATAATAATAATAATAATAATAATAATAATAATAATAATAATAATAATAATAATAATAATAATAATAATAATAATAATAATAATAATAATAATAATAATAATAATAATAATAATAATAATAATAATAATAATAATAATAATAATAATAATAATAATAATAATAATAATAATAATAATAATAATAATAATAATAATAATAATAATAATAATAATAATAATAATAATAATAATAATAATAATAATAATAATAATAATAATAATAATAATAATAATAATAATAATAATAATAATAATAATAATAATAATAATAATAATAATAATAATAATAATAATAATAATAATAATAATAATAATAATAATAATAATAATAATAATAATAATAATAATAATAATAATAATAATAATAATAATAATAATAATAATAATAATAATAATAATAATAATAATAATAATAATAATAATAATAATAATAATAATAATAATAATAATAATAATAATAATAATAATAATAATAATAATAATAATAATAATAATAATAATAATAATAATAATAATAATAATAATAATAATAATAATAATAATAATAATAATAATAATAATAATAATAATAATAATAATAATAATAATAATAATAATAATAATAATAATAATAATAATAATAATAATAATAATAATAATAATAATAATAATAATAATAATAATAATAATAATAATAATAATAATAATAATAATAATAATAATAATAATAATAATAATAATAATAATAATAATAATAATAATAATAATAATAATAATAATAATAATAATAATAATAATAATAATAATAATAATAATAATAATAATAATAATAATAATAATAATAATAATAATAATAATAATAATAATAATAATAATAATAATAATAATAATAATAATAATAATAATAATAATAATAATAATAATAATAATAATAATAATAATAATAATAATAATAATAATAATAATAATAATAATAATAATAATAATAATAATAATAATAATAATAATAATAATAATAATAATAATAATAATAATAATAATAATAATAATAATAATAATAATAATAATAATAATAATAATAATAATAATAATAATAATAATAATAATAATAATAATAATAATAATAATAATAATAATAATAATAATAATAATAATAATAATAATAATAATAATAATAATAATAATAATAATAATAATAATAATAATAATAATAATAATAATAATAATAATAATAATAATAATAATAATAATACAGACATCATTGACGACTCAATGTCTCTCGATGCGTGTGTGTATTGTCTATAAATACATTTAGTATGCTAAACATAAACATGCATACATATAACAAGTAAGAAAATTAAAGTCGGTCTAGACCGACTATACGATAACCTATACCATGGTTTAGAGACCCTATATCTTCGGTCCAACTAATTGGATATAGAAAATAAGCGTAAACCAAATTTAAGTGCCATTGTTATTAATTTTTTTGGATGCAGATATGAAAAAGTTCATATCGGGTGCTATATTTATATGAGGACTAGGTCGAAAAATGAATCGATCCTAACTATATTTGGTAAAGTCACTTATACTTTGAAAAACTATGCACAAACCAAATTTGAGAAAAATCTGCGCATATTTTTGTTTTTTGATAGGTTTAAGTGAAGATCGGGAAGCAGCTCTATATGGAGCCTATGACTAAGAATTGTCCTATAGGGATTAGTTTTGGATTACTGATTAATGGATGCAATGAATACATACAAACCCAATTTGACTGAGGTCTATGCGATAATTTGGATCTTATGGCAATTTATGTCGATTTCATAGGGGCCATTTGTATAGGGACTAGGTCTGAACATGGACCGATTTTCACCAATTTCAATGGCGTTCATCCTATGGCCGATAAATGCTTATATACCAAATTTCATCAAAATATATTCATATTTGCGACCTGTAGTTTGATTACAAGGTTTACATGGACACACAGACGGACGGACGGACATCGCTAAATGGACTCAGAAAGTGATTCTGAGTCGATCGGTATAATAAAAGATGGGTCTAGGTCAACTATTTTTGGTAGTTACAAACAGCAGCACAAAGTCATTATACCCAAACCACATAGTGGTATAGGGTATAAAAAGATCCCAAAGTACTGACAGTGAAGCTATGCAGGGTGGTATTTAAACACAATGATGGATTTCTGAAGGAAATCAATGAGTTGGTTTAAATCAGCGTTTTTGCTCTCACACCTGCATGCACTCTCACATTAAACAAAATGAAAAAAAATCAATCAGTCTCTCATGAGCATTCAAGCGAAGAAGCGAATGAATGCAAATTTTGAATGTCAATTTTTGTTTAGCAATAATTTTTTCAATAAACCTAGTTGCAAGTTACAAATAAAACCATTATTGAACTAATTTTCGCAATTCATCAATTTATACGAAATGTGAACTATTATGGTGTATCTAAAGGAAAAAATTTTATAAAAATAACAAGAACAAGATTTAATTACAAGATTTTAAATAACAAGATTTTAATATATTTCCATATAATTTGAGAAAATTAAATGAACATGTTAATATATTGGAAACTGTGTGTTTTAAAGTTTTTGATCAAATAGAAAATATTGAGTTACATAATAATCCTTTGTTATCAAAGTGTTGATATCATTAAAAATGAGAAATGACTTGAATCTACCGCTTATAACTGATATTGAGTTTTGGAAAAATATTAATGAAGCTTCATATCCGAAATCAAAGAACGAAATGCATAAATCATATTCGATGTTTAAGTCAACATATATTTGTGAGTCTTCATTTCGTTCCTTAAAATTTGTAAAAAAATAATATGTGTGTATAGTTGACCTTTTTTGTTGTTACATAATTTTAATTTTGGTTCGGCTTGAGGTCATAAATTTTAATAAAATAAAATAAAAACAGAATTGTTTTAAATTTTATTATCAATTTTTGTTTATTTAAAACCCAATATTTCGATCGAAATCTTCGATCATCTTCAGAGGATATATTTAATGAAATACGTACAAAAACAAATAACACAATAAATACAAAATATACATATAACAAGTAAAAAATTATAGTCGGTCTAGACCGACTATACGATACCCTATACCATGCGTTTAGAGACCCTATCTCTCAGGCCCAACTAACTGGATATAGAAAATAAGCATACACCAAATTTGAGTGGGATTTTTATTAATTTTTTTTCGCTGCAGATATGAAAAAGTTCATATCGGATGCTATATCCATATGGGGACTAGGCCCAAAAATGGACCGATCCTGACCGTGTTTGGTAAAGTCTCTTGTATTTTGTAAAAATATATACAAACAAAATTTGAAAGGAATCCGTGCAATATTTTTGTTTTTTGATAGATTTAAGTGAAGATCGGGAAGCAGCTCTATATGGTGCCTATGACTAAGAGTTGTCCCATAGGGATCATTTTTGGACTACTGATTAATGGATGTAATATACACATACAAACCCAATTTGACTAAGATTTATGTGATAATTTGGATCTTATGACAATTTATGTTGATTTCATCCCATGGCCGATAAAAGCTTATATACCAAATTTCATCAAAATATATTCATATTTGCGACCTGCAGTTTGATTACAAGCTTTACATGGACACACAGACGGACGGACGGACGGACATCGTTAAATCGAATCAGAAAGTGATTCTGATTCGATCGGTATAATAAGAGATGGGTCTAGGTCAAATATTTTTGGTAGTTACAAACAGCAGCACAAAGTCATTATACCCAAACCACATAGTGGTATAGGGTATAACAAGTAAGAGTGTTAAATTCGGCTGTGCCGAATCTTTGATACCCTCCACCTCGGTTTGAGTCTTGATAATAAATGTAAATGAAAAAGTAAACAATTTGTTAAACTTAATACCAAATTATTTCAGCAAATTCTTTGGGTTGGTTTTCTTCTTTTCTATTATTTCGGATTTATTTCGGTGTTTGCTTTTTGGTCATCGTGGTTGCTGATCGGCATGCATTTTGGTTATATACCTATATGCATGCGTTTCCGGTTATATGACATAACTTCTCGTTTAATTTAGTTTTTGCTAATTAAATAGCTCGCCCTAACCTCCATTGCAAAGGTAATGGTTGTGTAGAGTGGCTATATGCATTAAATCGTGCTAATTGGAGATGGCTGTATAGTTTCTTTTAACTGGCCAAATATTTCTTCATTGTGGCCATATAGGTCGGATGGAGTAACAAAATAATAACCAAAAAAAAAAGCTCTCTCAACTTTTTTTTAAAATATTGCCATATTTTGAAAACATAGAGAATAAATTTATAATAATAAATAATCAAATTAGGGATGAAAAACGCAAAAAACGAAAAGTCCCAAACATTTTAAATAAAATAATTTAATGTTATCTTTATTTTCTGAAAAACTTCAAATTTTCATCCAAAAAAAATTGTGAAAATTTATATATAAAAAATAACATTCTCATAAAATTACGTTTACTTATGTAACAATTTTTATGTTAGCAATTCTTAAATATCATTTGAGGTTTTCTTAAATTCATTGAATTTAAATTAATATCGACAAATCTGTTTTTCTATTTATTTAAATTGTAAAGAAGTGGCATCTCTGTCAAAATAAGCGAAAAACACAAAGAATAGAAAAAAACCAAGGTTCAGAAAATACACACATGAAACACACAATGTTCTGTTCAAAAGCAGCCAACACATATCTTTATTTTCATATCAATTATGTGCGTTTCTAAATTTTCTACGGTGCCCAACACAACCATGACTGTGTTCGTTTTAATATTTCGTTATTTACACGAACATTTTTGTATCACATACTTTTTGTTTCAATCACACATAAAGCACACATTTCTGAGTGTTGCTTTATTTGAAGTTCATGTTATGCTACGTGTACTGAAAAAACAAACAAAACATGTACAATAAACAGGTTCGAGTTCAGTTATATTTTAAGTCGTGTTGTGGCTCGTGTAGTAAGAAAAAACAGAACATGTACAATAAACAGGTTCGAGTTCAGTTATATTTTAAGTCGTGTTTAAAATATAACTGAACTCGAACCTGTTTATTGTACATGTTGTGTTTTTTCTTACTACACGAGCCACAACACGACTTAAAATATAACTGAACTCGAACCTGTTTATTGTACATGTTTTGTTTGTTTTTTCAGTACACGTACCAGAACATGAACTTCAAATAAAGCAACACTCAAAAATGTGTGCTTTATGTGTGATTTAAACAAAAAGTACCTGATAGAAAAATGTTCGTGTAAATAACGAAATAGTAAAACGAACACAGTCATGGTTGTGTTGGGCACCGAAGAAAATTTAAAAACAAACATAATTGATATGAAAATAAAAATATGTGCGTGTTGGTCTAAGTTATGTTTGTTTACATATATGTACGAGTTTTTTATTCAGTGTGTGTTTTTTTCTGAACTCTGAAAAAAACAAATTACTTCGTGTTTGACAGGATGATTTTATGTTTATGTTTAATACCTTTATTTTTTTTACTAATATTTCTGTTTATTTATTTGAAAATGAAATAATGAATTGAATATGCTATTTAATTTTTTTATTTATATAAAAAAGTTTTTTAATTAAAGCAAAATATTTTCACTATTTCATGATTTTTATTTATGTATGACGACATTTCAACCTAAAAATTTAAGTTTTTATCGATTGGATAAACAACACAAAAATGGTTGTCGTTTAGATAACAACAACAGCTGACTTTAACAATAGCGAATATCGTTTCAAAATTTTACTGATAATTTTGCAATTTTCTTTATTTTTACAATTCGACTATCGTTAAAAGAATTTACTGAATCGCGGTACTGAAAAGTTATTAATCACCCTTATTCTATTTGGCGTCGTCAACATCGTCGTCAATTTTAAGTCAACATCACTTTAACTCAACATCAACACCAGTTTGGTATTCCCTAAGAGTCTTAATACGATGTTGACTGTTTATCGATAATTTTAATAAAATACAACACACATATCTAATATTTGTGTCAGCTGATTTATTTTATTTACAATTTTCGTTGAAACAATTTTATTTGAAAAAAAATAAATACATATATTAAAAAAATGTTTTTTCTTCTCGATGACAATTCCGAATCGGATAATGAAGAAAATAAAAAAAATTTAATAGTGCAAAGAAAGTTTCTCAGACAGAAGTGTAACATATTTAAATTACCGGATGAAAAGTAAGTGGTAAATTCAAAGCTTCTATTTGCAAGAAATGCATTTTATTATTTATTTAAAAGGTTTAAAAGCTATTTTCGGCTAAACAAAGCAGCATTTAGGCATGTGCTCGAGACAATAGGACCTCATTTGAAAAGCGGGGTCAGGTCAACATTTATTCCGAACACCATCAAATTGGCAGCAACATTACGCATTTTAGCCCAGGGCTCATACCAGCTGAGTGTAGGAAATGATTTCAACCTGGGACTATCACAGCCAGTAGTATCGAAGATTCTGTCTGAAACTCTGCATGTCATGGAAATGACAGTTTGTCCACAATGGATAAAGTTTGATATGACAGAGGCTGAAAAAACTGAAGCCAAACTACATTTCTTTGAACAAACTGATTTTCCCGGCATTATTGGATGTGTGGATGGAACACATATAAAAATTTTGGCCCCAAAGAAAGAAGACCAGCATCTGTACTTTAATCGTAAAGGATATTTTAGCTTAAATGCTATGATTGTAAGTTTGTAATATATTTTCGTTGTATATTATATATTCATAGACATTTCACATCAACATAGATTTGTGATCACAAAATGAGAATACGGTTTTTGGATGCCCGATACGCAGGTTCTTGTCACGATTCATTAATCTGGAACGTTAGTCAGGCAAGAAAAGAATTACAAGAACGATATAATGCTGGTGACCGTAATACCTGGCTGTTAGGTAACATTTTAAGGTTAATTTAGATGACATTTATTAATTTAACTTTTTCGTCAGGTGATGCAGGCTATCCTCTTGAGCCATATTTGATGACGCCATATCGCTCAACTGTCCCAGGAAGTGCAGAGGCTAATTTTAATTTAAAACATGCTAAGGCGAGAAATATAGTTGAAAGAAGCATTGGTGTGTTAAAAAACCGATTTCGCTGCCTTCTTGGCGCACGTCAACTTCACTACACACCGGCAAAAGCAATTAAAGTTGTCAATGTTTGCGCTGCGCTTAACAATATATGTATTGAATATGGGTTGGACACTACATATGAGGAAACGCAAAACAACCAAAACGATATTGTGACGCATACCGACGCTGAAATTATACAAAGTTCTGAGGCATTTCAAATAAGAGAACTAATAAAACAAAGTTTTCTCTAATTTAAACTCAGTCTTTTAATTCATTTTTTTATTAAAACAAATAACAAATTAAATTATGTAATAAACAAAAACATAACGAAAACAGAATTAATTTTTACTCAAATATTGCTGTTTAGTAGCTGAAGCTCCTTCTCCTTGATGGACAAACTAATTTTTTTAATTTTTAGTTCAGCCTCATGCATCTCTTTTTCTCTTTCACTTCTTTCTGTTGTTAATTTTAAGTTCTTTTCTTCTATATCCAATAATTGCTAGTGAAACTTATTCATGTCTCTTAGGCTACGTTTTACTGACGACATACAATTCGTCCGTCAATAGCTTTGCCTGTTCATTACTATGCTTTTTAAGTAATTCATAGTTGCCGTTAGAATTTTGTTCTTTTTTTTTGGCGTAGAACAAATTAACTTTCTTTTTAAAGGGGTTTCATTTCGCGTAGAAGTGGTTGCAGAATCCAATTTTCGAATTACACTTTGAGGTGATGTTAGCTCATTTGTCAAATCCAAATAAACACTGTCAGTCATTTCTTCTGCTATTTCTAGAATCTCGTGTTCTGTGTTTTGGCTTTGACATTTGCCTCCCTGAACAGCACCCTCAGGGTTTATTTGCTTTTGAAATTGGAGCAGATTCGCCACAGATTCCTCTAAGGGGCTGAGTGTCAGCTGCGTAAATATGCCGCCTCCAGTAGCCTTACACTCGGATTTGTTCGTAATCAATTTTTTTTTTACTTTAAATTTTAAGTCCCGCCAAACCTGCAAGAATAATTTTGCCATACAACATATTTTTGTAAAACACGGCTAATTTACTGTACCTTTTGCCACTCATCACCAGTTCTTTTCGGTGGGCAAACAGCATTTAGCACTTTGGAAATACTTTCCCACTGTTCCTTATAATTATTCGGAACAGTGCCCCTACGAAATCCTTTTGCAAGTGGGGGATTTTTTTCCAATTCTTCCACCAATTTTTCGAATTGGCTTGAGTTTGTTATTTTTATTTTCTTATTTTCCATTTTTATTTTATTTTGTAAAAAAAAAAACACTAAAAAAATTAAACTCAACACCAAAAATACTGACGACAAAATCAGAGTCAATTCAAAGCAACGTCGTCGTCAAATTTTGTTACAGAATACAAAAAATATGTTGACAGTCATCGATAGATGTCAATATCGACAATGGGAATACCGATTTACAACAAACGGTGAAACACGACGTTGTCTTGTGTTGACGACGCCAAATAGAATAAGGGTGAATATCTCCTGAATGGCAATATTTTTTTTAAATGTAAACATTTTTAAATGTAAAGATATTTCTAAATTTAAAATTATTATTTCCGACGTTTTGATATGATTTTCTGAAACTCAATTAATATTTTCTAATTTATAATTGGAAATTTTATTTTCAGTTTTTATTATAATTGATATTTTCTTAAATTTGAATGGAAAATTTAAAAAGTGAAATTTTGTATTTATGTGAATAATAATGCTTTATTAATTATAAACAATTTTTAAAAATTAGATGTAATCGCAATCAGATATTTTATAGGTAAAGCAGAATAATAATTCTATATAACTATGTAGAACTGTTTTGTAAGCAAAAAACTCATTGACGAACTCGGTAACTCTATTTTGTAAAGACAACAAAAAGTTAACCCCCCAATCTCACATCACACTGAAATTGTAAAATCGTTGTGTACGTATTATCAACGAAAAATTGTTCGAATTAGTCGAATCCATCGCCATTAAATTTTATGCTCAAACATCTGACTGCAATCTCATTTTTAAAATGTTGTCGAAGTGTAAACTTGAAAAAATTTGTATACTTCTCTCTCTTATTTTATTTTAAGTAGAGTTACCAAGTTTATTATACAGGCACATGTTTGAGGGAAAATGTTTACATTTATTATTATTAGTATTATTTTAATAATAGTTAATAATATTTATGCTCTATAATTAACAAACTTGCGTTTTTGTATGCGCATTTCAAAAAATAAATCATTATAATAGATTTAACAAGTTAAAACTTTAATTACAATTTTACAGAATCCAGTAAATTTGCATTAAATTTATAACAGGGTAACATTAATCATCGTTAGTGTCTGCCACTATTCGCACGAAAAATTTGGTGCCATTAGTGTGACCACTTCGGAAAATGTGTGTGTATTAGTAAAAAAAATGTGAGTGTATTGAGTTTTTCGAACTTGCAGTGTGATGTGAGATTGGTGGGTAATATGCCAAACTTATGTTCATATTTGTAAAAGAATAATGAAAAAACGTATGAAATAAAAGACCAACCCGTGTATACTCTTAACATTGTTCTGTATGATATCTAGTTGAAAATATTAACATTCATGTTAAAATAGAAATAACTATTGCAAAGCTAATTAGAACAAACAAAAATTATGGCGGCATCTACTGTGGCATAGTCACGCTGAGCAAAATGAAGTGACACTCTGTTATACAAAAGAAATGTATTTTCCCCACAACAAAATACTGCAGAATTTTATGTAAATAAAATAACCGATTTATTTCTAACATGCAGTTACTATGAATATACATACATACATATATATAATATATGTACATTATTTGTATTATTTAATATGTGTATGTATGTATATTTAAATATTACACACAAAAAATACAACATCAAACGTTATTTTTGTGTTTTTCTCTTTAAATAAATTAATACATAAATTTTTTTGCTAAATTTACATTTGGGCAATTCACAACAGGTGTTGTATATTGTATGTTGTATTGAAATACACAATACAATCATTTGTTGTGAACACTCAGTTGTATTTTCATATTGTAAAACGCTTTCTTTAGTAATTTTCGATCCAACGAGGAAAGATCGCTTCGTCGCTTCTGCTATTTTGTATAAGAGAAAACACTTGTCAGTGTTTGCTTTTTGGTCGTGAGATATACCCTGGAGTTTTAGGTACGTACCTCTTGCATTTTAATTTATAATGAAAAAAAAAAAATGTTAAATGTTTTGGTTGGTACTCAAAGAGAAAATACATACTAAAAATATAAAAATTAATTTTTATATAAATAAACTTATCGATGTATTTGCGTTATTTGCATTATTTGCCATATTTTATTTTATAATTATTTATGCTGATAATATTCTATGTATTTGTTTTTTCTTTTTCATAAAAACTGGCATTCACTTGGAACTGATATGTTATGATACAATATACAACATTTACTAAACATAGCAAATGAAGTTGGATCGTGTATCAGATTTTTCAGTGAAAATTACCAACAACAATTTTACACTATTGTAAAGTGATACACGATACAAGAGATACAACGATACATTACCCATTGTGAATTGCCCAATTGTTTTTTTATTAACAAATAGGTATTTTAGCATTATTTGCTTTAGATGTTGGTGAATTTTTACTCCCTTTATATTAACTCGTAGTGTCTGCTTGTCGAAAAAATTTTGGATCGATTTTAACCACTTTCCCGTGACCCAATCGATCTGAAATTTTGCAGGCAGGTTTGTGGCAATGACAGAAATGATGCCAAAACAATGGAAACTTTTAAATTTTTCTACCAGAGTTGATAAAAAAATGTACAAAGGGTTTGTTTTTCTTATATTATTACGATAACGACCACAAAAACAACAAGTCCAGCTATGAAAACAATGCAACATTTAGAATAACAACAAGAACAATATAAGAATATCATGTTTTTCATTTTTTTTTATTTTTCAGAGATTTCCCTGGACCTGTTCCACCGATTTTAATGATTTTTGAAGTAGAAATCTTTCCATGAATTTGGTGAATCATTCTCACTAAAAATGATCACTGTAGCTGCACTATTGAGGGCGTGATCGTGACAAGAACAACATAGAAAATTATTTTTTTTTCAAGACTTGTTTTAGTTCTTCATTCAAATCTCGGGCCCTAATCGGCCGATTTGGACGATTTTAAATAGCAAACTTCTCAGGATGTTAGTGAATCATTTTTATGTCAACGAGTACCCTAGCTGCCGGATTGATGCCGTCATCGTGATTTCCACAGACGGACAGACGGACAGACGGACATCGCTATATCAACTCCGGTTGTTATAAGGATCACAAATATATAAATTTTATGGGGTCCAAAATTTTTTTTCTAATTATTACAAACGGAATGACAAACTTATATATACCCTCTGCACACTGGAGTGGAGGGTATAACAACTCTACAACAGCAACAATGACAGTCATATGTTTTTCAAATAGGAAAAAACTGTTTATGTGTTAGTTTCGGTCATTCCCCAGTATGCATTGAAATATTATTTCTCCAATGTTGGAGAAAAGTTAAGTTCTTAAATTGATGTCAAATGTAAATCTCAACTTGGGTTGAACAATTTTTCTCCTTGTTTGCTTTCAACTTGACATCAAGTTGAGATTTAACATTTTTTCCAATCTTTGAGAAACATTTTTACTCTCAATTGGATATCCAACACTTTTCTCCACTTGAGACCAAACATTTTTTCAACTTGAATACGATTTGTGTTAAGTCTGAGATATTATTTAAATATGTCATAAATAATAAATTAAATTAAAAAATGCCAAAAAAGTACAAATAAATCATTGATATATTTTTAATTATTTTTGCTTTTTGTCGAATTTTTCAAAAAATGTACAACTAATTAATTCATTTATTTTTAATTCTAGATTTTAAAAAATGTACATAATATGTACATTTAATGTTAAATATGTACATAGTAATGTTAAATATATAATGAAATTAAATTGAAACATTAAAACATTAAAATTAGTATAATATTTTTTAATACGGCAATTCCGTACCTTCCATTTGATACCGATTGGAAATATTTCTTTGCTATCAAGTTGAGAATCACAAATTTCTCAATTTGATAACTATGAAAATCGCCATATAAAAAATGTGCCTTTTAAGTTGAGAAGACTATATTCGAACTATTGAGGGCATTTGAGAATTAACGTTGGAGATTTGAGAAATGTATTTGATCTCAAATGCACCTCAAGTTGATAGCAAACAAAAATGTTTATTGGGACATTTATTGTAGGGTCGTTTGCACACACACAAAAAATAGAAAATAAATTGTCAATAAGCAAAGCAAGTGGCTTCGAAATTCGATGATGCCAGTTAATCATTTTTTGTTCACGCGGAATTTATAATTGGAGGAATTTTTTTCTCGAGAAATGTATTTTCCGTGAGAAAGAAATTCCTTGAGAATATTCATAATTGGGATGAATAACTTTTAATTGGAACTTTTTAGTCGGAATAAATCATAATTCTAGTTAGATATTGGTTAATATTTCATTAGAAAAAATATTGTGGTGGCATCTACGCAATTATTGAGGCAGTCACGGAAAAATTAAATGCAAGTCTGTTTTTTTTAATATAACAAAAATGGATTTTCCCTTTAACAAAATATGGCAGAATTCTTTATAAATGAAATGCAAAATGGAAAATCAATTTTGTGCTAATTCTTAACAAAATTATATGTATTATTATATTTATTAATATTTGTAATTTTATTTGACACAATTTCACACACAGTTTTACAGATCAACTGTTTTCAACTGATTTAGAAGTTTTCTGTTTTTGAAACAGTAGTGCCAATTTGTAACATTTTGTGATGTAATGAAAATCGCAGAATAATAAGTTAATACACAATAAAAAATATTAAATTTTTAAGTTTTATATACATATTGCAATAAAAAAAACTTTGGTAAATTTACATTGAAGATGGTCAGAAATGAATGAGAAAAAATATATAGACATTTTAGAAAAGCACATTTTATGTTAAACTTTATGCACAAAATATATGGGTTTTTGTTGTTTCGAATTTAACTGTGGCTCTAAGTGAAAAGTTTTAGACCGATCGTATATTACATCTTGAGGATCCTCACCTAATATTTTCAAATATTTTAAATTCTTTTTAACTCATTTAACCTCATTACGAAAATAGTAAAACAGTAAATATGGAAAATCCCCGCACCTCAAAAAATTGTTTTCTATGAAATAAATTAAAGACATTTCATATTATACAATTTTCTTTCAAAAATGTATCAATTATTGCAAATTTGACATTTGACATATATTATTTGTACATCTATTTGTATAGATTTCGCAGTATGAAAAGAACTATTATTTCTTTATTTAGAATATATGTAAGTATTGCTCGCAAAAAAATGTAACATCATGAATGAAACACATAGACGACTGCTGGCAGCAGCATTTGTAGTCGCATAGTCAGCTACTTGATTTTTCTGAATACGACAGCAACATATAATACAAATGAATTTTTATTTAAATATACAATTACTTTTACTTATTTAAAATGCATTAGTACAACGTAAAAATAAATAAATTACTTTAACGCCTTTTGATTATTAATGGAATTATAGCCTTTCATTTTGCGATTTTTTTTTTAAACAAACTAAAATATTTCATAGCACTAACTTCTTTTACATATTTTGTTATATTGTCAACACTATTTTTGTTTTGTAGCCAACAAAACACACTTGCAGTTTTTTTTTCTATTTGAAGAACATATGACTGCCATTGTTGATGTTGTAGAGTTGTTTTTTTTTTTTTTGATTTTGTTTCGTTAACTCTTTTGTATTAAAGCACCTCCAATATATGTATCCATTTTAGTTTGCAAATACAGTATATTTATAATTTATTACTTACAGCAAAAAATAATAGAAACAATTTTATCAGTTATGCTTACGAAACTATATAAATAGACTTGAAGTTGGCTGCAAAAGCAGTAGCCTGTGTAAAGAACAAGTTAGCGACATGTAACTGTTACGTAACGTGTCAGCCTTTTTTTCACATGAAAAGTATTGGGACGTTCCGGTTACGTTCGGTAACTGTTTTAAATGATTTTCATGTAAAAAAAAACAACTGACTCGTTACGGTTACGGTTAGAAAACATTGACCTTTTATATGTATTATAATGCTATGAATGCATTTATCTTTATTTTATTTTATTTATATATTCTTTTTTTTTGTATTGTATATTATTTTTTTTTATTATTATTACTATTTCATTTAATTATTTTTTCTTTAAATAAATTAACACATAAAAATTTGTTTTTTAAATTATTGGTGAACTTTTACTCCCTTTATTTACTGCCTTTATATTAACTGGTAGTGTCTGCTTGTCGACAAAATTTTGGATCGATTTTTAGCCCCTTTCACGTGAGCCAATCGATCTGAAATTTTGCATGCAGGCTCGTGGCAATGACAGAAATGATTAACAAATTTTTTTAGTGATGCCAAAACAATGGAAACTTTTAAAATTTTCTACCAGAGTTCACAAAAAAATGTACAAAGGGTTCGTTTTTATTATATTATTATCACAACGACCACAAAAACAACAAGTCCAGCTATGACAACAATGGAACATTTAGAATAACAACAGGAACAATATGGAAACATCATGTTTTTCATTTTTTTTTTAATTTTTCATAGATTTACCTGGACCTGTTCCACCGATTTTAATGATTTTTGAAGTAGAAATCTTCCCATGAATTTGGTGAATCATTCTCACTAAAAATTATCACCCTAGCTATCCTATTGAGGGCGTGATCGTGACAAGAACAACATAGAAAATTATATTTCTTCAAGACTTTTTTTAGTTCTTCATTCAAATCTCGGGCCCTAATTGACCGATTTGGACGATTTTAAATAGCAAACTTTTCAGGATGTTAATGAATCATTTTTTATGCCAACGAGCACCCTAGCTGCCCGATTGATGCCGTCATCGTGATTTCCACAGACGGACAGACGGACAGACGGACAGACGGATAGACGGACAGACGGACATCGCTATATCAACTCCGGTTGTTATAAGGATCACAAATATATATATTTTATGGGGTCCAAATTTTTTTTTCTAATTATTACAAACGGAATGACAAACTTATATATACCCTCTGCACACTGGAGTGGAGGGTATAAAAATAAACAAGATGTTATTGTTATTGGAGACATGAATATCGATATACTCTAACGGATTGCAGTGCATGGTAAATGAGAGTACAAGAGATCTAAAAAAAAACACAAGTACTTGCATTGACCACATACATATTAAAGACATATGTCTCTGATCACTGCTCTATTTTCTGTTGCTCATATGAAGAACAAAACGACGATTTAAACCAGGGTAGTGAAATCATACCTCTAAGGAGTGCCCAAATAAATAGTTTTAAAGTGAACAATAAAATCAAAGAAACTAATTGGAGTGATTTAATAAATGAAAACTTAAATACAAATGACTTTTATAACAAAATATATGAAATTTTTTGTAAAATATACGAAAATTCAAACAATTCAAAAAAATCTAAAAAAACAAGAATTCAAAATTCTTGGATAAGTGTTACGATATTCGGGATAAACTTTATATTAAATGGCGAAACAACCGAAACAATAAAAAATATGAATTAGAATATAAAAAATTTATAAACATTCTTAATAAAAAACTATACTATGTAAAAAATAACTATTACAAAAATAAATTTATAGAAAATAGAAACAATTCTCGAGTCACGTGGCAGTTAATCAATGAAATAACGGGTAAAAAAATTAATAATATAGATGTGACAATAATTAAAAACTTCAAAAATAAAAACACAATAGAAGTATCGAATAAATTCGCTATAAAATTTAAACATAATGTTCAAAAAATAATACACAACTGTGACATTAAAACAATACAACACCCTCAAACAAGAATTAACAACTCTATATACATCTCTCTTACTAACGAAGAAGAAGTATATCATATATTGAAAAACCTGAAGGATAAAAAAGGTGCTGGATGTGATGGAATAAGACCCAAAGATCTTAAAAACAACGCGAGTTTCTTAACCCCTATGATAACAGCCTTAATTAATTCTAGCTTAAACAAATCTATTATACCAAAAACATTAAAAACGTCCCTAATAAGGCCAATCTACAAAAATGGCATTAAAAATGATTACGACAATTATAGACCAATTTCTATACTACCAGCAATTGAAAACTTGCTGGAAGAAATAGTTGTCAGAAGGCTTACAAAATTTTTAAGAAAATATAAAACAATAAACCAAAACTAATTTGGATTTCAAAAGGGTAAGAATATCAATAAGCTCCTTGGAAATTTCTCAAACCACATAAACAACTGCTTAAGTAATAATAACCACTGCTTAACACTGTTCATAGATTTTAGCATAGCATTTGATACTTTGTCACACTGTAACATAATAAAAATTTTGGAACGAAATGGAATAAGAGGAGGATGTTTAAATTGGTTCAAAAACTATTTAAAATGCAGAAAATATCGCGTAAAAATAAATGAAACGCACTACTTTTGCTTATGCAGACGACACAGCTATTATCGTGGCGCATGAAAACTTGAAAACAGCTAGTGAAATCATGCAAAACCAGCTTGACATTGTTGCCAAATGGTGCCATGACAACGGTCTTATAATAAACGCAATAAAAAACAAACTAGTGCACATAAAACCACCTCACTTTCAAAATAATAATATAAAACTAAAATTTCATGATTATCATTGTCTGCACAATTCATAATACAACAACCTCGACAATACCGATACTTGTACCACACACATCGAAATAGTAAGCACTCATAAATATTTGGGTATATATGTTGACCAAAACTTTAAATGGTTTACACACATACAACATCTTCAAAAAAACTACGTAAAACTGCTTACAGTTTATATCATTAAAGCAATTGCTCTATCTTTCATGTATTAAAACAGGCATACTTCTCTTATGCCGAATCCTATATAAGGCGTGGTATAACTGCATGGGGAAGCGCAACGTATTGTAGATCTCTTCAGCAAACACAAAACCAAATACTTAAAATACTGTGGAAAACAAACAACGAAACAAAACACCTAACTACGAAATGATTTACAACAACAATAACATACACAACAACAGAGCAAACAACAACATGCCCAACAACTACAACACTATGTCTAACAATGATAACAACAATATGAGCAACAACATTATTAATAAAAACACATCCAACAACAATATTAATAACTACAACAACATACCATGCGTTTATAGACCCTATCTCATAGGCCCAACTAACTGGAAATAGAAAATAAGCATAAACCAAATTTGAGTGGGATTTTTATTAATTTTTTTGGCTGCAGATATGAAAAAGTTCATATCGGATGCTATATCTATATGGGGACTAGGCCCAAAAATGGAACGATCCTAACTATGTTTGGTAAAGTCTCTTGTATTATGCAAAAATATATACAAACAAAATTTGAGAAGAATCAGTGCAATATTTTTGTTTTTTGATAGATTTAAGTAAAGATCGGGAAGCAGCTCTATATGGGGCCTATGACTAAGAGTTGTCCCAGGGATCATTTTTAGACTACTCATTAATGGATGTAATAAATTCATACAAACCCAATTTGAGTAAGATCTATATGACAATTTGGATCTTATGGCAATTTATGTCGATTTCATAGGGGTCATTTGTATGGGGGCTAGCTCTGAACAAGGACCGATTCTCACCAATTTCAACAGTGTTCATCCTATGGCCAATGAAAGCTCACAAACCAAATTTCACCAAAATATATTCATATTTGCGACCTGCAGTTTGATTGCAAGGTTTACATGGACACACAGACGGACGGACGGACGCACGGACACACAGACGGACATCGTTAAAACGAATCAGTTAGTGATTCTGATTCGATCGGTATAATTAAAGTTGGGTCTGGGTCAAATATTTTTGGTAGTTACAAACAGCAGCACAAAGTCATTATACCCAAGCCACATAGTGGTATAGGGTATAATAGTCGGTCTAGACCGACTATACGATACCTATACCATGCGTTTAGAGACCCTATCTCTTAGGTCAAACTAACTGGACATAGAAAATAAGATAAACCAAATTTGAGTGAGATTTTTATTAATTTTTTTGGCTGCAGATATGAAAAAGTTCATATCGGATGCTATATCTATATGGGCACTAGGCCTAAAATTGGACCGATCCTGATCATGTTTGGTAAAGTCTCTTGTATTTTGCAAAAATATATACAAACAAAATTTGAAAAGAATCAGTGCAATATTTTTGTTTTTTGATAAATTTAGGTGAAGATCGGGAAGCAGCTCTATATGGGGCCTATGACTAAGAGTTGTCCCATAGGGATCATTTTTGGACTACTCATTAATGGATGTAATAAAGGCATACAAACCCGATTTGAGTAAGATCTATATGATAATTTGGCTGCATGAAATAACCCCCAAATGAATTAACCTCCAAGAAAAAAATGAAATAACCTCCAAATGAAACAATCCCCAAAAAAAATGAAATAAGTCCCAATGAAATAACACCCAAGCCAAATGAAATAAACCCCAAATGCGAAATGAAATAATCCCCAAAATTTATTTCATAATGAAATAACACCCATAATAAAAGTGAAATAACTCCCAATGCAATAATCCCCAAACCAGAAGACATAACCCCCAAAATGAGGAATGCAAACACCATAAATGAAATAACCCCCAAATTTAAAAATGTACCGAAAAAATTACGTAACCAAAGTCTATATACCAATACGAAATGCAATAACAATTTCAAATATTGCTGCAAGCATGGCTAAACGGGAAATGCAAAGCAATATGGAAAAAAATCGCTTAAAGGCCAGAACAATACTTCTGAATAAGAACGATATAATAAACTTTAATTCAGTTCCCGATTTTGTAATTGATTGTTTTTTTGGAGAGTTACTACTTTTGGTTTTGTTAATGGTATAAGTCCAGCACAATTGTTGTTGTTGTTGTTGCGATGGAAACGTTTTGGACTGAGCGGAAAACGTAAAATTGAAAGCCTTTATGAATGGTTACAAAATCCAAACAATGGAAGACATTATTACAGTTACAGTGTTGTAAGAAAACTGGTTATTTTTTGTAATGGAGATGTTAGAGATGGCCTTCCGCAGGCCATTTTCATAGTCTGCCATGAAAACTGCACTGTCCAATTTTAATATATTAATATTAACATAATTTAAAAAGTGTTCATAACACTTTGCGGATTTAGTATCCATCAACGCAAAAACAATTGGAAATATCTGAAAAATTCGTAAAAAATATATGTTATATTTATGTGGTTATCGTATTACCTAAAGGTTATCAAAAAAAATTTCTGTAAAAGGCGCATTAAATATTTTGAAGAATATTATGCGCCTTTTACAAAAAAATTTTAGAAATATTTGAAAATTTGGCGAAAATTCTTTAATAATTGCTGCACGGTTATCGTATCACTAAAGGTTACTAAAAAAATTTTCTGTAAAAGGTGCATTAAAAATATTTTGAAGAATATTATGCGCCTTTTACAGAAAATTTTAGAAGTTTTTGAAAATTTAGCGAATATCAATTTATAATTGCTGTATGACAAACTACTTACCTTTTCGGAATACTGTATATGTATCATTATCAATTGTTTGAAGCAACCAAAAGGGATAACAGCAAAAGTGCCGTCAATTAAAATTGTTCGATTGTTAACATTTGGAATGTATTTGTTGATCAATTCCACGGTTTTGTTAGAGCTAAAAATACAATACGAAAAATTTGATTCGTTGTGGCACACCTTAAAAAATGGAGTTCGTTCATCTTCCTCATGTAGAGTCATTCCAAAATTATTAAAAACTGGCAATATACTGCAAACCTCGCTTAATTTTCGAAAATTCAATATTTCTAGTTCCTTCGTGATCACTAGAGAAAAGACGCAAAAGTATCAGCTTAGTTCAAAATACCGAATCTTCAAATTACCTTTGGCAAACATTTTGAAACGTTTTTCTTATGCCGCTTAAAGCATTTTGTTCTCCAATGGCTGTGTCAAAGTTCTCACATTTTCGTTTAATGTTCCTGAGTGCTTTCAGTTCCCTATATGTCGATTCTTGATCTCCGTGGTTGTGGTCCACGAACTTGCGACATTTCGAAAATGTGCCCCTTTCCAAAACAACCCGGCTTTTACAATTATTTTTATAACACTCATAATACTGTTTTTCACCGTAGATAAACTTTTTTGCATATAACTGGCAATCATTGAATGAATACAACAGAACACTATTTATTCTTTTCCCACTTAGTAACTCAAACTCCATTCTTAAATCACTGTTGCGTTTCGGTCAAAATTCCAATTGAGACTGATAACAAATTACACTAAATGGGTTTGAGAAAGATATCTTAAAGCAATGTTTTAATGAAGATCAGGTACATTTTTTTCTAAAAAGTGTCAACAAACGACAAAAACCTTAATTTAAAAAAATGAAATAACCCCCAAAAGCAAATTTATTTTAAATGAAATAAACCCCAAATTTTAAAAATGAAATAAACCCCAAATGTGATGAAATAAGACCCAATTTTTTTTACAAAATGAAATAAACCACAAAAAAAATATTTTAGGGCTTATTTCATTGGAGGTTATTTCATTATGAAATAACACCCAAATTGAAAAACGAAATAATCCCCAAAAAAATGAAATAAACCCCAAAATTTGGGGGTTATTTCATAATGCAATAACACCCAAAAGTGTGTGGAAAAAATTTGGGGGTTATTTCATTTTTGATTTGGGGGTTATTTCATGCAGCCGATAATTTGGATCTTATGGCAATTTATGTCGATTTCATAGGGGTCATTTGTATGGGGGCTAGGTCTGAACATGGACCGATTTTCACCAGTTTCAACAGCGTTCATCCTATGGCCGATAAAAGCTTATATGCCAACTTTCATCAAAATATACTCAAATTTGCGACCTGCACATAGTGGTATAGGGTATAAAAACAACATCGCCACTGATCTGCAGATACTGAACATTAAAAGCATTTACCTCACAACACTAATAAATGAATTTTACGAAGACACCCGCTTTCTACAAGTGATCGATCAAACCCACAATACCAGACGCCGTGCTGATGGCAGATTTAAGGTGAATCGTCGTCGCAACAATTACGGCAAAAACACTTTGGGAGTTATTTACCCTCCACTTTTATTGAACTGCCCTAAGATTTTTTTAATATCAATAATGTGAATAAAAGAAAAAAATATTTAAAAAATCATTTCTTATTGTCGCAATGAAAGGAAAAATATTATGTTAATTTAATGAAATTTCACATCCTACAGACAAGCTAAATGGCTTCGTGAGATTAGAATTAAGTTAAAATATACATAAATTTCTTTTAATAAAATTTAAAAAAAAAAACAAGTAAGAACATTATAGTCGGTCTAGACCGACTATACGATACCCTATACCATGCGTTTAGAGACCCTATCTCTCAGGCCCAACTAACTGGATATAGAAAATAAGCATAAACCAAATTTGAGTGGGATTTTTATTAATTTTTTGGCTGCAGATATGAAAAAGTTCATATCGGATGCTATATCTATATGGGGACTAGGCCCAAAAATGGACCGATCCTGACCATGTTTGGCAAAGTCTCTTGTATTTTGCAAAAATATATACAAACAAAATTTGAGAAGAATCAGTGCAATATTTTCTTTTTTTTGATAGATTTAAATGTAGATCGGGAAGCAGCTCTCTATGGGGCCTATGACTAAGAGTTGTCCAATAGGAATCATTTTTGGACTACTGATTAATGGATGTAATATATACATACAAACCCAATTTGACTAAGATTTGTATGATAATTTGGATCTTAGGGCAATATATGTTGATTTCATAGGGGTCATTTGTATGCGGGCTAGGTCTGAACATGGACCGATTCTCACCAATTTCAATAACGTTCATCCCATGGCCGATAAAAGATCAAATACCAAATTTCATCAAAATATATTCATATTTGCGAGCTGTAGTTTGATTATAAGCTTTACATGGACACACAGACGGACGGACATCGTTAAATCGAATCAGATAGTGATTCTGATTCGATCGGTATAATTAAAGATGGGTGTAGGTCAAATATTTTTGGTTGTTACCAACAGCAGCACAAAGTCATTATACCCAAACCACATAGTGGTATAGGGTATAATAAAAACGGATAATACATTTATCACAAAAAGTTTTATTATATACATTTTTAAACAAGTAAGAAAATTATAGTCGGTCTAGACCGACTATACGATACCTATACCATGCGTTTAGAAACCCTATCTCTTAGGCCCAACTAACTGGACATAGAAAATAAGCAAAAACCAAATTTGAGTGGGATTTTTATTAATTTTTTTGGCTGCAGATATAAAAAAGTTCATATCGGATGCTATATCTATAAAGGGGCTAGGTCCAAAAATGGACCGATCCTGATCATGTTTGGTAAAGTCTCTTGTATTTTGCAAAAATATGTACAAACAAAATTTGAGAAGAATCAGTGCAATATTTTTGTTTTTTAATAGATTTAACTGAAGTTCGGGAAGCAGCTCTATATGGGGTCAAAGGAATAATTTTTGGACTGCTCATTAGTGGATGTAATGAACGCATACAAACCCAATTTGAGTAAGATCTATATGACAATTTGGATCTTATGGCAATTTATGTCGATTTCATATGGGTAATTTGTATGGGGGCTAGGTCTGAACATGGACCGATTCTCACCAGTTTCAATAGCGTTCATCCCATGGCCGATAAAAGCTTATATACCAAATTTCATCAAAATATATTCATATTTGCGACCTGCTGTTTGATTACAAGCTTTACATGGACACACAGACGGACGGACGGACGGACGGACATTGTTAAATCAACTCAGGAAGTGATTCTGATTCGATCGGTATAATTAAAGATGGGTCTAGGTCAAATATTTTTGGTTGTTACAAACAGCAGCACAAAGTCATTTTACCCAAACCACATAGTGGTATAGGGTATAAAAACAAATATTCCGCGATTATTTCTGTTTTTTGTTTGGTTTATTGTCACTTTGTGTTTGATTTTAATCTATATTTGTCAATTGTATGTCTGTAAAATTGAGCGCACTTGTCAGTATCAGTTTTGTAATTTAGCCTCTTCTCTGTCGGTACATCAATAATGTGTAGCATTTCTAGAGTATATCTCTTTTTGTAGTTACTCTCACCCACTAATATCTTTACATCGTCAAAGTTAGGTTCATGACCAGTCAAAGTACAGCGGGTTGTTAATGCAGTTTTTTGCGATAAAGGTTTGTCAATTTGTTTCTGATCTGACTTATGTGATGCAAGTCTAGCTTTAAGTTTAGTTTATTTCGTGCCAACATATACCTTTTGGCATACATTGGATTCGTCCCCTTTACAATTTATCTTATAAACTAAGTTAGATTTGTCAATTCTTTCCAATTTTGATTTTGTTTTACTGAAGAGTTTGTCAAGGTATTATCGGTCTTAAGCGCTAGTTCATATTTTTCTTTATTATAAATATTGGAATTTTTAAGTCTTTCGGATAGGCTTGGTATATAAGTCATGGATTTGTATATTTTTGGAGTTTTTTCTATTCGAATATTTCCTTTACTTTTCTTTCCCTTGGGCTATCAAGTTATTAATTGTTTTTATTGGAAAGTCATTTTTAATTAATATATTTCTTATAATGTCCATATTTCTGAGATTAAATAGATCCCCTGAAGATGATCGAAGATTTCGATCGAAATATTGGGTTTTAAATAAACAAAAGTTGATAATAAAATTTAAAACAATTCTGCTTTTATTTTATTTTATTAAAATTTATGACCCAAGCCGAACTAAAATTAAATTTATCTAATTTGTAAAAAATTAAAATAGAAATCGTCTAACAGATTTACATGTTAAGGATCTTGTTCGTATAAGATGTTGCCCATATGATATTTATATTGATTATGTTATACAACCTAAAAATAGGTTAATTAAATTTTTCTTTATAAGTACATTTTCTTATTTTAACTGTAAGTTTCTCTGAGTGCATTGAGTGAGAGAGAGACTGCAGCCCTACAAGAACAGTGACGGTCATTTGACCGGTGATATGACCGGCGCTACTGACTGAAGTGTCGGTCATCGCGTAGAACAAAGTTTCTATCATTTTATTAAGGCAAATATGCCAAAACTGACCGAAACTTTTGTGTACATGTGATTTTGCATCTTACTCTAACCTATGAAAGTATGTAAACCATATAATATATATCTGAACTGCTCACTCTACCGCTGTTTAGTAGTCAACGATGATAGATATATCCATCATCGCTGACCGGTCATACTTGATGGCTATATACATCATCATTGACCGGTCACGCTTGATTATAATGAAACACGACTTATTATTTTTTATTTATATTTATTTATTGTATTAAAAATCAAAAATTCAAAAATAGAAATAAACATTAATATATTAAAAACACAACAATATCACCAATTCCGAAACGTGTCGATAACTTTGAGACAATGTTTGCTGACTTTTCACTCGAACCATCCCTCAAAGCGGTTCGTAACTTAGCACTGAATAAATTGACTAAACGCAATAGAAATTTCCGGTAATGGGCCTTAGTGCAATCAGTAGGTTCTTAAAGAAAACAATATAATACAACACATATATATCAACAATTTATATTAAAGCTCACCTTTTGTGTGTTGTGAATTAACAATTTCGGCCAAAACTGATACACTCCATTTGGAAAATTGTTTGTACAGAACGGTGTGTGAGATATTGTGATAATACCTCCATAAATCAATTTGTTCAATATTTTTAGATCTTTATTCTTTTGAAAACTAATTTCATTATGGACGAATTTACGGATACTGCACATTCCTTAATATTCATATTATCAACATTATATTCCACACTATATTCCAGAATGGCATAAATTAAAACATTCGAGCCAAATATTAAAAAAAACATATCCATGTTATGGCAACAGACTGAAAGATAGATATAAGGATTAATGTAAAATTCTGCAAGGAAGATTTACTTTGTTTCTAGCTAGAATTTTTTATAATATGTCAGTACATTACCTTAATAAGTTCATTTGGTGATTGCGCATCTATTAACAATATATTTATGCGATTCCTAAGAGGTATAAAAGTTCTAGATTGAAAGTTTGTGAAGATTCTACACAATATCTTAAGTTAACGATCCAACAGGAATAGGCCACAAGCGAGCAAAAAATATATTGTGGAAGGGTATAATGGAGGGACGTGCCACCACAATTGAGAATTGCACTAACGAATCCACTGACATATTTTGAAGAATCCTAAAGAAACAACAAAAATTAACTTGAACTTTTTAATTTAATTTTAATTTAATTAATTACTTACCTTTCCTAAACCTTAACAACAGCAACAATGACAGTCATATGTTTTTAAATAGAAAAAAACTGCAAATGTGTTAGTACAAAAATTGTTTATGTGTTAGTTTCAGTCATTCATTTCTTGTAGGGAGTTCACTCACACAAAGCAAAATATGATGGTATGTGTTTGCCGACCACTGGTTTAAATATATACAATCAATTTATTGCTTTAGTTTGACAGGTTAATGGCTCATGTTCAAGACTGGACTGGAGCCATTACGTATTAGTAGTAGTAGTATATAATCAATATTTTAAAACAACATTATAAAAATTCTATAATTTATAATTACATTTTCAAATGTTAATAAAGAATTTACGACACTGACCTGACAATAGTCGTCTGTCGGATGTGTGAAAACTTTGTACATAAGTAAATTCAAAATTTTTGTTTTAAATATTCATGTTAAATTGTTGATTATTAAATTATTAAAAATTGTATTCTATCAATAATTTTCTGTAATGTAGAGCATTGATAATATATTGTACCAGATTTTTCCACCCGTATACGCCGTTTAAACTTTGTACGATCTGGTAATTTTCTAAGAAATTGTTTCCAAAGAAACGTAATCTAAAATCTCATAATATTAGCCAACGGTCTATGAAATGTTGAATGTTTTTGCCTCATTTAAGTTGCATAAGGAACCAGTTTGACGCAAAGCTTGTGTCATTTAACACAATTATATTACATCTGGCTTTCAAGATCCACATAAATTCGGTTTGCATGTTTACATCCATCATATAATATAAACCTTTAGAGAAATCCAAGTTCTTGTAGAATCCGTTTGTATCACGGGCACGTATCTTTGTTTTGTTGCAATTCTCAATTTTTCCGATAGTTGGCTACATTTGCTTCTCCAGTATAAATTTGATAAATTTGAATATTCCCAACTTACACTAAGGCGTTGACAAATTTGATTTAACCCCTTTACGTGTCAAAAATAATTTTAAAAATCTGAAACTTTTTAGCTTGTTATGGCGATAAAGCCGGAAAAATATAATTTTTACCTGAGATTTCTCACCTAACAGGTATACTATATATATATTTTTTTAATCATAGAAATAAGCAAAGCAATGCAAAATTTAAATATGCCATTAACTTTTTCATTCCAATCAATGCCTGCTTTGATGTCGAATATATTCGACAAATACAGGGAAAGGGTTAAGCTTTTGAACTATATTTGTTTATCCATTAACTTCAGCGATATCTGGTGTGGCATTCTGTTTGAATCGTACTCAAAAAGAGTTCGTCCCATATATCTCATATGCAAATCTAGTGTATATTGGTGGCCTTCTTCCATATTGGTTTCGAACATCAGTATGTAAGTAGGTGTGAACGATGGTAGACATAGAATCTTCTTGACAAAATACCCATGCAATTTGTTGACTTCATCCTGGCCTGTGAAAACCTTAGTTCGTGAATAAGAATTTAAAGAAAATCCACGGAGAAACAACATTGATGAGCTTCCGCACCGACATCGAATAAATGAAAATACGAATTTCAACATTAATTAAAAAAACTAGAATCCATACCTGTTTAACGACTAATCATTATGTATCAGAGTGTTCGTGGTTTAAATACTAAAATGTTTAATCTACTAGTTAACAGTTATGATTTTAATTTTCATGTTATCATCTTTACTGAGATATGGCTGAAAGATGTTTTTAATTCTGAGTTACCATGTAACAATTATCAAATATATAGATATAACAGAAACGATCGTAATGGTGGTGGTGTTTTAATTGCTGTGTCATGCCTGTTTGCTTCCGAATCTCTTCAATCTGAATCTTCTCCAAATATTGAGTTTGTCAGTGTAATGATAAAGCTTAATTATAAAATCATTTTCATAACCTGTTCGTATATACCTCCTAATTCTCCCGAAGAAATATACCTTGAACACGTTCAGGCCATCAAATCAGTTGCTCAACGTGCTAAACCTGAGGATTTAATTTTTGTTGTTGGAGATTTTAATTTACCATCTATAATATGGAAAAACTCGCCTGATGCTCCGGATTTTATTCCAATTAAATCTAATAACGTGATGATTTAATATTGAACGAGATAGTTGATCTTAGTCTTTACCAGATGAATGGCGTATTTAATGAATACGGTAAACTGCTAGATCTGGTATTTACGAATAATCCAGAAGATTGTATACTAACTCGCTCTGATCCATTCACCTTGCCGGAAGATCGCTTTCATCCAACTATTGAAATTAGCTGTGTTTTGCCTACTTTTGGTGGATCCAATATTCGTATTAATAGAGATAAAGTTTTTTGTTTTAAACAAACCAACTATAGCAAATTGATTGATCTAATTTCTAACACTAACTGGAATGATTTGTTGTGCCATACCTCTATTGATTTAATGGTAGAGGTCTTTTATAGAACTATGTATTCTTTTATGGATGAATGCATCCCAAATCGCTCTGTCTACAAACGAACTGGCCCGCCTTGGAACTCAAAACAACTTTCAAGATTAAAAAATTTGAAGAACAAGTATTATAAAAAGAATAAAATTTTTGGCTCTCTTGTATTTTTTGAAAAATACTCCATTCATCGTGCCGAATATAATATTCTTAACAACTATTTATACAAAAACTATCTAAACAAAATGAAGGAAGATTTCAATCGTGATCCTAAAGCATTTTACAACTTTGTTAATTCAAAAAGAAAAACTACTGGTTATCCATCTGAATAAAATTTTACGATATCGAATCTAGTGATGACACTATAAAAAGTAACATGCTTGCAGACTTTTTTGCTAGTACATATTCTGTTGCTCAATATTGTTCCAACAGCTATTCATATCCATTAAACACAAATCAAGCTATATCTTTTCCCCTTATTGATAAGGCAGAACTTGTTAATAGCCTGAAGAAACTTAAAATTTCATTTACTCATGGACCTGATGGAGTACCTAGTTCTATACTCAATTATTGTGCTACTTCTTTGGCAACACCACTGACTCTTTTGTTTAATGCGTCAATAAAAAAGGGTTATTTTCCAAAATTTTGGAGAGCTTCTTATTCTTACATCATTCCATTATTTAAATCTGGAAATAGATCGGATGTTTCTAATTACCGTGGTATTGCTAAACTTAGTGCAATCCCTAAGCTTTTCGAGAAATTTATTACAGATTTTTTGTGCTACCACTCATCGTCAATTTTGTCACCATTTCAACACGGATTTCGGAAAGGATGCTCTATCGTTACAAATGTGCTTCATTTTACGACAATAATTAACGATAGTTTTGTCAAGAAAAAACAAATAGATGCAGTATACACCGATTTTATTAAGGCTTTCGATAAAGTAAACCATAACCTTCTACTGATCAAATTGGATTTATTAGGTTTAACACCATTTAGCCTTAAATGGATAAAATCATATCTTTCTGAGAGAACACAACGTATAATATATAATAATATGTCATCTAAAGATATTACTGTGACTTCTGGTATTCCTCAAGGCTGCCATCTTGGACCAATACTTTTCTCTCTTTTCATCAATTATCTTCCAAAAGTGATAAATTTTCACAACGTTTTAATGTACGCTGATGATGTTAAAATTTTTTGAAGGTACTGTCAACATAATGATCACATTCATCTTCAATCAGATCTCAACAATTTCTTTTCGTGGTGTAACCGTAACCTAATGGAACTAAATTTGAAAATATGTAAATGTATGCGTTTTTCTAGAAATAATGTTTTTCCTGCTAACTACTTTTTGGGCGGATATCAGCTTGAACCTGTTGATGCTTTTCTGGATTTGGGGATTCTACTTGATCCTAAATTAAACTTTGTATCTCACGTCACCATGACAGTTAATAAAGCTAGAAGTACACTCGCCTTTATTAAAAGATGGGCAAAAGGATTTATTGATCCTTACATAACCAAACAACTTTTACATCTCTTGTGAGACCTATTTTAGAATATGGGTCAATAATATGGGATCCCTTCTATAACATTTGTAGGATCGTCAACGGAGTTTTTTACCTTCGTGGTTTTCTCCGTCGGATGGTTTTTTTTAACTTGTGTTTTTACCTTTTATTTTTATTTTATACATATATTTTTTTTTAATAATAATATTTTCTTATTAATTGTTTTTTTTTATGAACTTTATTGAAGTCCATGATATTACAAGTTATCACATGAATTTCGATAACCTTTAACATAATAATAATTTATAAAATTAAGTGTTTTGGCAACCCCTTCGAACTGAATTGCTTACAATGTAAAACATAACGGGTTCGCTGAAAAGAAAAGAATATGAAGTTAATATATAAATAAAAAAAAGTCAGTCGTATACTTACACCATACAAAGAAGTGTTTTAATTATCCGTCAACAAGTTTAGTTGTTCTCTTCTCATTGAATTTAATTCCCACCATTTTAAAATCGGTTTTTAGTGTAATCTAAAAGTTAAAAATTCTTAAAAACTATTAAGCTTTTTCAATAAAAAATCTTAAAAACTATAAAACTATTAAGATTTTTCATGGCGCCCGAACAGGGACAAAGTTAAATTCAATTTAAATATTTTAATAAGTTAATTTAAAATATTAAATCAAATTTTTATAAACTAATTAAAAATTTTGTGAACATTTTATTTTGTACTGGATTGCTAACTTATTGCAACCATTTATTTAAAACACTTCTTTTTGGTGTAAAAAATTTTGTGCGAGAGTTATTCGTCGTTGCCGCTGCCGTAAATGCTGACCACAACACCAGCAGAGAAGTAATTCGGATTCTGGACTGTCCGAAGTCGAGGTAAAAGCGTAATCAATAATAGTGTTTATTCATCAAAATCTGTAAATTAATGAGATTTTAGTGATTTCTGTAAATTATTCAGAAAATTTAAATTGATTTACCGCTCAATTGCGAGTATAAACGTAACAATTATTATTTACGCTTCATTTTTCAATTTAAATTTAATATTTTATGAACACACACCCTGTAAAGTGAAACAAATAATTTTCGCGAGTTATTTTGTTATATGCAAAACATGTACATACCCACACACACAAGTTAAAGCTGCGTTCACACTACGTGTTTTTTCCAAGGTTCAGAAAATACACACACGAAACACACAATGTTCTGTTCAAAAGCAGCCAACACATATCTTTATTTTCATATCAATTATGTGCGTTTCTAAATTTTCTACGGTGCCCAACACAACCATGACTGTGTTCGTTTTAATATTTCGTTATTTACACGAACATTTTTGTATCACATACTTTTTGTTTCAATCACACATAAAGCACACATTTTTGAGTGTTGCTTTATTTGAAGTTCATGTTCTGGTACGTGTAATGAAAAAAACACAAAACAGGTTCGAGTTCAGTTATATTTTAAACACGACTTAAAATATAACTGAACTCGAACCTGTTTATTGTACATGTTGTGTTTTTTCTCACTACACGAGCCACAACACGACTTAAAATATAACTGAACTCGAACCTGTTTATTGTATATGTTCTGTGTTTTTTTTCAGTACACTTACCAGAACATGAACTTCAAATAAAGCAACACTCAAAAATGTGTGCTTTATGTGTGATTGAAACAAAAAGTATGTGATACAAAAATGTTCGTGTAAATAACGAAATATTAAAACGAACACAGTCATGGTTGTGTTGGGCACCGAAGAAAATTTAAAAACAAACATAATTGGTATGAAAATAAAAATATGTGTGTGTTGGTCTAAGTTATGTTTGTTTACATATATGTACGAGTTTTTTATTCAGTGTGTGTTTTTTTCTGAACTCTGGTTTTTTCTTATTTTTTTAGCACGTGTAATTTGTACACATAGTGTGAACCCTTTCAAACATTGTTTATGTACAACACATTTTGCAAGACATATGTAAAATTTTCAATTAGAGCAGGTTCTATTTTGGCAAGATAAACATATGAAAATACAACACTGCTTGTGACGAAAGAAAAACAGAGTAAATTATAAAGATTAATATTGAGAGAAAAATAAATTGTTTAATATTAATTAACAATTAAAAAATATATAAAATATATATCTTTATTTTTAACAATAATTTTTTGAAAATTCACAAATTAAATCAGCTGGTGTTTACATTTAGAGGTTATGTCATACGGAAATACATATGTACGTTTGAACGCAAAAATTATGAATTGTATGTAAAACGGCAATTTTGACACACACACGGAATTACGTATGGATCGTAAAACTGAATTTACACATGGAAAATACACATAGTGCAAAAACACCTTAAACCCGAACCAAATTCAAAATAAATACCGCTTTATTCGGAATAAGCTGAACGCAAGCAAATTATCTAATAATATTTTTTATATTTTTATTTATTAATAACGCACTTTATATGCGAGTTATAAATATTTTCAAATAACGATAAAATAAACAATTTCTGCGGTTTCCTTTATTTCGTTTCGTAAAAACATACATACATACGTGTAATTACATTTATTGTATGTTTTATGTTAACAAGAAATCTTTGTTTCATTCCGTTCGTTCCTATGCTGCCACTTTTTTTTACAATTTGTCGAGTGCTACCATAAGCTGTGTTTACACTGTGCAAAGAATCATTTATTATTAATATTCTTGTAAAACTTTGTAAAAATTGCTATAATTATGAGAGTATGTTAGAAAAGTACCAAATTCAATAGAAATAGTTAGTAAAATTTCTCTTTTCAATTTCTTATATACTAATACTTGGCAAAACATTTAATATTCATAAAGTGTTATCAATATTCATAAAGTGTATCTATCAGAACGAGAAATATTTTTATTCAAATATTTTAACAAAGTAAAATAAAATCAATACTTAAATAAAGCTAACCAAAATAAAGTGCGAGACGAATTAAATTTAAATACAATTTGGTTGTTATATAAATTTAAAAGCGAGGTACTAAAATTTCGACAATATTTAACCATAAGTTTCGGTTCATGCGTTATATGAAATAGTATTTATTGATAATTTCCACACGTTTCTTTGGTGTGTGGAAATATTTTACCAAAAACAATTTATACTTTTGATCTTCTAAGAAAGCAATAGCGTATTGGTGCATTTCATCTTCATAATTATTATTGAAAAAATATTGAAATACCAATTCCGAAATCAAGATTTGGAATAAATACGAGTTGTTGGTTGTCTATATTTTTTTTTGAAGCTTAATAAAATTTCCACTTTCAATTTTCAGATATTGTCTATATTTATATGTATTATAAATTTGATTTTGAGCGCAGTGTATTCTTTCAATTAATTTGAATCGTGTACAAATATATTGCTAAAAATAGTTGTTGGTAAAGTTTGGAAATAATTCATTTTAAAAAATATTTATTTTGGTTTTGTGTACATAAATTTGTGTGGTTTTCAATATGGCTGGTGGTAAAAAACACCAAAGCGGTCCTGGTTCTGATGATTTGGATACATTGGTCCAAAGAAAAGCCAAAGCGATTGAAAATATTTCTAGGATTCGTAAATCTATCCTAGAAAAAACCATTTCTTTCAATCCTTTTGAGATCGATTGTAGGTTGGAAATATTAAAAGACCATATTACCCAAGCAACGGAGTGTCAATCAGAGTTGGACATTTTAGATCCCACAAGTGATGATAGATCCGAGCTTGAAGATCTTTTTGTGACTACAAAATCTTTGTTTTTGAGCCTTCAAGCTAAAAACAGAAAATCAAGTTTGCCCGAGACTTCATTTATGCAAGCTCATCATTCAAGGCTACCAAACATGCGGCTCCCTAAATTCAACGGAAAATATTCCGAGTACAAAAACTTTATGAGCCCGTTTGAAAACTTAGTCCATAATGATCCGACGTTAACAGATATCGAAAAGTTTAATCATTTGATATCATGCTTATCCGATGAAGCTTTCGGTACAGTTAAAGCTTTTCAGATTTCTGAAGAGAATTATCCCAAAGCATTAGCCAGCTTAAAAAAGGTTAATGACAACGAGTGTCTACTTTTTTTTGATAATATTGCGAAACTTTTTGATCTTCCGGAGATCACAAAACCTTCAGCTTCTGCTTTACGTAGCATGATCGATACAGTTTCTGCCATTTACGATTCATTGCTATCTATTGGCGATGATAAAAAATTGCAAATGCTATCTTAATACATTTAGTGATGTCGAAAGTTGATCCAGTCACTTAATCCAAGTGGGAAGAGCAGCTTGACTTCGATAAGCTCCCATTATGGTCTGATTGTGAGGTGGCTTTGAATAAAAGGTATCAGCATATTTCGGCTGATGAATCGTCTAGTTCGAGACCTAGTAGTTCAAGGAATATGCCTGATAATGCGCCTAAAAAGAGTTACAAAACATCATTATCTTGTACAAGATGTAAATCAAAACAGTCTGCTAAAAAATGTCTTTATTGTAAAGACCAGCAACATAGTATTTACAATTGCCCTTCTTTTGCCGCGGTTCCAGTGTTTAAAAGATTCGACTTTATAAAAACTGTGCCTGCGTGTATAAACTGCCTTAAAATGGTCATACCGTTGCGAAATGTAGTGCTCAAAAATGCAGAGTTTGCAGTGGAGCTCACAATAAACTTTTACATCGCTACAGCTCTGACTGTCAAGGTACAAGTGCTATTCAAAGTTTGTACTACTGATTGGAATATTCCTAAGAATATTGTATTGGCAGATCCTTGCTTTTACAAACCACAAAAAGTTGATTTATTAATCGGTGGCGAACTTTTCTTCGAACTTTAATGTGTTGGGCAAATTAAGTCCAACCCGAGTCTTCCAGTTTTGCAGAAAACTTCACTCGGCTGGATTGTAGCTGGAAAATGTAATCAATCTATGGGCTCAAGTTTGAATGTATATCACGTTAGCAATGTTATAGAAAACGAGGAGACTGTTGATTCAATAGTTCGGAAGTATTTAACAATGAATCAACAGTTATTTATAATGAGGAACAACAAAAATGTGAGGAAAACTTTAAAGATTCGGTTTGACGGTTACTTTTGGGATCTTCGTTTGATAATGCCAAGAGGCGTTTTCTTGCGCTTGAACGCAAACTCTCGAAATACAAAATTATGAGAGAAATGTATCACGATTTTATGAAAGAATATGTCGACTTAGGTCACATGTCTATTGCGGACAATACTATTCCGAGTCTCCCACATTTCATTCCTCATCAATGTGTTTTACGTCCTCAAAGCTCTAGTACTAAACTTCGTGTAGTCTTTGATGCCTCAAGTCGAACTTCTTCACAAACGTCGCTTAACGATTTATTAATGGTTGGACCTACTGTTCAAGAAGAGTTATATTCAACTCTAATCCGTTTTCGTTTCCATAAATTCGTTATCACTGCTGATATTGAAAAAATGTATCGCCAAGTTTTGGTTGGCGAAAAAGATAGAAATTTTCAATTAATACTTTGGAGACAAAACCCATCTGATTTGCTTCAAGTTTTCCGTTTAAATTCAGTCACTTACGGCACAGCTTCTGCGCCATTTTTAGCGATCAGATGTCTCACTCACTTAAGTGATTTATACAAAGAGATTTTGCCAATGGGTGCAAAAATTACTCGCAGTGATTCCTATGTCGATGACTTGTTAACTGGCGCCGATAATTTTCAAGAACTTTTAATTATTCGAGACCAGGTGACTCAAATATTGAGTTCAGCTGGATTTAATTTAACCAAATGGTTTTCGAATAACCCCGATTTTAATATTTCAAATGATAAAGAAAAATTATTACATAATGATTCCGATTCAGCCAAAGCTTTAGGTATACATTGGATTCCGAAGAATGATTCATTTAGGTTTCATTTGGAAGATAATTTCAACGACCTAAAAGCAACAAAAAGAAACATTTTATCGGTTTCATCTCTGTTGTTTGATCCTCTCGGACTTTTATGCCCAATTATAACAAAATCCAAAATGTTGTTAGAAGAACTTTGGATTCAAAAACTCGACTGGGATGAACCAATTCCTATGCGACTAAATACTGTATGGGATGATTTTAAAATTAATTTATTGAAAATTGATTCAATTCAGATCCCGAGATTCGTTCACACAAATTCTTCATCAAAAATCCAGATTCATGGGTTTTCTGACGCCTCAATTCGGGCGTATGGGTGCTGCATATATATTCGGAGTATTGACTCAAATGGAGTCTCTTGTCGGCTACTTACAGCTAAATCAAAAGTAGCTCCACTCAAGACGAAATCTCTTCCGAGACTTGAGTTGTGTGCAGCGCACCTATTGGCTAAGTTGCGGACTCGAATTGAGAAAATGATTAGCTTTGTAATCGAGAGTGTAAACTTCTGGACAGATTCAGAAATCACTTACATTGGATCAAAACTCATTCATCTACACTCGCAACTTTTGTTTCAAATCGAGTTGCTGAAATACAAGAATGCTCAGACCGCGTTTACTGGCGCCATGTGCCTACAAAGCAAAGTCCGGCTGACATTGTTTTAAGAGGAAGTGATGTAGACGAGTTAAAAAACTCAATTTGGTTTCTTCTCCATGATAGCTCAGAGTGGCCTGTTTACCATCATTTCGAGCTAACAGAGAACCAAGAGTCCTTAGAAAAGAGAAAATCCAATGTTTTCCTTACAGTAGAGAATTCATCAGAATTACAATGTTCTCCGAAAGATGATTCTGAAAATATATTCTTAAAATTGATTAAGGATCAATCTTCATATAAAAAGATTATAAGAGTCATGTGCTTCGTGTTAAGATTTATTGATTTTGTTAGAAAATGTAAAATATGAAACTCAAAGACTCCTACTGTCAGGGAAATGAATTGGGCCTTTTATAGGCTTGTGGAAATGGTCCAGAGAGAAAATTTTGCTGAGGATATTTCTAAGTTAAAAAAATCTCTAGAGTTACCTTCTAATATTCAAAGGTTAATACCATTTATCCACAATTTTACAGAAAATAAGCGAAACTTTTCACTTGTCAGGGTAGGTGGGAGATTGCTTAATGCGCCATTACCGTATAATACCAAATTCCCACTTCTATTGCCGAGAAAAACGGTTTTTGTTTCACGGTATTTACGCGATTTGCATTTCGATAATTGCCATGCTGGTACAAAAGAATTAATATCTCTGTTAAGAGAGAATATTTGGCTCATAAATGCAACAGATGAGTGCAGCAATATAGTGCGTAAAAGTGTTCATTGTTACCGCTATAAACCAAAATTAATGACCCTGTAATGTAGTTCGTCAAATTGGATTAACAAAAGATGATTTGTAGGGAGTACCAGGATTAGTATGATGACCGTTATGCTTCCAGGAGCTTCATTATCTAGATTTTCAGGATTACCATGATGATTAAAGATGTACCAAGGATGTAAGGCAGGATCTGGATAGTGATGGTGATTCAGGATTCAGGATTCAGTGTGATGGTGATTTTGGTTGTAGATCAGGATCAGGATGATGGTGATTTTGGTTGATGATCAGGATCAGGATGATGGTGATTTTGGTTGATGATCAGGATTCCAGGGATGTCCTTAGGATCGCCATGTAATAGATGTCCTAAGGATTGAGGATTTCAGGATCAGGTTCGGTCTCAGGATCGCCATGTAATAAATTAGTAGGATCTCCATGTATTAAGTTAGGGTGTTCTTATTACCTTTTTTTATATAGCAAATTAAAACATATTTTTTTATTTTTAATTTTTAATTTTTATTGTTTACTAAGTTGTTCTTTGTCAGAACAACTGTTACTCTAGACGTTTAAAACAAGATTGATTTAAAACTAAAATGTGGCAGGTTTATATACTAAAATACTAACTATAATTTTACAAAATTATTCTCTTAAATTATACATAGATTTTCTCTTAAATCCTAAGTGCTTACGCAGCATAGTGAGCGACCTTTGTAAATCCGCTCTATGACACACATGTGTGAAACACTTGTGTTAACCACACCGCTTGCAACAACGTTAAATGGGTGGTCTCAATATTAAGTATTTCAATATGTCAAGTGCAACAATATCGAATACACAAAACATACGTTTCCGTATTTGCTTTGTGTTGCCGTCATGCATGTACTTGAAATCAGATACTCTTTTATTTATCTTTGGCTTTGGTTTGTTTACTGACAACACCATGCCATACCCATTCATTGATCGCAATGTTTATAGTAGAACCCAACACGTGCATTCTCACATTGCAACGTTTTTGGTCAACACATGTTTGTCAAGTGGTTGTTCAAATACCCTATGCTCTGCATTCATGCACTAAGTGAATGCCCTATAGTATGCATACATTACTCCACCGCCCTTAAGAGGAATCATACAATTTCTTCAAGTTCAAAAGAGATTGTAGGATTACTGTGTATATTATTGTATGCATACCACACGTTTTGTTATCCTATACTTATTTTTATTAATGTAATGCTTATATATACGTTTTCATTGTTCTAGTAATTGTATTAAGATTATACTGATCTTTAATGTCAGCTACTATGTATATAATTCTACTGTTTATTATAAATATGAATCATTATGTGTATACATTTGTGTTATATTCATTTTATACATATGACACTTTGTTCTCATACGTAATATTATATGCGCTTGTCATTAATAATTATAATTTTATTAACATATAAAAAATTTTTGTTCTGTAATTCTACGCTTATTTAAATGATAACACCTTAAATAATAATTTTATTAACATATAGAATATATTTACGTAATTGTTTGTTTGACTTAATTGCTACTTTTGCTTATGTTAAATTATATCTAAAAGAACATTATTGTGCCAGTATGTTTATTTATTTTCTTATTTAAAAAAAAAATTTTCTTCTTTTTTTTTTTTTTTTTTTTTTTATAATTGCTTATATTTCTTTAGTAAACTCTTATGGTACGTCTTAACATTATTCCCTATCTGTACTGAAACGTTCAAATCACTAATCTCTACTATATTGTAAGGACCTTTATATGGTGCTTCATTTTTCCTTCTGTTTTCTACTCTAACTAACACTAAATCACCTACTTCTAACCCTATACTATTTGCTTTCTTCTGTGATTCTATTTGTCTATTATTTTTCACTTGTTCTGTCATGCGTTTTGCATTGTCCAGTGAATGCTTCAGTCTTGTTTTCAGTTCGTTGGCGTAATTTTCAAAATTATATACCTTGGGATGATTCCGGATCTCATCACCTGGCAATTTTGGTAATTTTCCAAATATTAACTCAAACGGAGTGTATTACTTTACAATTGTTAAGAATTGATATCTTAAAATTATCATCTGTTCATACAAGAATTATTGTTATTTTATATTATATTTCTTTTTATATTATATTTCATAGAATTATGTATTGAACACAAAATTTATTTCATTTCATTGTAATTTTCACCTTAAAACTTTATCATTAATATTCAATGCAATACAAATGTAAGTTTATTTTACCAATTCGTTCTATAATCGATTTATGTTAATATTTCTATCAATTCAACTTAAATATTCATTTCATCGATTTATTTTAATCTTTTTATTCTGTTCATTTTAAATATTTATTTCATCAATTTATTTTATTTTTCGTTAATTTTAAATATTAATTTCATCAATTTATTTTAATATTTTTATCAATTCATTTGGCTGTGGTCAATGATAAGGTAGTTATTGATTTCATTAATTATATGTTGCCTGGTGTATTCCTAAGATTCTGTTATTTAATCATCTTATTGTTACTTGCTTCTATTTTCTCTTCCATTATTTCTCTATTCTTGGGACTTATTCTCATACCATATATATTCATTTCTTATACTCCATATATTCATCTCATAATAGATATCAGTTTCTTCACATCGAAATCTAGTTTCGCAGAATTATCACTGTATCTCGCTAGCCTACTTATTCATTCATTATATCAGGCATCACTTACAGATGTACACGCACACATCTTGAAGTGATCAATTTCAACAGGCGCTGTTCCATCTTATCCTCATTCTATGCTATTTCATTCTGTCAGTCTTCACCAGTATTCATTCCTACTGTTTCAAATACTATTCTCAATTCCACCCCTATCATTGCCTAAACGTATAATATATCGATGCTATTAAAATTTTATTTTGTTATTCATATGTCTTATGTATTTTCTTTTCTTTTTTTTTTTTTTTTTTTTTTTTTTTTTTTTTTTTGCATCTTACTTATTAACTCTAACATATTAGAACTTTTAAGTTTTTTCTTCTTTATCATTTATGTATACTTTGAAATGTTTTTATTTGTTGACAAATTCACATTTTGTTTTTATTATTTTATATTAGTAGACAGGCATAATTCCCAAAGATAGTTTATTTTTTTTTCTGTTTAATTGTAAGAAACAATATCTCTTTTTTTTTTCTTTAATTTCTCCTGATTCCCACTGTTGTCTAGCTTTCTTTTTTAAGTATGTAAGTAGGAACTTAATTTTTGTCCATGTTAAAATGGGACATCTTATTTTATAATACATTCTTCAGTTTTTATTTGCGCAAAGCACTTAATAAAAACCGTCCCTAACAATTTTTATACTACCTTATTATCACTTGTAATGTAATACACTCCGTTTGAGTTAATATTTGGAAAATTACCAAAATTGCCAGGTGATGATACTATAGGGCATTCACTTAGTGCATGAATGCATAGCATAGGGTATTTGAACAACCACTTGACATACATGTGTTGACCAGAAACGTTGCAATGTGAGAATGCACGTGTTGGGTTCTACTATAAACATTGCGATCAATGAATGGGTATGGCATGGTGTTGTCAGTAAACAAACCAAAGCCAAAGATAAATAAAAGAGTGATGTAATGTAGTTTGTCAAATTGGATTAACAAAAGATGATTTGTAGAGAGTACCAGGATTAGTATGATGACCGTTATGCTTCCAGGAGCTTCATTATCTAGATTTTCAGGATTACCATGATGATTAAAGATGTACCAAGGATGTAAGGCAGGATCTGGATGGTGATGGTGATTCAGGATTCAGGATTCAGTGTGATGGTGATTTTGGTTGTAGATCAGGATCAGGATGATGGTGATTTTGGTTGATGATCAGGATCAGGATGATGGTGATTTTGGTTGATGATCAGGATTCCAGGGATGTCCTTAGGATCGCCATGTAATAGATGTCCTAAGGATTGAGGATTTCAGGATCAGGTTCGGTCTCAGGATCGCCATGTAATAGATTAGTAGGATCTCCATGTATTAAGTTAGGGTGTTCTTATTACCTTTTTTTATATAGCAAATTAAAACATATTTTTTTATTTTTAATTTTTAATTTTTATTGTTTACTAAGTTGTTCTTTGTCAGAACAACTGTTACTCTAGACGTTTAAAACAAGATTGATTTAAAACTAAAATGTGGCAGGTTTATATACTAAAATACTAACTATAATTTTACAAAATTATTCTCTTAAATTATACATAGATTTTCTCTTAAATCCTAAGTGCTTACGCAGCATAGTGAGCGACCTTTGTAAATCCGCTCTATGACACACATGTGTGAAACACTTGTGTTAACCACACCGCTTGCATCAACGTTAAATGGGTGGTCTCAATATTAAGTATTTCAATATGTCAAGTGCAACAATATCGAATACACAAAACATACGTTTCCGTATTTGCTTTGTGTTGCCGTCATGCATGTACTTGAAATCAGATACTCTTTTGTTTATCTTTGGCTTTGGTTTGTTTACTGACAACACCATGCCATACCCATTCATTGATCGCAATGTTTATAGTAGAACCCAACACGTGCATTCTCACATTGCAACGTTTCTGGTCAACACATGTATGTCAAGTGGTTGTTCAAATACCCTATGCTCTGCATTCATGCACTAAGTGAATGCCCTATAGTATGCATACGAACTACATTACAACCCAAATAATGGGAAATTTGCCCACAGATAGAGTGAGAGCTCTACGTCCATTTTTAATAGTTGGCGTAGACTTTTGTGGTCCCATCAATATTTCATTACGAATTCGATGTAGACCACCTATTAAAATGTGTATAGCGGTATTCGTTTGTTTCACTTCAAAGGCAGTTCACTTAGAATTAGTACCAAACTTGTGCACTGATGCATTTATTCTTTCCCTTAAAAGGTTCGTTGCCAGGAGAGGACTGCCCAGCAAAGTGTACAGCGACAACGCCACCAACTTCGGGGGGGCCAGCCGAACACTGTACAGAGTTGTACGAGGCGTTCGAAAAGGGCAAAGAGGCCGTAGTGTCGTACGCAGCGTCATACAAGGTCGACTTCAGCTTCATACCTCCAAGGGCTCCTCACTTCGGAGGACTGTGGGAGCAGCCGTGAAGCAGGCGAAACACCTACTTCTGCGAGCGGTGGGCATTGCATCGCTAACCCAAGAGGAAATGGTGACAATGCTTGCAGAAGTAGAAGCGGTGCTCAACAGTCGTCCAACCGCACCGCTGTCACCAGACCCGAACGACGGGAATGCGCTGACTCCCGCGCATCTAGTAATCGGAAAGGGTCTGCGTTCGCTGCCGCCAGGATCCGTCGGAGACGTCAGCGACAACAATCTGAGGTGCTTGAAGCGATGGCGGATGCTTTGCGCACTCAAGCAGCGGTTCTGGCAGGCTTAGTTCAAAGACTACATCCTCAGGCTGCAGAACAAGGGCAAGTGGCACAAAGAAGAGCGCAACCTCAGAGTAGACCAAGTAGTAGTGGTTCACGAGGACAACCTCCTGCCTCAAGAGTGGCTGACCGGAAGAGTCGTCCGCGTGATAGAAGGCCAAGACGGCAAGGTCAGAGTGGCGGAGGTGTTGACAAGAAACGGCGTATATAAGCGGCCGATTCACAAGCTTGCACAACTCCCAGATGTTTGAAGACCTTCGGTCCTTCAATGGGGCCGGAATGTTGGATCGTCAACGTGGTTTTCTCCGTCGGATGGTTTTTTAACTTATTTTTTTACCTTTTATTTTTATTTGATACATATATTTTTTTTTTATAATAATATTTTCTTATTAATTGTTTTTTTAATGAACTTTATTGAAGTCCATGATATTACAGATTATCACATGAATTTCGATAACCTTTAACATAATAATAATTTATAAAATTAAGTGTTTTGGCAACCCCTTCGAACTGAATTGCTTACAATGTAAAAGATAACGGGTTCACTGAAAAGAAAAGAATATGAAGTTAATATATAAATAAAAAAGTCAGTCGTATACTACACCATAAAAAGAAGTGTTTTAATTTTCCGTCAACAAGTTTAGTTGTTTTCTTTGAATTTAATTCCCACCATTTTGAAATTGTTCTTTTTAGTGTAATCTCACATATAAAAATTCTTAAAAACTATTAAGATTTTTCAACATTCATATTCAACGAATCGAGTCTGTACAGAAACAATTTCTACTCTTTTGCTGACGTGGCTTACCTTTGGAATTTTTCAATTAATCTACCTTCATATGTTGATCGACTTAAATTAATAAAATTACCTACTTTGGAAAGCCGTAGGACTATGCTAAAAGTAACATTTATGATCAACCTCATTAATGGTGAAATCTGTTCGCACTTTCTTGTCAACAATATAACTTTTAATGTTCCTCAACGAGTATCACGCCAATTCCAACCACTCTTTGTTAAATCTTTTGAAACCAACTATGCTCTAGCTGATCCTTTTAGAAGAATTTGTTGTGATTATAATAATCTTTATCAATTAATTGATTTTTCGTTTAATACTTTTGTTGATGAATCGATTGCCAAGTTCCACGTAAGAGCCGTAGAAGCAGATTGAGAGTTGAATTTTCCACCAACAACCCATCCAAAAACTGTATTAACCAAACAAGGCATGCATTCTCCTAATGATATGCGTCCATCGAGCAATAAATCAAAGAATACCTCAGTGCTTATCAACAAATCGATTTTTTGAGGCTTGAAGAACGTTGGGTCAGCTAATTCAATCGTTTCAGGAATTTTCCAATTTGATGTCCTTCAAAATTCACCAGGTTGTTAAGCAGAAATTGAGTTTGTCACAGCAAAGGTTGAGGACCACTGGAACGAGCCAATACGTGATTTAATCGTAGCTGCGACAGAAAATTTTGATGCTTGTTCGGACTTCATTGATACCAGAAACCTCTTGAGAATTTGGATGCAATTGTAACTTGAGCCTTTTCGCAACATCTTCTGTAATAAAATTGATTTCAGAACAGGAATCAAGTAGTACTCTTACCGGTTGAAATGATCCATATATGTCTTTAATGAGAACAACGGCAGTTGGTATTATTGCCCTCTTAAACGACCGAGCTACTAATGACACAAGAGTACCGTGACTAGTCGAGGGCCTTTGGTTTTGACCAAGATTTGTCGATGATGTTCCAGATTGATCAGGGACCATGAAAATATGAAGCGTAGAATTGTGTGGAGACTGGCAAACTCGACACCAAGATTTAGAGGGACATTTCGTAACCAAATCACCCTTTCGAAGGCAATTGATGCATTATCCATTACGTTTTACAAAGTTAAATCACTCCGACACTACGAGCGACAAAAACGAAGTACAAGTTGCAATATGATGTTCATTGCTGTTGCAATATGAACAGGTTGAATTTGTGTTCGAATTCACAAAAGTATTTACAGGTTGATTGACTTTCGATTTTGGTTTGACACCACTATATTTATGATTTTTACCATTACTTTCCGAAAATTGACAGCGATGGCTCAATATATTGTAGCAGGAGTCCCAAGATGGTAGCGATTCAAATTCCTATTTTTCGTCATAATTTTCTCTAGATCCGTCATCCAGCTTTGACAAAACAATATGAATTATTATTGCATTCATGACGTCCATTTCGGAGCCAAGCGATAAAAGCGAACCACGAATCGCCAAAACAGTATCAATGGTGTTTACGTAATGAGATGCAATCACCCTTGGACATTTGAGAAACATTAAAAAGAGCAGTAATATGTTCAAGAAAAATTAATACCTTATTGTCATATCGTTCCTGCGACCGCTCCGGAGCCTTGGGGTAATTCTCATCCGTTACCTGGAATGGTTCCACAACAGCTAAAGCAGGGCCAGAAAGACAATTCAATAAATAATTGAATTTATCAATAGCAGTGATCGATGAATTCTCATGGACCATATTATTAAACGTTGTAATAAATTATTTGTAGTCGCCATACTTACCATCAAATCATGGTAGCTTCAACGATGGTAATCTGCTTTAATGTAACACTCCCGACATTGAAGCGATGAAAAAACTATGTTCCGCTGAAGTTGAGCAACGACTTTTATATATATGTGACAACAATTTTGCTTTGGCCGCGATGAGAACTTCTTCTAAATCACTTCGAGCATTATCATTAGGGCTTAACTTTTCAATTTGTCCTTGTATATGACAAACTTCTTTAAAATATGCTTCTAAAATTTGCATCCGACATTGCAAAATGATTGCATCACCTTTGTCGCCATCTTTTTCATTTTTCTTTTGTAGGTTAGTTACGTTTCGTTTCATAGTGGATCTTTGTTGTTTCAATGAAGCTAACTCTGAGCCACTAGCATTAATAATTTCATAATCATTGTTAGCCATTTTGAAAAATCAAAAATTTTACAATAAAAATTACAAAGAACCACTTCGGATTTGAAACACTTATTAACTTTCTATGTATATGAAAAAGCGCGATTTTATTTTTATATATGTACCACTAATGTATTTATAATAATGTAATGTATTTAATGTTTTTAAAATTGTTGAAATGTCACTCAAATTATTTCGATGAGCAAACGAAGACAAATTGTTTTATTTACAAAATTATAATTTTATATTTTAATTCTGCTTCAAAATTGTAATGACGGCAGTGGTTAATGTCAGCTTAAAAAACTTCGAAACGAAAACTAATGTATATCAGCAACTGTAACACCAAAGTTATCCAACGTCGAAAATGAGAACTGCGTGGCACAATTGTTACATATATCAAAGATGTCTTTTTTATTTTGTAGTGGCTCTACGGGCCAATTAGTTTTTTATCCGAACATAAAATAAATTGAAAATTTAAATTTAATTCAACACTGACCGCCCTGTCACGGTCGCCAAAAATGTTTGATAAAAAATTAAAGTTAATTAAAAATAACTAGAAATTATCAAACGCACTGTATTGTATTTTAATGTTGTTTATTTAATGTTTCAACTACTACTACTTTTCTTAAAACTAATTTACAATTTATATATGAAGATCACAAGACAAAGTAAATAACACCCAATAACATGACAGACGTATGTATATTGTGTTAGCGTACCAACAGTATTTGTTGTTGGTTAGCTAACTACAATATACAACACCCCTACAAGAAATGAATGACTGAAACTAACACATAAACAATTTTTGTACTAACACACTTGCAGTTTTTTTCGATTTGAAAAACATATGACTGTAATTGTTGCTGTTGTAGGTGTTTTTTTTTTTTTAGAGTTTAATATGAAAAATGACTGCCCATATGCAAAAATTTATAGAGGTGTTGTCCAATGACTTTGCCTCCTCCCAGGATTCTAATAAAAGAAAGAGATGTTCCATTGGCTTGGCGGCTACAAGTTTAGGTTTAGGAAAGGTAAGTAATTAATTAAATTAAAAATTCAAGTTAATTTTTGTTGTTTCTCTAGTACTCTTCTAAATATGTCAGTGAATTCGTTAGTGCCATTCTCAATTGTGGTGGCACGTCCCTCTATTATACCCTTCCACGATTTATTTTTTGCTCGCGTCTTGTGGCCTATTCTTGTTGGATCGTTTACTTAAAGATATTGCTGTAGAATCTTCACAAACTTTCAATCAAGAAGCTTTTATACCTCAGGAAACGCATTTATGTAAAGAATTGTATTGTGCGACAATATGTTATATCCTGGATTTCGATTGTGAATGCTGTACCAGCAAATAATATGGTTATCTATTTGGTATTATTGATGTTGGAAGATAATACACAAGAAATACAAATTTATGAAACTACGCTGACACAGTTTATCAATCGATTCGTAATGATTACAGTTCAGTGCGCATGGAAGTCACTATAAATATATTGTTAATACATGCGCAATCACCAAATGAACTTATTAAGGTAATGCACTGACATTTTATTAAAAATTCTAGCAACAAAAAATTCTAGAAACAAAGTAAATCTTCCTTGCATAATTTTACACTTATCCTTATATATATCTTTCAGTCTGTTGCCATAACATGGATATGGTTTTTTTAATATTTGGCTCGAATGTTTTAATTTATGCCATTCTGGAATATAGTGTCTGGAATGTAATGTTGATAATATGAAGAATATTAAGGAATGTGCAGTATCCATAAACTCGTCCATAATGAAATTAGTTTTCAAAAGAATAAAGATCTCAAAATACTGAACAAATTGATTTATGGAGGTATTTTCACACTATCTCACACACCGTTCTGTACAAACAATTTTCCAAATGAAGTGTATCAGTTTTGGCCGAAATTGTTAATTCACAACACTCAAAAGGTGAGCTTTAATATAAATTGTTGATATATATGTGTTATAATATATTGTTTTCTTTAAGAAGCTACTGATTGCAATAAGGCCCATTACCGCAAAGCAAAGTTGTTTAAACATTCAACATTGTCTCAAAGTTATCGGCGCGTTTCGGAATTGGTGATATTGTTGTGTTTTTAATATTTTAATGTTTAATGTTTATTTCTATTTTTGAATTTTTGGTTTTTAATACAATAAATAAAAAAAATAATAAGTCGTGTTTCATTATAATCAAGCGTGACCGGTCAGCGATGCTGGATATAACCATCATCGTTGACTACTAAACAGCGGTAGAGTGAGCAGTTCAGATATATATTCTATGGTTTACAAACTTTAATAGGTTAGAGTAAGATGCAAAATCACATGTACACAAAAGTTTCGGTCAGTTTTGGCACATTTGCCTTAATAAAATGAAACTTTGTTGTACGCGATGACCGACACTTCAGTCAGTAGTGACGGTCATATCACCGGTCAAATGACCGTCACTGTTCTTGTAGGGACGTAAACAAGTAGGGAAAGGGATAGACAAACAACAAAACAATAACAGTGACGACACCATCAACAGTGATGGGACCCTGATTAGTGATCTGACCCGACACATATAATAGCATTTTTAGTAAAATCAATTCATAAAACTAAGTAAAATAGATTACAGTAAAAGCGTTGATAAAGTTATACCGATACCAAATGATGTTAACTAAAAGTTTTAAAAAATAAAATATTATTATTGAACCAGTTGGAGTGAGTGGACCAACTGTTTATATATATATTGATGGTAGTTATATCTGTATAATTGGAGATGGAATTTGTTCCGGGAGGTTCTATTGAGGAATGAATAAAAATGGGATTTTCCTTAAAGTATTTATTGCAATTTGTCACGGGTTCACAAATTACATTAAATCTCAAGAAATTTTTAGGGGATTTAGGAATAAAGAAATTGAAAATAAAGGAAACAATTAGTTTTGGGTTTTAATTGTAACTTATTTATTTTTTAAGATGCTCACCGTAGTCGTGTTAGATTCCAAGTGAAATTACTTGTTTTCAAAAGTAACTATTTAACTTCGGATTACATGCGTTATCATTTGTTGTTTGTATTTTAGAGTTTACATAATTTGTACTAAATTCTTAGGTATGATTACTTGTACAAAAAAAAGTATTAAATTCAAAAATATTTATCGATACTTATTAAAACGTTTTGGTTAATGGATGAAATTCAAATTCATAATAATTATTTTTTTTTTATATAATACAAGAAATTATTTAATTTCATTTAAAGTTATGTTGACTAAAATAATGATTTTAGACATGGCGCCCCCCTTGCACTTGTGCAATTTAAGAGGTTGCTTGAGCACAAAGAACTTGCGCAAGGGAACGTATGGCTTCATGAGTGATGTGCTGGTTTGGAACTACCTGCTCCGGTTTGTTGTTCATTGATTGTTGCTGTTGATTTTTTGTTTTTTGTTGTTTATTTAACTTTTTTCTTAAATCAGGATTCCTTACGCTGCTTGGATGGAGAAGAGTGTGGTGGTAGCTGTCACATTTATCGGTATCGTTTGACTGGCAAGCCCTTAGGTCATGACTTTTAGCTAAGCAGTTTTCACAATAGTTGTATCTGTGAACAACACGGTACCTCTCTCTCAGGTTCATCTTGAGGAATCTTCGGCAAAATCGGATGGAATGGAATTTTTTGCATACCATGCATTGGTGAAGATCTGGATCACGGCGATGATTATAACGATTGGTGGTTCTGTTGCTGATTGTTCCTCTTGTGCTTCGTCTTGTGTTTCTAGAGTTTAAAAAGAGCCAAATTAAGAAATAAATGGTGGTAGTGATTTTTTGAGAAGTGAGTTATGGGGATTTTATTTTGATATAAAAGATAAGTAAAATTAGGTTTTAATTTTGAATTGAGTCATTTTCATTCAGAAGCGGTAAAATGCAAAGTTTAACTAATGGTTGAGTGATAATCCCAGTAGCAATTCGTACGTCGGCAACTCGTACATGCTTGTCAGGATCGACATGAGTTGCAACTATCCTACCTAATCGCCATTCGTTAGGGGGTAATAAATAATCCATTACGACTACTAAGTCACCCACTTTGATATTTGGTATTTCCGTTTTCCACTTGTATCTTTTTTGTAGTGCTATTAAATAATCTTCCTTCCACCTTATCGTAAATTGATGATGGAGGGCTTTTAATTTCTCCCATCTATTTACAATAGATATTTTCTCTGAATTTGTATCTGGGAACGCAGTTATGGGTGCACCTCTTAGAAAATGACCAGGAGTTAAAGCTGTCATATCTGAAGGACCTTCTGACATTGCCGAGATGGGACGTGAGTTTAAAACTCCTTAAATTCGAGCAAGAACAGTTGAAAATTCTTCAAAATTGAACTTGTGAGATCCAGCTAACCGTTTAAAATGAAATTTGAAACCTTTGACGGCAGCTTCCCATAGACCTCCCATGTGAGGTGCATGAGGTGGGATAAAACTCCATTCAAACCCTTGAGTTATATATGTTTGAGCAATATCTGCTGAAGCAGTTTTTTTAAATGCAGCAAATTCTCGATTGAGTTCTCTGCTGGCACCAAGGAAGTTACGCCCATTATCTGAGACGATCCTGCGAGGGAGCCCCCGCCTCCCAACGAAACGTGCAAATGCAGCGCGAAAGGTCTTAATAGACAAATCAGAGCATACTTCTAGGTGAATTGCCTTAGTACTGAAGCAGACAAATACGCTTACATATCCTTTAATATAAGGGGCGTTTCGTAAAGAAGAGGTCTTGAGATCGAATGGCCCAGCGAAATCTATACCTGTGGTTTGAAATGGAACAGAAATATTGCATCTATCTGGAGGTAATGGGCTCATGATTTGTGAGCATTGTTTTTGTTCGAAAATTATGCAAGTCCTTCAGTGACGGATTATTTTCTTTATACGAGATTTTAAGCGTGAGATGTAGAACTCAGTTTGAACCATCATGCACATTTGACTGCATTCAGCGTGTACTAAAAATGAGTGCAATTCAGACAAATACATTAGGCAGAGCCGAGAGTTGCCAGGTAATATCATAGGGTAACGCTCATTATAGGGGAGAGAGGAATTAGATAACCGACCATTTACTCTCATAACTTGATCCGAATCAATAAATGGATTTAATGGTTTTAATGAGCTCTTGTCTGATATTGGTTGAGAGTTTAAAATTAACCGATATTCTATACCATAAAACGATTTCTGAGCAAGTATGATGAGTCTCTTTTTGACAAACATGACCTCTGTATGAGTAAGCTCTTGTTTTGAGTGCCTTGGGTGAGTTCTATGCTTGGATAAACAATTATTGACGAACCGAAAAGCATAGCATATTACACGCAAAGCCTTGTGGTATGAGGAGAACTGATCTAGGATGTCTCTTGTTTCAGTTGAAACGTGTAATGTCTGTACTTTTTTAACATTGTATTGAGTCTTTGTGGGCCTTAATGGATTTTTATTTGGCCAATCTGCTGAAGGCTTAGTGAGCCATAATGGGCCATGCCACCATAATAAGTAAACTGCTAGATCTTGGGGTCTACAACCGCGGGTTCCCAGATCAGCTGGGTTATCTTGAGTGGGAACATGACGCCATGTTACATTGGGTAAGAGTTTATGAATTTGGGCTATACGATTAGCCACATATGTTTCCCAAGTTGAAGGCGGCTTAGACAACCATGCCAATACAATTGAGGACTCTGTCCACATAATGACTTCAGATTCATTCCAATTAAGAGAAGTAATAACGTGATTTACTAAATTAGCAAGTAACACGGCTCCATTGAGTTCTAGTCGAGGTAAGCAAACTGTTTGCAAGGGGGCAACTTTGCTTTTAGCTACGAGTAAGTTTGAAAAAGCAGTGAATTCGAAGTTTTGACATCTAATGTAGACTGCCGCACAGTATGCGGCTTTGGAAGCATCAGAAAACCCGTGAATTTATATGGTGTCTGTAGGTTTATATTGGAGCCATCTTGGGATAACGATATCTTCCACATGAGAAAGATCGTAGAGAAGATTTTCCCATTTATTAAGAGCATCAGAGCTCACACTTTGATCCCAATCGGTACCCTCTGACCAAAGTTGCTGCATAAGCATTTTTGCTCTAATAATTACTGGGGTTATCCAACCAACCGGGTCAAACAGTTTTGCTACAGCGGACAATATTGTACGTTTTGTAACCTTTGTCGATTTAATAAATGAAGTGAAAGAGTAACTAAAAGAATCGGTCAGAGCATTCCATTTGATTCCTAAAGTTTAAGTTGTACTGGATTCGTGTAATCGGAGCATATCGTAATCGTAGAAATCTTCCGGTGGAAAATGAGATATTAACTTCTTTAAGGGAAATCCCGCTGATTTAAGAGCCCAAATGAGTTCGGTTTGAGCTTTTAGCGCGTCATTAACTGTGTGACCACCTGATAACACGTCGTCAACGTAAGTTTCCTTTCGTAAAATTAAGCTTGCTTTGGGATATTGTGCTTCAGCGTCACTTGCAAGCTGTAGTAGCGTTCGGATCGCTAAAATGGAGCACAGTTGACTCCAAAAGTAACTGTATTCAACTGGTAATCTGTAAAAGGCCCATTTATCTTATTTTGGAAAAGAATTCGTTGATACGATCTGTCTTTGGGGTGAACTAAAATTTGACGGTACATTTTCTGTATATCGCCATTGAAAACATATCGATATTTTCGCCAGTTGAGTATGACATTCATAACGCCCTGCTGAAGAGTAGGTCCTGGGTATAAAACATCATTTAGTGAAAACCCTGACTTTGTCTTTCGAGAAGCGTTAAAAACCACCCTAACTTTAGTCGTTTTATGTTCGGGGCGTATCACGGCGTGGTGTGGCAATGGAGCAGAAATATTTTCCATCTAAACTTATTTCACGGAAAGATGTTTTTTGCATGTGATGAAGTGTTAAATACTCTTCGAGAACTGAATTATATTGCTTAAAAAGTTCATAATCCTTAGAAAGCGATTTTTGCATACGAGAATATTTACCAAGAGCCAAATTTCGAGACGCACTTAGAAAAACAGAGTCCGGAAACTCTTTTTTGATGGGAAGTCTTACCATATATCTTCCGTCTGGCTCTCGAGTTGTAGTTTTCTTATAAAATTGTTCGCAATATTCGTCGTCTTTTGAGATATGAATTGCTGGAGGCAATTCTTCCTGCTCCCAGAATTTCCGCCGTTTCGGACGGGACTACAGATGTAGTGAATGTGTGGAGTGCTTTACCATTAACGGGGCCACTAAGTACCCAACCAAATATGATGTTATAAGCAGAAGCTAGCCCACAAACATTTTTTTTATTACCGTTAATATTAATAAATCGTTCGGAATCATTTCCGACAATGAGGTCAATTTTTGATGAGTGATTGAAACCGGGGTCTGCCAAATCAAGATTTAGCAGATCTGGAGACGGTTGAACCTCAAATGAGATTGCTGGAATATGTTTTGTGACTTTTGGCAAAATTATAGCACTTATGGAAAATTTTAAATTACGTTTTTTAGAATACAGAACGAGATCGCATTCTTTGGTTGCCGATTGAGCTTGGCCTCCAATACCAAAGATTTGCACATGTGATTCTCGAGACGGTAGTTGTAGCCTGTTTCCTATTTTTTCGGACAAAAATGTCCTTTGGGAACCTGGGTCTATGAGAGCTTGAACCGTGAATAATTCTCCCATGTGTTCAATATAAACTAAAGCAGTACGCAGTAAAATATAATCACTATTTACTGAGACGTTAGCATGTACATGATCATTATGAGGTTTATCAGAGTTGGATGCAAGAACTGAATCATTTTGAGCGCGCTCATGAGACTCTTACCTAATTTGTTTCGAATTGGTGGATTGAAATTTAGGAGGTTGAGTGAAATTTAAAGAACTTTGTGGGGGGTTACTGGTTTTTACCAAATGTAGCAATGAGTGATGATGCATTTTACAAATGAAGCAAGTATTTTTGCAAGACAATTGTTACAAATTTTATTGGCTGAAACAAATTCAACTCGTTGTTGAACTGTGAATTTTCTAAATTTGGGACATAATCGTAAGTTATGATCTCCATTGCATACTTCACAACCTATTATGAGCTTTTCGTGGCATGAGTATGATTGGCTTTTTTGTTGTGGTGTGTTTTGGAGACTTAAACGTTCTTTAGTTATTTTCATGTTAGAAATCCGCTCCACTGCTTCGTATCTGTCAATAAGAAACTCTTCTAACTAAGCCCACCGTAGTAACTCACGATTAGATTTCAGAGATTGTTCCCAAAGTGCAAGGGTTTCATTAGGAAGCTTCGAACAGATAAGGTATACAATAAAGGAATCACAATTTTCGGTGCTAACGTTTAACGTTTTGAGAGTTTGTAAACCGTCATACAGTACAGTAGAATGAATTCTCTGAAGTGATTTGCTGTCCTCTGAGGAAGCTACTGGGATGTTGAACAAGATTTGAAGTTGGTGATAAACTTGAACTCTTTTGTTTTCGTAACGTGCCTTAAGAGCGTTTCACGCGAGGTTGAAGCTATCATCGCAGAGTGGGTAACGTTTTACGATTGCTCCTGCATCACGAGCTGTTTTGTTCCTTAAATGGAAGAGTTTTACCACTGGTGGACAATTTGTACCATTAATGTACACCGCTGGGAACATATCACGGAATGCCGGCCAGTTTTCATAGCTACTTTCAAAGACTTCCGTGTCGCATGGTGGAAGTTTGATGCTGGTGGTTGAGTTTTGAAACGATATGTTTTGAGGAGTTGAGCTCATGCGAGCGGTAATGTCTTGAGATGATGAACCGACTTTTGTAATTTTAAGAAGGTCAACAATATGCGATTTACATACGTAAAAGGAATCTGAACACGCATTGAAATTAACTTTCCTTTAAATCATTACTACTGTCAGAGGGTGGCGAGAGCATGAGATTTTCATATGATAATTCTAACCTTCCCTTCTATTGAACTATCTCTTGGATTGCTCATGTTGTTTTCTTTTCTTTTGCTTCCCGAAAGAGTTATAGATTATTGTTTAAATTGTGTGAAATTTGAATTTCAATTAAATGGGTCGGTTTTCCTTTTATAATTTTTGATTTAAATTCAATTTAATTTCCAGAAAATATTCCAAAAGTTGATTAATTGGAAATATTTTCGATGCAAAAATTTTCGATTATTGAAGTCTGGTATTGTCAAAGTTTTTTGACAATTAGATTGGAAAGGTATTGAAAATATAACAAGAGTTGTAGATTATTTGAATCTACTATTGCCGAAAATATTTTGGCAATTAGATTATAAAAGTAAACTCGGCAAGTTTTTTAAAATCAGATTTTCACTGTAAACGTAGTTGTGTTGTAGATTATTCGAATCTACTGTTACATACAAATATTTAGATGTAATTAGATCAATTTAATGAGATTTGAAAAACGAGATGTAAGTGATTTTTCCTTTAATTAATATTAAGGAACTAAATTGAGATTATGTTGTTCATATGACACATACATTTAGAAAAAAGGTTTTTAAAGGGTTAATATAGTGTTAACGCTTTAATTTATCATTAACAAATACCAGTGAATATATATATATATTGTTTAAACAATTTAGTTTGTAAATTTGAAATTATAATTTATTGCTGAGTTGTTCTCCATTTATTTTTCCTCTTTACCGAAGTTCCAAGAATACATTAAATTTCAACAATATTGAGAAAACGAAATGTTTAAAATTTAAAAAAAAAATTTTTTTTTTTTCAAAGTATTTTCGATGGTATTCTTCGAAAATCAAATTATTTGTCCATTCGATATATAATTCGATTTAATGGTACTTGTTCATTGTGAATAATTTAAATTCTGCATTGAACCTTAGGATGAAGTTTGATGTACCATTAGTTTTTTTTGAAAAAAAAATTAAAAACGTGAAAAAAACTAGCTTTTGTTAGCAATTTCAACTGATGATTTTTAATAATCATATTTTAATCAGAGAAATTTATTACCAATAGGCAATCCTCTAAAAAAATTTAAAATGTTCACTTTTGATTTTATTGATATACAGTAAGCGAAATAACTAAATGTGCATAGACTGTTTTTACATGTTTAACTCCCCGTATTTTAATAATGCAACTAACTGTAAAATTTAAGTATGCAAAAATGTTAACGATTCTCTGCACATTGTTGTGTTAAATTATATTAATATTTCGCTCTCTCAATAGTACCGTTATCAGAAGTTGTTCTTAGTTATCACTTCATTGTCAATAGAAATAATTATATGTGCACTGATATTTAAGCGTGCAAATGCGAGGTTTATTTAATTATAATTGTGAGTTTTTAATCGGAACTAACAAAAAAGGTAAAATACAATGATTTTATGTTAATTAAAACGAGTTTTTATAATTTTACCATTTGATATAGAGAAATATGCCTCGTGGGTGTTCATTGAGTGAATCTCAACAGATTAAAATTGAAAATTTGTATGAAACTGGCTCAAATATTTAAAACAATTTCGGAGACGATTAAGGGACATAGAAATACGATAACAAACTTCCTGAAAAATCCCATGAATTATGGTTGTACCAAACGAAGTGGTCGCAAGCCAACTGTTAACGATAGAAGTTAAAGGTAAATTTGGCCCTTAGCTGCTTTATAAAGCAAGAGTGCTGTATAGAGAAAGCATCAATTGGGGCTAAATATAACCAAAAAGGATAGTTCAACATATATTAAGCACCAGTGAACATTTTCTATATCGAAAACGATTGCCCAAACCAAAACTATCGAAGAAGCACAAAGTTCCTAGAATGGAATTCGCAGAAGCACACAAATTTTAGGACGATGTGTAGAAATCCGTTATTTTTTCAGATGAGAAAAAATTTAATTTACATCCCTGATTGTTGCCAAATGAGTTGGTAAGACCTAAGGCTTCCCCGTCAAACACGCTGTGCACGCAACTTTCAAGGAGGGTCGGTTATGTTGTGGACCGCATTTGGGTATCGTGGAAAGAGCAACATTTGCTTTATTTCAGATAAAATGAATGCTGGATGATATGTAGAACTTCTTGATTCTGAGTTAATTGAACTTGCAGGTGAAAACTATGGTAATAGTTGGGCATTTCAGCAGGACAATGCATCCATACACAATGCCAAACACAAAAAATTTTTTGAATAGAGAAATATCTCCGTATAGAAGTGGCCTGCGGTGAGTCTGGATTTAAATCCGATAGAAAATTTATGGGGCATATTGTCCAATGCAGTTTACAAAAATCGAAGGCAGTTTGACAATTTAAGATCACTTAAAACTGCCATTGAAGAAGAATGGACTGAACTGGACGAAGCTATCTTGCGCCGCCTTATTGATTCAATGCCACGATGGATAACTAGTGTGCAAATTAACAGAGGAGGTCATACTAAATATTAGCTTACAAAAATAAAGATTTTTTTATGTATCTTGTTAACTAGGATTGAAATAAAATAAAAATTTAAATTTTGCACATATAATTATTTCTATTGGCAATGAAGTGATAACTAAGAACACCTTCTGATAACGGTACTAATGAGAGAGCGAATTACTAATATAATTTAACTCAACAATGTGCAGAGAATCGTAAACATTTTTGCATAATTAAATTTTACCGTTAGTTGCATTATTAAAATACGGAGAATTAAACACGTAGAAACAGTCTATGCACATATAGTTATTTCGCTTACTGTATACTAAGAAAATTTTTGTTGTGGTATAAATGAAATTTGAAAATTTTTGATTTCTTTTTTATTTGATTCTTTCATGAAAAATTTCAGATTTCCAATGAGAATCGTTAAAGGTACGTCAGGATTCAATGGGTTAAATTATTTTGAGATTTGATCATAGGCGAATGACCTAGTTATTAACATAGCAATATTTATTTTTTAATTGAGTATTAAAACACTGTTACGCACTACACTCTTTATATGTTATATTTTTTAAGAGAGTATAAAAAAATTACCTTATTAACATCAACAGCAAGCAAACCATATAAAGTTGTTCTACTTTTGTGTCGTTCCGTTCTTTAAATTGAACAAAATTTTTTTAAATTTAAGAGAATTATGCTCTTTGCTGAACAAACTTTAATTTTAATGTTGTTTTGCGTTTCTTTTTATTGGCCAATTTAAGAAAACCAAATAGTTAAAATGAACAAAACTAACGGTTATTATATATATTTTGATTTTTACCACTTGGAATTTTGCTTATGTAAAAAAATTTTATGTATGTATATGTGTAGAAAATTTACCGAAAAAACTTTTTTTTTTTGAATGTGTTAAATATTAATTAATTTGTAATTTTATTTGTGGTAAAAATTTCTTCCGTTTTTTATATTTTTTTTTTTAAACAAATTTATACTTTAGTTTAGAAATTTCGAGTTTTGAGCAATATTCGTTCTTTTCCTTTTCTCTCTTCATGCATACATGGAACATATAAAAATTTTTTACGCCGGCTAGTACTATTTGCTTTTAAATTTTTTGCATGAGTTTTGTCTGTGTATAGTTTTTAATAGAATATTGTGGTGAGTAATAAACTTCTATGTTACCTTGTTAACACCAACATTTTTTTCTTCTTTTAAAAGTGTAGCTTTCGAAAAGCTTTCCTGCACTCTGCTATGTTCTCTATGTTTGTAGAGTTTTCTGTTTTCTGTATCTCCCTTACGCTCACACACACGTTGCTTAGTTAACTTTATCTGTCTCACTTTGTCTTCTTTTTTATGTTGATCGTTTTTTTTTTCAAGGGCAAAAAGGTGATTTATGTACATATATACACAAACGCGAAACAAAAGCAAAAGAATAAATTATATGTGTATATTTTTATATATTTTGCAAAAAGAAATTTTTTTAACGGTACTATGAGGTTTTTCCCGATGTTTTTTAAATTTTTAATTTAACTTGTTCGCACACTGGTCTTTGATAAATTATAAATTTTTTTTTAGTTTTATCCTTTTTAACTATAATTTTCGCTTGGTTAACTTTAAAAAATCAATTTGTAAATTTAAACTAAATCTTTTTGGCTATACGCTTGTACATATGTATATATTTATGTGTATCTTTCTGTAGCTTTTTTTTATAATATTTTAAGTTTTATGTTGCAATTTTTATTAAGAACTTTTGTTTTTTGAAATTTTTTCATTGACTGCCGACACACGAACTAACGCTTACAAATACGAATTGGACTGTTTTGTACTCACTTTTTGGACGTTGTAATATTGGTTGATATTTTCTGTATGTACGTTACCTCATGTTCAATTTGGAGACTTTTTTGTGTGCAGTATCGCCAGTTCTTTCTTTTACTTGTCGAAGGACCATGAACAAGTTGGAGTGAGTAGACCAACTGTTTATATACGTTGATGGTAGTTAAATCTGTATAATTGGAGATGGAATTTGTTCCGGGAGATCTATTGAGGAATGAATAAAAATGGGATTTTCCTTAAAGTATTTATTGCAATTTGTCACGGGTTGACAAATTACATTAAATCTCAAGAAATTTTTAGGGGATTTAGGAATAAAGAAATTGAAAATAAAGGAAACAATTAGTTTTGGGTTTTAATTGTAACTTATTTATTTTTTAAGATGCTCACCGTAGTCGTGTTAGATTCCAAGTGAAGTTACTTGTTTTCAAAAGTAACTATTTAACTTCGGATTACATGCGTTATCATTTGTTGTTTGTATTTTAGAGTTTACATAATATGTACTAAATTCTTAGGTATGATTACTTGTACAAAAAAAAAGTATTAAATTCAAAAATACTTATCCATACTTATTATAACGTTTTTGGTTAATGGATGAAATTCAAATTATAATAATTATTTTTTTTTTTATATAATACAAGAAATTATTTCATTTCATTTAAATTTATGTTGACTAAAATAATGATTTAAGACAATTATACTACTTAAAAAAAACTCCCATTGTTTGTAAATTAATTTTCCATCACGTAATTACATAATTGATTGAATGAAAATATCTATGTCAAAAATCAAAATTTTTTTAAAATAAATTTAAAAAAAAATTTTGATTTGGTTTTAGACCAGGTTCTGATGTTTATGTTGTACACTTACTTGGCTATACTGGTCAAGAGTTAAAAGAAAAACTAATTTGTTCTTTTTTCTCCAACGTTTCGCCGGATTTTCCCGGCTTCTTCAGGGAGATTTTATTACACTAAAAACACATTGCATTATTACACCAAAATTACAATTAAATTTATTATACCTACTTAGTTTATAATTTAAGACAATGATATATTACAATTAACACATATTTTGTCTACGTCCTCTTTATGGTTCATTGTACTGTTTGCTTTTTGTCTTATTCTTAGGCTTTCGAGTGTTAATCTTTTGTTTTGTTTATTCTCTATGTCTAGTATTCTTGTTTTGTCAAAATCAGGTGTATGTGCATGATCTAGCATATGATGTGCAATGCCGGTGCTACTTCGTTTCTTTTTGATGTCTGTTTCGAGTTCTGTTAGTCTTGTGTTCAGTGATCGTTTTGTTTGCACTATGTAGACGTGGTCACATTTTTCATTTCTTGTGCCTTTACATGGTATTTCATATACAACATTACACACGTCTAATTTGTCTATCTTGTCTTTGGCGTTTTTGAATAAATTTTTTAACGTGCTGTTGGATTTATGTGCAATTGTTATATTATTCTCTGGGATTATTTTTCTTAGTGATTTACTGTCAGTGAGGCTTTTTATATAAGCTACGCTTATATATCTCTTGTCAACATTTGAATTGTCTATTATTGCGTCTTTTTTAGTATTATTTTTTGAATTCATTTTTCTATCTATTAGTGTTTTTATTATCTTTACCGGGTAGTCATTTTGTTGTAATATTTTTTTTTCCAAAATTTGCTTGTTTTTGTTAATGATTTGTCTATCACTAATATCTACTACCTTACTTAAGGTGCTATTACACGAAGTGTTTTTTACATATGTACTGTCACTTTTTTTATCCATATGAAATTCCTCATGTCTGTCAAAATTGTCTTTTACATATGATTCATAATTTTTGGTATCACACGTGCATATGTATTTCCATAACCTCTAAATGTAAACAACAGCTGATTTAATTTGTGAATTTACAAAAATTTATTGTTAAAAAAAAAGTTTTATATTTTTTAATTGTTAATTAATACTACACAATTTATTTTTCTTTCAATATTAATCTTTAAAATTTACTCTGTTTTTCTTTCGCCACAAGCAGTGTTGTATTTTCATATGTTTGTCATGCAAAAATAGAACCTGTTCTAATTGAAAAATGTACTTGTGACTTTCCTCATGTATTGTACATAAACAATGTTTCATATGTATCACACGATACGTACAACTTTTGCTGTGGGAAAATTTGACAGTACATATGTAGAAAACACATCATGTAATAGCACCTTTATTAAGCTATGTATATGCTGTGTTTATTTTTGTTTTTTGTGGTGGAATGAATTATAATTAATTATTCTGCCTGTAGAAGTTGGTTTTGTATACCAGTCGAATAGAAGTTTGTTGTTGTTGTATCTACTTCTTGTTTTTTTTACTATGGCGAAAAAATTAGTTTTTCTTTTAACTCTTGACCAGTATAGCCAAGTAAGTGTACAAAAAAAATTTTTGTTATATCATTTTGGTCGTCGCCAAAAGTCTGCATGCAAAGTTTCAGCTCAAGTGGATTACGGGAAAAGGTTTAAAAATCGGGTTAAGTGTTAAAAGTTTTGTCGACAAGCAGCCAAGCAGACACTACGAGTATTAAGAGACTAAAAACAAATTTGTGAGGCAAATTTGGAAAATTTTAAAAATATTTTCGAAATATTAACATTTTGTATGCAATCAACAAAAATATTAATCAACATGAAATTGGGTGTACGTTTAGTAATAACTCAGGCATAGATATCATAAATATCACAGCAGAAGATATTGATATTACAATATTTCTGCTACATTTACGTGAGGCAACATGATAAGAAGATTTAGGGGTAGTCGAGAATTATTTTATTGAAAATGGTGCAAATAATGTGCTGGTAATTGACGATCTGAACGTTAGAATTGGTGAAGTACAACAAATAGTGTTCTAGCCTACATGGGAAGAAGAAATTCGAAAGATATGTCTATAAATGGCAAGGGAAAGAAGTTTATGGAATTTATTGAAGATTATGGTTTGAATAGAATACGAACTGCTCTCTTTGCTAGTTAACAATGAACTCACTTTATTCACAATTTTCCCTACTAATAAAACACATATGTAGAAGTAATTATTTCCCATATAAAACAATTTATGGGGGAAACTATTCTATTAATACAGACATCATTGACGACTCAATGTCTCTCGATGCGTGTGTGTATTGTCTATAAATACATTTAGTATGCTAAAAATAGGTCGAAAAATTAATCGATCCTAACTATATTTGGTAAAGTCACTTATACTTTGAAAAACTATGCACAAACCAAATTTGAGAAAAATCTGTGCAATATTTTTGTTTTTGGATAGATTAAAGTGAAGATCGGGAAGCAGCTCTATATGGGGCCTATTACTAAGAATTGTCCTATAGGGATTAGTTTTGGATTCCTGATTAATGGATGTAATGAATACATACAAACCCAATTTGACTGAGATCTATGCGATAATTTGGATCTTTGGGTCATTTGTATAGGGACTAGGTCTGAACATGGACCGATTTTCACCAATTTCAATAGCGTTCATCCTATGGCCGATAAAAGCTTATATACCAAATTTCACCAAAATATGTATATTCATATTTGCGACCTGTAGTTTGATTACAAGGTTTACATGGACACACAGACGGACGGACGGATTGACGGACATCGCTAAATCGACTCGGAAAGTGATTCTGAGAAAGTGATTCTGAGTCGATCGGTATAATAAAAGATGGGTCCAGGTCAAATATTTTTGGTGGTAGCACAAGGTCATTTTACCCAAACCACATAGTGGTATAGGGTATAAAAAGATCCCAAAATACTGACAGTGAAGCTATGCAGGGTGTATTTAAACACAATGATGGATTTCTGAAGGAAATCAATGCGTTGGTTTAAATCAGTGGTCGGTAAAACCACTACGCAACGTTTTTGCTCTCACGCCTGCATGCGCTCTCACATTAAACAAAATGAAAAAATCAATCAGTCTCTCATGAGCATTCAAGAGAAGAAGCGAATGAATGCAAATTTTGAATGTCAATTTTTGTTATGCAATAATTTTTTCAATAAACCCAGTTGCAAGTTACAAATAAAACCATTATTGAACTAATTTTCGCAATTCATCAATTTATACGAAAAAGTGAACTATTATGGTGCATCTAAAGGAAAAAATTTGATAAAAATAACAAGAACAAGATTTAATAACAAGGTTTTAAATAACAAGATTTTAATATATTTCCATATAATTTGAGAAAATTAAATGAACATGTTAATATATTGGAAACTGTGTGTTTTAAAGTTTTTGATCAAATAGAAAATATTGAGTTACATAATAATCCTTTGTTATATAATATTGGAAACCAAAGTGTTGATATCATTAAAAATGAGAAATGACTTGAATCTACCGCTTATAACTGATATTGAGTTTTGGAAAAATATTAATGAAGCTTCATATCCGAAATCAAAGATCGAAATGCATTAATCATATTCGATGTTTAGGTCAACATATATTTGTGAGTCTTCATTTCGTTCGTTAAAATTTGTAAAAAATAATATGTGTGTATAGTTGACCTTTTTTGTTGTTAGATAATTATACCCTCCACTCCAGTGTGCAGAGGGTATATATAAGTTTGTCATTCCGTTTGTAATAATTAGAAAAAAAAATTTGGACCCCATAAAATATATATATTTGTGATCCTTATAACAACCGGAGTTGATATAGCGATGTCCGTCTGTCCGTCTGTCCGTCTGTCCGTCTGTCCGTCTGTGGAAATCACGATGACGGCATCAATCGGGCAGCTAGGGTGCTCGTTGGCATAAAAAATGATTCATTAACATCCTGAAAAGTTTGCTATTTAAAATCGTCCAAATCGGTCAATTAGGGCCCGAGATTTGAATGAAGAACTAAAAAAAGTCTTGAAGAAATATAATTTTCTATGTTGTTCTTGTCACGATCACGCCCTCAATAGGATAGCTAGGGTGATAATTTTTAGTGAGAATGATTCACCAAATTCATGGGAAGATTTCTACTTCAAAAATCATTAAAATCGGTGGAACAGGTCCAGGTAAATCTATGAAAAATTAAAAAAAAAATTAAAAACATGATGTTTCCATATTGTTCCTGTTGTTATTCTAAATGTTCCATTGTTGTCATAGCTGGACTTGTTGTTTTTGTGGTCGTTGTGATAATAATATAATAAAAACGAACCCTTTGTACATTTTTTTGTGAACTCTGGTAGAAAATTTTAAAAGTTTCCATTGTTTTGGCATCACTAAAAAAATTTGTTAATCATTTCTGTCATTGCCACGAGCCTGCATGCAAAATTTCAGATCGATTGGCTCACGTGAAAGGGGCTAAAAATCGATCCAAAATTTTGTCGACAAGCAGACACTACCAGTTAATATAAAGGCAGTAAATAAAGGGAGTAAAAGTTCACCAATAATTTAAAAAACAAATTTTTATGTATTAATTTATTTAAAGAAAAAATAATTAAATGAAATAGTAATAATAATAAAAAAAAATAATATACAATACAAAAAAAAAAGAATATATAAATAAAATAAAATAAAGATAAATGCATTCATAGCATTATAATACATATAAAAGGTCAATGTTTTCTAACCGTAACCGTAACGAGTCAGTTGTTTTTTTTTACATGAAAATCATTTAAAACAGTTACCGAACGTAACCGGAACGTCCCAATACTTTTCATGTGAAAAAAAGGCTGACACGTTACGTAACAGTTACATGTCGCTAACTTGTTCTTTACACAGGCTACTGCTTTTGCAGCCAACTTCAAGTCTATTTATATAGTTTCGTAAGCATAACTGATAAAATTGTTTCTATTATTTTTTGCTGTAAGTAATAAATTATAAATATACTGTATTTGCAAACTAAAATGGATACATATATTGGAGGTGCTTTAATACAAAAGAGTTAACGAAACAAAATCAAAAAAAAAAAAACAACTCTACAACATCAACAATGGCAGTCATATGTTCTTCAAATAGAAAAAAAAACTGCAAGTGTGTTTTGTTGGCTACAAAACAAAAATAGTGTTGACAATATAACAAAATATGTAAAAGAAGTTAGTGCTATGAAATATTTTATTTTGTTTAAAAAAAAAATCGCAAAATGAAAGGCTATAATTCCATTAATAATCAAAAGGCGTTAAAGTAATTTATTTATTTTTACGTTGTACTAATGCATTTTAAATAAGTAAAAGTAATTGTATATTTAAATAAAAATTCATTTGTATTATATGTTGCTGTCGTATTCAGAAAAATCAAGTAGCTGACTATGCGACTACAAATGCTGCTGCCAGCAGTCGTCTATGTGTTTCATTCATGATGTTACATTTTTTTGCGAGCAATACTTACATATATTCTAAATAAAGAAATAATAGTTCTTTTCATACTGCGAAATCTATACAAATAGATGTACAAATAATATATGTCAAATGTCAAATTTGCAATAATTGATACATTTTTGAAAGAAAATTGTATAATATGAAATGTCTTTAATTTATTTCATAGAAAACAATTTTTTGAGGTGCGGGGATTTTCCATATTTACTGTTTTACTATTTTCGTAATGAGGTTAAATGAGTTAAAAAGAATTTAAAATATTTGAAAATATTAGGTGAGGATCCTCAAGATGTAATATACGATCGGTCTAAAACTTTTCACTTAGAGCCACAGTTAAATTCGAAACAACAAAAACCCATATATTTTGTGCATAAAGTTTAACATAAAATGTGCTTTTCTAAAATGTCTATATATTTTTTCTCATTCATTTCTGACCATCTTCAATGTAAATTTACCAAAGTTTTTTTTATTGCAATATGTATATAAAACTTAAAAATTTAATATTTTTTATTGTGTATTAACTTATTATTCTGCGATTTTCATTACATCACAAAATGTTACAAATTGGCACTACTGTTTCAAAAACAGAAAACTTCTAAATTAGTTGAAAACAGTTGATCTGTAAAACTGTGTGTGAAATTGTGTCAAATAAAATTACAAATATTAATAAATATAATAATACATATAATTTTGTTAAGAATTAGCACAAAATTGATTTTCCATTTTGCATTTCATTTATAAAGAATTCTGCCATATTTTGTTAAAGGGAAAATCCATTTTTGTTATATTAAAAAAAACAGACTTGCATTTAATTTTTCCGTGACTGCCTCAATAATTGCGTAGATGCCACCACAATATTTTTTCTAATGAAATATTAACCAATATCTAACTAGAATTATGATTTATTCCGACTAAAAAGTTCCAATTAAAAGTTATTCATCCCAATTATGAATATTCTCAAGGAATTTCTTTCTCACGGAAAATACATTTCTCGAGAAAAAAATTCCTCCAATTATAAATTCCGCGTGAACAAAAAATGATTAACTGGCATCATCGAATTTCGAAGCCACTTGCTTTGCTTATTGACAATTTATTTTCTATTTTTTGTGTGTGTGCAAACGACCCTACAATAAATGTCCCAATAAACATTTTTGTTTGCTATCAACTTGAGGTGCATTTGAGATCAAATACATTTCTCAAATCTCCAACGTTAATTCTCAAATGCCCTCAATAGTTCGAATATAGTCTTCTCAACTTAAAAGGCACATTTTTTATATGGCGATTTTCATAGTTATCAAATTGAGAAATTTGTGATTCTCAACTTGATAGCAAAGAAATATTTCCAATCGGTATCAAATGGAAGGTACGGAATTGCCGTATTAAAAAATATTGTACTAATTTTAATGTTTTAATGTTTCAATTTAATTTCATTATATATTTAACATTACTATGTACATATTTAACATTAAATGTACATATTATGTACATTTTTTAAAATCTAGAATTAAAAATAAATGAATTAATTAGTTGTACATTTTTTGAAAAATTCGACAAAAAGCAAAAATAATTAAAAATATATCAATGATTTATTTGTACTTTTTTGGCATTTTTTAATTTAATTTATTATTTATGACATATTTAAATAATATCTCAGACTTAACACAAATCGTATTCAAGTTGAAAAAATGTTTGGTCTCAAGTGGAGAAAAGTGTTGGATATCCAATTGAGAGTAAAAATGTTTCTCAAAGATTGGAAAAAATGTTAAATCTCAACTTGATGTCAAGTTGAAAGCAAACAAGGAGAAAAATTGTTCAACCCAAGTTGAGATTTACATTTGACATCAATTTAAGAACTTAACTTTTCTCCAACATTGGAGAAATAATATTTCAATGCATACTGGGGAATGACCGAAACTAACACATAAACAGTTTTTTCCTATTTGAAAAACATATGACTGTCATTGTTGCTGTTGTAGAGTTGTTATACCCTCCACTCCAGTGTGCAGAGGGTATATATAAGTTTGTCATTCCGTTTGTAATAATTAGAAAAAAAATTTTGGACCCCATAAAATTTATATATTTGTGATCCTTATAACAACCGGAGTTGATATAGCGATGTCCGTCTGTCCGTCTGTCCGTCTGTGGAAATCACGATGACGGCATCAATCCGGCAGCTAGGGTACTCGTTGACATAAAAATGATTCACTAACATCCTGAGAAGTTTGCTATTTAAAATCGTCCAAATCGGCCGATTAGGGCCCGAGATTTGAATGAAGAACTAAAACAAGTCTTGAAAAAAAAATAATTTTCTATGTTGTTCTTGTCACGATCACGCCCTCAATAGTGCAGCTACAGTGATCATTTTTAGTGAGAATGATTCACCAAATTCATGGAAAGATTTCTACTTCAAAAATCATTAAAATCGGTGGAACAGGTCCAGGGAAATCTCTGAAAAATAAAAAAAAATGAAAAACATGATATTCTTATATTGTTCTTGTTGTTATTCTAAATGTTGCATTGTTTTCATAGCTGGACTTGTTGTTTTTGTGGTCGTTATCGTAATAATATAAGAAAAACAAACCCTTTGTACATTTTTTTATCAACTCTGGTAGAAAAATTTAAAAGTTTCCATTGTTTTGGCATCATTTCTGTCATTGCCACAAACCTGCCTGCAAAATTTCAGATCGATTGGGTCACGGGAAAGTGGTTAAAATCGATCCAAAATTTTTTCGACAAGCAGACACTACGAGTTAATATAAAGGGAGTAAAAATTCACCAACATCTAAAGCAAATAATGCTAAAATACCTATTTGTTAATAAAAAAACAATTGGGCAATTCACAATGGGTAATGTATCGTTGTATCTCTTGTATCGTGTATCACTTTACAATAGTGTAAAATTGTTGTTGGTAATTTTCACTGAAAAATCTGATACACGATCCAACTTCATTTGCTATGTTTAGTAAATGTTGTATATTGTATCATAACATATCAGTTCCAAGTGAATGCCAGTTTTTATGAAAAAGAAAAAACAAATACATAGAATATTATCAGCATAAATAATTATAAAATAAAATATGGCAAATAATGCAAATAACGCAAATACATCGATAAGTTTATTTATATAAAAATTAATTTTTATATTTTTAGTATGTATTTTCTCTTTGAGTACCAACCAAAACATTTAACATTTTTTTTTTTTCATTATAAATTAAAATGCAAGAGGTACGTACCTAAAACTCCAGGGTATATCTCACGACCAAAAAGCAAACACTGACAAGTGTTTTCTCTTATACAAAATAGCAGAAGCGACGAAGCGATCTTTCCTCGTTGGATCGAAAATTACTAAAGAAAGCGTTTTACAATATGAAAATACAACTGAGTGTTCACAACAAATGATTGTATTGTGTATTTCAATACAACATACAATATACAACACCTGTTGTGAATTGCCCAAATGTAAATTTAGCAAAAAAATTTATGTATTAATTTATTTAAAGAGAAAAACACAAAAATAACGTTTGATGTTGTATTTTTTGTGTGTAATATTTAAATATACATACATACACATATTAAATAATACAAATAATGTACATATATTATATATATGTATGTATGTATATTCATAGTAACTGCATGTTAGAAATAAATCGGTTATTTTATTTACATAAAATTCTGCAGTATTTTGTTGTGGGGAAAATACATTTCTTTTGTATAACAGAGTGTCACTTCATTTTGCTCAGCGTGACTATGCCACAGTAGATGCCGCCATAATTTTTGTTTGTTCTAATTAGCTTTGCAATAGTTATTTCTATTTTAACATGAATGTTAATATTTTCAACTAGATATCATACAGAACAATGTTAAGAGTATACACGGGTTGGTCTTTTATTTCATACGTTTTTTCATTATTCTTTTACAAATATGAACATAAGTTTGGCATATTACCCACCAATCTCACATCACACTGCAAGTTCGAAAAACTCAATACACTCACATTTTTTTTACTAATACACACACATTTTCCGAAGTGGTCACACTAATGGCACCAAATTTTTCGTGCGAATAGTGGCAGACACTAACGATGATTAATGTTACCCTGTTATAAATTTAATGCAAATTTACTGGATTCTGTAAAATTGTAATTAAAGTTTTAACTTGTTAAATCTATTATAATGATTTATTTTTTGAAATGCGCATACAAAAACGCAAGTTTGTTAATTATAGAGCATAAATATTATTAACTGTTATTAAAATAATACTAATAATAATAAATGTAAACATTTTCCCTCAAACATGTGCCTGTATAATAAACTTGGTAACTCTACTTAAAATAAAATAAGAGAGAGAAGTATACAAATTTTTTCAAGTTTACACTTCGACAACATTTTAAAAATGAGATTGCAGTCAGATGTTTGAGCATAAAATTTAATGGCGATGGATTCGACTAATTCGAACAATTTTTCGTTGATAATACGTACACAACGATTTTACAATTTCAGTGTGATGTGAGATTGGGGGGTTAACTTTTTGTTGTCTTTACAAAATAGAGTTACCGAGTTCGTCAATGAGTTTTTTGCTTACAAAACAGTTCTACATAGTTATATAGAATTATTATTCTGCTTTACCTATAAAATATCTGATTGCGATTACATCTAATTTTTAAAAATTGTTTATAATTAATAAAGCATTATTATTCACATAAATACAAAATTTCACTTTTTAAATTTTCCATTCAAATTTAAGAAAATATCAATTATAATAAAAACTGAAAATAAAATTTCCAATTATAAATTAGAAAATATTAATTGAGTTTCAGAAAATCATATCAAAACGTCGGAAATAATAATTTTAAATTTAGAAATATCTTTACATTTAAAAATGTTTACATTTAAAAAAAATATTGCCATTCAGGAGATATTCACCCTTATTCTATTTGGCGTCGTCAACACAAGACAACGTCGTGTTTCACCGTTTGTTGTAAATCGGTATTCCCATTGTCGATATTGACATCTATCGATGACTGTCAACATATTTTTTGTATTCTGTAACAAAATTTGACGACGACGTTGCTTTGAATTGACTCTGATTTTGTCGTCAGTATTTTTGGTGTTGAGTTTAATTTTTTTAGTGTTTTTTTTTTACAAAATAAAATAAAAATGGAAAATAAGAAAATAAAAATAACAAACTCAAGCCAATTCGAAAAATTGGTGGAAGAATTGGAAAAAAATCCCCCACTTGCAAAAGGATTTCGTAGGGGCACTGTTCCGAATAATTATAAGGAACAGTGGGAAAGTATTTCCAAAGTGCTAAATGCTGTTGGCCCACCGAAAAGAACTGGTGATGAGTGGCAAAAGGTACAGTAAATTAGCCGTGTTTTACAAAAATATGTTGTATGGCAAAATTATTCTTGCAGGTTTGGCGGGACTTAAAATTTAAAGTAAAAAAAAAATTGATTACGAACAAATCCGAGTGTAAGGCTACTGGAGGCGGCATATTTACGCAGCTGACACTCAGCCCCTTAGAGGAATCTGTGGCGAATCTGCTCCAATTTCAAAAGCAAATAAACCCTGAGGGTGCTGTTCAGGGAGGCAAATGTCAAAGCCAAAACACAGAACACGAGATTCTAGAAATAGCAGAAGAAATGACTGACAGTGTTTATTTGGATTTGACAAATGAGCTAACATCACCTCAAAGTGTAAGTCGAAAATTGGATTCTGCAACCACTTCTACGCGAAATGAAACCCCTTTAAAAAGAAAGTTAATTTGTTCTACGCCAAAAAAAAAGAACAAAATTCTAACGGCAACTATGAATTACTTAAAAAGCATAGTAATGAACAGGCAAAGCTATTGACGGACGAATTGTATGTCGTCAGTAAAACGTAGCCTAAGAGACATGAATAAGTTTCACTAGCAATTATTGGATATAGAAGAAAAGAACTTAAAATTAACAACAGAAAGAAGTGAAAGAGAAAAAGAGATGCATGAGGCTGAACTAAAAATTAAAAAAATTAGTTTGTCCATCAAGGAGAAGGAGCTTCAGCTACTAAACAGCAATATTTGAGTAAAAATTAATTCTGTTTTCGTTATGTTTTTGTTTATTACATAATTTAATTTGTTATTTGTTTTAATAAAAAAATGAATTAAAAGACTGAGTTTAAATTAGAGAAAACTTTGTTTTATTAGTTCTCTTATTTGAAATGCCTCAGAACTTTGTATAATTTCAGCGTCGGTATGCGTCACAATATCGTTTTGGTTGTTTTGCGTTTCCTCATATGTAGTGTCCAACCCATATTCAATACATATATTGTTAAGCGCAGCGCAAACATTGACAACTTTAATTGCTTTTGCCGGTGTGTAGTGAAGTTGACGTGCGCCAAGAAGGCAGCGAAATCGGTTTTTTAACACACCAATGCTTCTTTCAACTATATTTCTCGCCTTAGCATGTTTTAAATTAAAATTAGCCTCTGCACTTCCTGGGACAGTTGAGCGATATGGCGTCATCAAATATGGCTCAAGAGGATAGCCTGCATCACCTGACGAAAAAGTTAAATTAATAAATGTCATCTAAATTAACCTTAAAATGTTACCTAACAGCCAGGTATTACGGTCACCAGCATTATATCGTTCTTGTAATTCTTTTCTTGCCTGACTAACGTTCCAGATTAATGAATCGTGACAAGAACCTGCGTATCGGGCATCCAAAAACCGTATTCTCATTTTGTGATCACAAATCTATGTTGATGTGAAATGTCTATGAATATATAATATACAACGAAAATATATTACAAACTTACAATCATAGCATTTAAGCTAAAATATCCTTTACGATTAAAGTACAGATGCTGGTCTTCTTTCTTTGGGGCCAAAATTTTTATATGTGTTCCATCCACACATCCAATAATGCCGGGAAAATCAGTTTGTTCAAAGAAATGTAGTTTGGCTTCAGTTTTTTCAGCCTCTGTCATATCAAACTTTATCCATTGTGGACAAACTGTCATTTCCATGACATGCAGAGTTTCAGACAGAATCTTCGATACTACTGGCTGTGATAGTCCCAGGTTGAAATCATTTCCTACACTCAGCTGGTATGAGCCCTGGGCTAAAAAGCGTAATGTTGCTGCCAATTTGATGGTGTTCGGAATAAATGTTGACCTGACCCCGCTTTTCAAATGAGGTCCTATTGTCTCGAGCACATGCCTAAATGCTGCTTTGTTTAGCCGAAAATAGCTTTTAAACCTTTTAAATAAATAATAAAATGCATTTCTTGCAAATAGAAGCTTTGAATTTACCACTTACTTTTCATCCGGTAATTTAAATATGTTACACTTCTGTCTGAGAAACTTTCTTTGCACTATTAAATTTTTTTTATTTTCTTCATTATCCGATTCGGAATTGTCATCGAGAAGAAAAAACATTTTTTTAATATATGTATTTATTTTTTTTCAAATAAAATTGTTTCAACGAAAATTGTAAATAAAATAAATCAGCTGACACAAATATTAGATATGTGTGTTGTATTTTATTAAAATTATCGATAAACAGTCAACATCGTATTAAGACTCTTAGGGAATACCAAACTGGTGTTGATGTTGAGTTAAAGTGATGTTGACTTAAAATTGACGACGATGTTGACGACGCCAAATAGAATAAGGGTGATTAATAACTTTTCAGTACCGCGATTCAGTAACTTCTTTTAACGATAGTCGAATTGTAAAAATAAAGAAAATTGCAAAATTATCAGTAAAATTTTGAAACGATATTCGCTATTGTTAAAGTCAGCTGTTGTTGTTATCTAAACGACAACCATTTTTGTGTTGTTTATCCAATCGATAAAAACTTAAATTTTTAGGTTGAAATGTCGTCATACATAAATAAAAATCATGAAATAGTGAAAATATTTTGCTTTAATTAAAAAACTTTTTTATATAAATAAAAAAATTAAATAGCATATTCAATTCATTATTTCATTTTCAAATAAATAAACAGAAATATTAGTAAAAAAAATAAAGGTATTAAACATAAACATAAAATCATCCTGTCAAACACGAAGTAATTTGTTTTTTTCAGAGTTCAGAAAAAAACACACACTGAATAAAAAACTCGTACATATATGTAAACAAACATAACTTAGACCAACACGCACATATTTTTATTTTCATATCAATTATGTTTGTTTTTAAATTTTCTTCGGTGCCCAACACAACCATGACTGTGTTCGTTTTACTATTTCGTTATTTACACGAACATTTTTCTATCAGGTACTTTTTGTTTAAATCACACATAAAGCACACATTTTTGAGTGTTGCTTTATTTGAAGTTCATGTTCTGGTACGTGTACTGAAAAAACAAACAAAACATGTACAATAAACAGGTTCGAGTTCAGTTATATTTTAAGTCGTGTTGTGGCTCGTGTAGTAAGAAAAAACACAACATGTACAATAAACAGGTTCGAGTTCAGTTATATTTTAAACACGACTTAAAATATAACTGAACTCGAACCTGTTTATTGTACATGTTCTGTTTTTTCTTACTACACGAGCCACAACACGACTTAAAATATAACTGAACTCGAACCTGTTTATTGTACATGTTTTGTTTGTTTTTTCAGTACACGTAGCAGAACATGAACTTCAAATAAAGCAACACTCAGAAATGTGTGCTTTATGTGTGATTGAAACAAAAAGTATGTGATACAAAAATGTTCGTGTAAATAACGAAATATTAAAACGAACACAGTCATGGTTGTGTTGGGCACCGTAGAAAATTTAGAAACGCACATAATTGATATGAAAATAAAGATATGTGTTGGCTGCTTTTGAACAGAACATTGTGTGTTTCATGTGTGTATTTTCTGAACCTTGGTTTTTTTCTATTCTTTGTGTTTTTCGCTTATTTTGACAGAGATGCCACTTCTTTACAATTTAAATAAATAGAAAAACAGATTTGTCGATATTAATTTAAATTCAATGAATTTAAGAAAACCTCAAATGATATTTAAGAATTGCTAACATAAAAATTGTTACATAAGTAAACGTAATTTTATGAGAATGTTATTTTTTATATATAAATTTTCACAATTTTTTTTGGATGAAAATTTGAAGTTTTTCAGAAAATAAAGATAACATTAAATTATTTTATTTAAAATGTTTGGGACTTTTCGTTTTTTGCGTTTTTCATCCCTAATTTGATTATTTATTATTATAAATTTATTCTCTATGTTTTCAAAATATGGCAATATTTTAAAAAAAAGTTGAGAGAGCTTTTTTTTTTGGTTATTATTTTGTTACTCCATCCGACCTATATGGCCACAATGAAGAAATATTTGGCCAGTTAAAAGAAACTATACAGCCATCTCCAATTAGCACGATTTAATGCATATAGCCACTCTACACAACCATTACCTTTGCAATGGAGGTTAGGGCGAGCTATTTAATTAGCAAAAACTAAATTAAACGAGAAGTTATGTCATATAACCGGAAACGCATGCATATAGGTATATAACCAAAATGCATGCCGATCAGCAACCACGATGACCAAAAAGCAAACACCGAAATAAATCCGAAATAATAGAAAAGAAGAAAACCAACCCAAAGAATTTGCTGAAATAATTTGGTATTAAGTTTAACAAATTGTTTACTTTTTCATTTACATTTATTATCAAGACTCAAACCGAGGTGGAGGGTATCAAAGATTCGGCACAGCCGAATTTAACACTCTTACTTGTTTTAATTTTAGTTCGGCTTGAGGTCATAAATTTTAAAAAAATAAAATAAAAACAGAATTGTTTTAAATTTTATTATCAATTTTTGTTTAATTAAAACCCAATATTTCGATCGAAATCTTCGATCATCTTCAGGGGATCTATTTAATGAAATACGTACAAAAACAAATAACACAATAAATACAAAATATATGTACATATAAAAACGGATAATACATTTATCACAAAAAGTTTTATTACATACATTTTTAAAAAACAAATATTCCGCGATTATTTCTGTTTGTTGTTTGGTTTATTGTCACTTTGTGTTTGATTTTAATCTATATTTGTCAATTGTATGTCTGTAAACTTGAGCGCACTTGTCAGTATCAGTTTTGTAATTTAGCCTCTTCTCTGTCGGTACATTAATAATGTGTAGCATTTCTAGAGTATATCCCTTTTTGTAGTTACTCTCACCCACTAATATCTTTACATCGTCAAAGTTAGGTTTATGACCAGTCAAAGTACAGTGGGTTGCTAATGCAGTTTTTTGAGATAAAGGTTTGTCAATTTGTTTCTGATCTGACTTATGTGATGCAAGTCTAGCTTTAAGTTTAGTTTATGTCGTGCCAACATATACCTTTTGGCATACATTGGATTCGTCCCCTTTACAATTTATGTTATAAACTAAGTTAGATTTGTCATTTCTTTCCAATTTTGATTTTGTTTTACTGAAGAGTTTGTCAAGGGTATTATCGGTCTTAAGCGCTAGTTCATATTTTTCTTTATTATAAATATTGGAATTTTTAAGTCTTTCAGATAGGCTTGGTATATAAGTCATGGATTTGTATATTTTTGGAGGTTTTTCTATTCGAATATTTCCTTTACTTTTCTTTTGCCATTGGCCTATCAAGTTATTAATTGTTTTTATTGGAAAGTCATTTTTAATTAATATATTTCTTATAATGTCCATATTTCTGAGATTAAATAGATCCCCTGAAGATGATCGAAGATTTCGATCGAAATATTGGGTTTTAAATAAACAAAAGTTGATAATAAAATTTAAAACAATTCTGTTTTTATTTTATTTTATTAAAATTTATGACCTCAAGCCGAACTAAAATTAAAATTATCTAATTTGTAAAAAATTAAAATAGAAATCGTCTAACAGATTTACATGTTTAGGATCTTGTTCGTATAAAATGTTGCCCATATGATATTTATATTGATTATGTTATACAACCTTAAAATAGGTTAATTAATTTTTTCTATATACGTACGTTTTCTTATTTTAACTGTAAGTTTCTCTAAGTCCATTGAGTGAGAGAGAGACTGCAGTTCACTCACACAAAGCAAAATATTTATATTTATTGCTTTAGTTTGACAGGTTAATTTTGTGTTCTTTTTAATTCATAACTTAAAATCTAGATATAAATAATTTTATGTTCAAGACTGGACAGGAGCCATTACGTATTAGTAGTAGTAGTATGTAATCAATATTTTAAAATAACATTATAAAAATTCTATAATTTATAATTACATTTTCAAATGTTAATAAAGAATTTACGACACTGACCTGACAATAGTCGTCTGTCGGATGTGTGAAAATTTTGTACATAAGTAAATTAAAAATTTTTGTTTTAAACTTTTTGTTTTAAATATTCATGTTAAATTGTTAATTATTAAATTATTAAAAATTGTATTCTATCAATATTTTTCTGTAATGTAGGGCATTGATAATATATTGTACCAGATTTTTCCACCCGTATACGCCGTTTAAACTTTGTACGATCTGGTAATTTTCTAAGAAATTGTTTCCAAAGAAACGTAATCTAAAATCTCATAATATTAGACAACGGTCTATGAAATGTTGAATGTTTTCTGCGTCATTTAAGTTGCATAAGGAACATAGGTTAGACTAGTTTGACGCAAAGCTTGTGTCATTTAACACAATTATATTACATCTGGCTTTCAAGATCCACATAAATTCGGTTTGCGTGTTTACATCCATCATATAATATAAACCTTTAGAGAAATCCAAGTTCTTGTAGAATCCGTTTGAATCACGGGCACGTATCTTTGTTTTGTTGCAATCCTCAATTTTTCCGATAGTTGGCTACATTTGCTTCTCCAGTATAAATTTGATATATTTTCATATTCCCAACTCACACTAAGGCGTTGATAAAGTTGATTTAACCCCTTTACGTGTCAAAAATAATTTTAAAAATCTGAAAATTTTTAGCTTGTTATGGCGATAAAGCCGGAAAATATAATTTTCACCTAACAGGTAGACTATATATATATTTTTTTAATCATAGAAATAAGCAAAGCAATGCAAAATTTAAATATGCCATTAACTTTTTCATTCCAATCAATGCCTGCTTTGATGTCGAATATATTCGACAAAAACAGAGAAAGGGTTAAGCTTTTGGCCTATATTTGTTTATCCATTAACTTCAGCGATAGCTGGTGTGGCAGTCTGTTTGAATCGTACTCAAAAAAGTTCGTCCCATATATCTCATATGCAAATCTAGTGTATATTGGTGGCCTTCTTCCATATTGGTTTCGAACATCAGTATGTAAGTAGGTGTGAACGACGTTAGACATAGAATCTTCTTGACAAAATTCCTTTGCAGTTTGTTGACTTCATCAAAAAGTGAATACCCCCAAACCTGTGCTCCATATGTTTGGAAAGCTCTGCAGACTGCTTGAAAGAGTTGTCATTTAGCCCTGACTAAAATGTTCTTCTTACTTAGAAAACTATGCCAAGATGCATTTATACTGTTCTTTGCAAAATTGTTTCTATTCTCAATATGTTGTCTGAAAACCATCCTCGGCGTAAGTGTCATTCCTAAATAACAGAACTGGGTACAATCTTTATCTCATTGCCATCGAAAGTCCAGTTTTCTTCCCTTGCTCTCCTCCCTCCATTTCTAAACACTATAATTTCTGATTTGCTTAGGTTGACTTCCAAGTTCTATTCCTGACAATATTTTTCTAGGTTTTTCATCAGTTTCTGTGACGTACTTACTTTGTCTGCCATGATAACAATATCATCTGCATATAATAATAATCTGATGTTAATATCATCTATATAAACCCCTCCACCCAATGATTCATGTAAGTCATAAATGTTCTTTATGTGATAATAAGGTTCACTACAAATGTGCTGCTACAATAAGCCCAGTATACACCACCGAAATGCTTAATATCATTAAAACTAGTAATGGAGCTGTACTGTTTAGATGTGGTACCTGCATGAACCATCAGACTCGTAATGATAATATTATAAACAAAATTAAAAAACTAGAAGAAACCGTAAATAAACTTTCAGATATAATAACAAATAATATTTTGTATGAGCTAAAGAATATCAAAGAAGAATTAACACGATGTTTGGCGAAGGCAATTGAAACTGAAACATTAGTGAAGGAGAAAATACAGGAGCTAATGGACGATAATGAGTCTATACGTCAACACTTTTACCGTGGAGATATAATTATACAAGGAATAGATGCTAAACTTGTCAAGTCTACAAATGAATTGTATAGTGAAATATTCAAAATCGGAAGCATATTTGAGGTTGAATTGACCATCTGTCTCCATTAGCTTCAAAATTTAACTCTTGGTGTAGAAAACTGATGAAAGCTGAGAAGATTAAAAATTCAGAGTCATAAAGAAGAACATACCAGAAGCAAAAGTTACTCTTATTACGGGCGAAGAAAAAACATTAAGTGTTGAGGTGGTAAATGCTATGTGGAAGACTACTCAAAATACTAATACTTATTCTGCAGAGAAGAATAAATAGGATGAGAGTTAAAGTATATTTTATAAACAATACAAGTATTGCATGTTATATAGTTGTACATTAATATTTGATCTGTATTTCTCTTAATAATTCAATTATTATATATTATCTCTTTTTTGCATATACTAGTTAAAAATATTTGTTTCTAGAAAGCTACAAAAAAAAAAAAAAAACAGAAATAATATGTGATTAACAAATTTTTTGCTTCTTCGTCATGATAAAGCTGATGAATGTTCATTTCCCAGGTACGAATTTGATTTTAAGGGATAGGAGTTTTAGAAGAAAGTATTGATGATGAAAAACATTTTAATTTTGTATCATATAATGTTAAGGATTTATAATACACATTTATATTTAGAATCGTATTTTTTATCACGAATATGGGCGGTTTCATTGTTTATTGGAAGTGAATAATAATTTAGGGGAAGTGGTAACCAATAGTGTATTAAATGGTCTTAATTTAAATTCTAGTAATCTGAATATTATTCATATGAATGTTCAGAGTATTGCGCCGCGACTGAATTCTGTTAAATTGGATGAGATAAGTCACGTGGTAGGATTAAATAATTTTGATAAAGTTGCTATGTCGGAATCGTGGTTAAGTGAAGGCATTTTAAACAAAGCTATAGAAATTATTGGGTATCATTTACTTCGCAACGATAAATTAAGTGGCCGGGGTGGAGGAGTATGTTTATGTGTGCATAATAATCTTAAATCAAAAATTGTCTGTGAGTATAATAAAGGACTGACTTGTGATGCTATCTTTGTTGAAGTAACTGGTTTAAACTCTACTAAAATTGTAGTTGGTGTGATTTATCTGCCTTACGGAAATATTAGTCAATGTAAAGATGAGTTGTTAGAATTGTCTGCTAGGTGCAATCATTTAATAGTTTGTGGAGATTTTAATATTAATTTATTCGAGGATAGCTCTCCTTTAAGAAGAATTTTATCTAAAACACGATTAAATGTTGTTCACAATAGTTTACCCACACATTTTGATTTCCTAAACAGGTGCAGTTTAATTGATTATTTCCTTTTATCTAATGCGGAGTTAGTTAGGTCAATTTCAATTTCCAGCCCTCAATTCGCACCATGCGTTTATATTTATTTAGTATAAAATTGATATTATGAGAACGAATAATATGGTTCAAGTGGGGGATTATAAAAATTTTAACATTGAGAATTGTACTCAAGATTTAGAAGAAATAGATTTCAGGCCCATTTATCACAATACTAATGTTGACTTTCAGGTAGAATATCTAACAGCTTTGCTATTGAGTATTTATTAAAAAAATGTACCATTGAGAACATCATCGGTTGCTAAAAGATATCCATGGATGAATTCGTCGAATGTTAAAACAGTAAAACGTTTAAAACCGGTCAAAAGTGTTATCAGAAAGGAGAGGGCGAGGTATTGTAGTGAGTTATTCGATTCCGCAACATCACGAACATTATGGAATGAGTTAAGAGAGTTGGTGTTACTAAAAGCAAGGACAACAGATCTTCTGGCATTAATGTGGATGTGTGTAATGCTTTTTATATCTTGGATCCAATTGTTAATCCCCCGCCAATTTTGTATCATTTGCATTCTGATGTGAATGAAGGTAATTTTTCTTTTGCCAATGAGGAAGTTTATGAAGTTTTTAATGCATTTATGCAGATCAATTCTAACAGTGTAGGACCAGATGGGCTTTCTCTAAAGTTCTTGAAATTAATCTTGCCTAATATTATTTGTCATATGACTTATATATTCAATTCTATATTGACATCGTCGACATTTACATTATTGCGGAAAACATCAAGGGTTTTACCAATACCCAAAGTTAAAAATCTTGTAAGCTGCAGTGATTACCGTCCTATTAATATAGTATCTGTCTGCTCCAAGGTTTTAGAAATGTTAATAAATGGTCAAATGTGGAATCACGTTAGGAGAGAAAACCTTTTATCGGAATATCAGTCCGGATTCAGCAAACCGCAATACTACTACTCACATACTGGATATTTTACAAGAAATCCAAAATGGTTTAGATAAAGATAATTTAGCAGCTATGATCAGCTTAGATTTTAGTAGAGCTTTTAAATCCATATCTCATGAAGTGCTTTTAAATAAGCTCTTCCCCAATTTCAGATTCTCTAGAACAGCTTGCAGGCTTACTGATTCATTTTTAAAACAAAGAACACAGTTCGTACAAACACAATTTAATATATCGTCGACTGAATCTACTTACAGAGGCGTCCCTCAAGGCACCATTTTGGGACCACTCCTGTCTTTGATATATGTGAACGACATTTTATTATCCTTGGTTCCATTAAAGGGGTACATGTATGTAAGATCAGCGCAGGGTAAACAGTAGCGAGTAGAAAAGAGACACGTAAAGAAACAGAAATCAATAGGCATTCGATTGATAGAGTTAGTAGAGAAAGGTTTAAAAGTCGCAATAATTTAATAAATAAAAAAAAGTTGAAAAGTTGAAGAATAAAGTTGAAAAAATAAGTTGAAAGTAGAAGTTGAAGTGACCTAAGTTGTATTAATTAAATACTTTGTTAACTACTTAATTCTAATACTGTATTACCTATAAATAAACTGAATTTAAATTTATTATTTGTAATCATAAATTTAATTGAATTTTTATATGTTAAATAAAACCATCGTACTATCTTTACTTAATTCGAAAAATATTACATTTGGGGGCTCAACCAAAAACCCAACCAAACAAAAACAATTATTATAAAAGTTTGTGTTAAATACCAAATAAATATAAAAAGCAATTTACATACAATACAAAAATAATATGTTGTACCGGTAAAATTCCACTAAAAAGTATACATATTTAATGAGGCCGTGGTAGTGAAAAAGAAAAAAAAATAATGAACAGTTAAATTTGTGTTTGTCCAATGCAAAAATAAAGTAGAGCAATTCAACAAGAATTTTAAGATCATAAGCAAAAAAAAAAACTCAACCAAAAAAAAAAGAAACTCAACCAAAAAAAAAAAAAAGAAACAAATAAAAAAGAGAAAAGCAGAAAGAAAAATAAAAGGGTCGAACAGTGAATACACACAAATATTACATTTACATGTAAATGAGAGCTCATTCGAGAAAACAAAAGTCGGTAAACACAAAACCATACAACACAAGAGCCTATACAAAGTTTCTAAAACAAAGAGAAAAAGAATACCATAATAATAAAGAAGAAGGTAACGAAAAACTAAGTAAAATGTCAAAAAAAGCAGAATTACATATTGAAAGTGAGAATACAGAATTAAATGATCTAATAAAACTTTTCTTATTAAAAATGGAAAAAAAAAATGAAGACGACAAAAACAAACCGAATGTCTCTGTCGAATGTTTTGGTAAGATTATTCCTGATTTTGATGGTGTGTCGATGGCAGTGAATTATTGGTTTGAGAATTTTGAGAAAAATGCAGAGGCGTATGAACTTAACGAAAAACAAAAGTATGTAAATGCTAGAAACAAGATGGCTGGTGCGGCGAAATTGTTTTTGGATGCTGTAACCGTTTGTGATTATGCAAACCTAAAGAAAATATTGATAGAAGAGTTTTACCATACGTACAGTAGTGCAGAAATACATAAACAACTAGCAAACCGCAGAAAGTTGGAAAGCGAGACATTTTACGAATACGTGCTACATATGAGGAAGCTCGGATCGGCGGGAAAAGTGGATGACGTGTCTGTCATACGTTACGTGGTAGATGGGTTGTGGGTGAAACCAGAGATCAAATACTCTTTTTACAACGCTAAATCATTCAGCGAGTTAAGAGAACAATATTCACTGTACGAGCGAATTAAACCGTATGAAATAACAAATCGTGAAAATAAAGTGACAAACCGCCAAAATAAAATAACAAATCATAATAATAAACAGTTTACTTAAAAAGAATATTGTTTTAATTGCGGGTCAAAAGAACATAAAAGAAACGAATGTCGTTCCGAACCAAAATGCTTTAAATGCAATGAATATGGACATATAGCTAGAAATTGTGAAGTTCGGGACATAAATCAGCGACAATAAAAACGCGTTAACATTATTGTCGATAAAAGCAACTCAAAGTAATCAAATTAAATAACATAGAAGTTGACTGTTTAATAGATACAGGATCGGACGGTTCCATAATCTTGCTACGTTAATAAATTTAGTCAGTATTGTTTAAGAGCTAATGATTCTCTTTTATCCAGCTTATGTAATGCCAAAACAAAAGTTTATGGATCAATTGAATGTAATGTTCAAATTGATGATATAAAAACATCACAAAATTTTTTAGTGTTACCAAACGAGGCAATAAGATGTGACATTTTAATCGGTTATGATTTTATATCAAAATTCAAAATGATTGTTGAGGGCGGCGAATATAAATTCGAATATAAAGATACAGATAAACATAATATTTCAAACGTGTTTAATATAAACGCTTCCGAAATCGATGTCAACGGTAAATACCACAAAGAAATAACAAATTTAATCCAACAATATAATCCGGCATCAGCTGTCCTGGAGTGCTGCCCAGTAGTAATGAAAATTATACCTAGTTCAGAAATTAAACCCTTTCGTAATTCTCCAACAAAACTACCGTTTCCAGAAGAACAAGAAGTGAACCGTCAAGTACAAGAGTGGTTACAAAAAGGTATAGTACGAAAATCGTGTTCAGATGTAGCTAGTCGTGTAATTGTAACTAAAAAGAAATCAGGAGACTACAGAGTTTGCATAGATTTCCGGCAATTGAATAATATGGTGCTGAAAGATGGACTTCCAGTCCCAAATATAGAAGATGTCTTACAAAAATTACAAGGAGCTAAATTCTTTTGCGTTATGGCTTTAGAAAACGGATTTTTTCACGTACCCATAGAAGAATCCAGTAGAAAATACACAGCGTTCGTGACTAAACTTGGATTGTATGAATTTAACCGTGCTCCTTTTGGGTTTTGTAATTCGCCAGCTTGTTTCATAAAGTATGTCAATTTTATATTTCAAGAGTTGGTAACTACAAACGTAATGGAGTTTTACATGGACGACATTGTTGTTTACGGCGAAACAGAAGATGATAGCCTTAAAAAACTGAAGATGGCACTAGTTGTTGCGCAGCAGCATGGTCTAAGAATAAAATGGTCAAAGTGTACCTTTATGAAAACGAAAACTGATTTTCTAGGACATACTATAGAAGGCGGGCAAATTTGGCCCGGAAAAACGAAAATAAAAGCCATTGCAAATTTTGCAGAACCTAAAAATATTAAAGATGTACAATCATTCTTAGGATTGACGGGAAATTTTAGGAAATTTATTTATAATTACGCTAATATCGCAAAGGAGTTAACAAATCTTTTAAGAAAAAACGTCAGTTTCAGTATTGATCACAATGAAAAGACAGCAATAAGCCAACCAAAAACATGTCTAGCGAATAAGCCAGTATTAAGAATTTTCAGTCGCGAAGCTTACACTGAATTGCATATGGATGCATCAAAAGAAGGTTTCGGTGCGACGTTGTTGCAGAAGTTTGAGAATCAACTACACCCAGTTTTTTACTATAGCAAAAAAGCTACAGCACAAGAAGGACGTTTACACAGTTATATCCTAGAAGTAAAAGCAGCGTATATAGCATTTAAAAAGTTTAGACATTACATCTTGGGTATACGTTTTAAATTAGTGACAGATTGCTGCGCTTTTAAACAGACAATCTCGAAAAAAGATGTACCACGAGACGTAGCACAGTGGATATTTTATTTCCAAGATTTTAATTATGAAGTCGAGCATAGAAGTGTAATCGAATGAAGCGTGTTGACGCGTTAAGCCGATATCCAGCAGATATTTTAACAATTTCTTTTGATATTACACCACGATTTTTCAAACGGCAGCGCGAAGATGAAGGCATTAAAGCTATTGTACAAGCATTAAGTTATGGACCATATGGCAACTACCAGTTAAAAGGTAATATAGTTTACAAAAACGTTGACGGTCAAGAATTACTTGTGATACCAAAGTTGATGGAGGTAGAAATTATAAAGAGTGTCCATGAAAATGGCCATTATGCAGTACAGAAAACCATTCACACAATTCAGCAGCAGTACTACATACCACATCTAGAAAAGAAAGTTCAACAAGTAATTAACAATTGTATAAAATGTATTACTTACAACAAAAAAACTGGCAAAAAGGAACGGTTTTTATATTGTATAAACAAAGGCGAAGTACCTTTAGAAACACTTCACATTGATCATCTAGGACCAATGGAAGCTACAGCTAAAAAGTACAAATATATTTTAGCAATGGTCGACGGATTCTCAAAATTCGTTTGGATATTTCCAACTAAAACCACTAACGCAGAAGACGTATTAAGATGTTTAAAAGTATGGTCAGATACGTTTGGTTTCCCAGCACGAATTATAAGTGATAGAGGACCAGCATTTACATCTCAGAGCTTTAAAGATTTTTGCATCAAAAACGGCGTAGAGCAAGTGTTGACCACAACAGGCGTGGCACGTAGCAATGGGCAAATTGAACGCGTTAACCGTGTAATTTTAGCAGTTATTGCAAAGTTATCTGATGAAGACCCCACAAAATGGTACAAAGTCGTAGGTGATGTGCAGAAAGCCATAAACAATTGTATACACAGTTCAACGAACTCAACTCCGTTTCAAATACTTATAGGAGTTAAGATGAAGACAGGACTAAGCAACAACATGATTGAAAATTTTAACAAAGATCGGGAACAACTACGCAGTGAAGTCAAAGAGCAAATCCAGAAGGCTCAAATTACATACAAGCGAAATTTCGACAAAAGACGAAAACAATGTGATGGATATCGAATAGGTGACTTAGTGGCAATCAGAAGGACCCAATTTGTGTCCGGTCGAAAACTTGCTAGTGAATTCATCGGTCCCTACAAAGTTGAGAAAGTTAAACGAAACAACAGATATGATGTCGTGAAAGTGGCTGATGTCGAAGGACCTAATAAAACATCTACTAGTTCCGATTTTATGAAGCCATGGAAAGCTGATGGGGTGAACGAGTATCTTTTATCATCTGCGACAGATGAAGATCAAGATGGCCGAATGTAAGATCAGCGCAGGGTAAACAGTAGCGAGTAGAAAAGGGACACATAAAGAAACAGAAATCAATAGGCATTCGATTGATAGAGTTAGTAGAGAAAGGTTTAAAAGTCGCAATAATTTAATAAATAAAAAAAAGTTGAAAAGTTGAAGAATAAAGTTGAAAAAATAAGTTGAAAGTAGAAGTTGAAGTGACCTAAGTTGTATTAATTAAATACTTTGTTAACTACTTAATTCTAATACTATATTACCTATAAATAAACTGAATTTAAATTTATTATTTTAAATCATAAATTTAATTGAATTTTTATATGTTAAATAAAACCATCGTACTATCCTTACTTAATTCAAAAAATATTACATGTATGCTGATGATTTACAACTAGTTGCGGTAGCAGAGTCTAAAAATGAGTTAATTAGAGTAATAAATAATGATTTACAAAATGTAAGCAGATGGTGTAAGACAAATTTCACTTCATTGAATGTTCAAATATCAAAAATTATTGACTTTAATTGTAGGCTAGGAAATGTTTCTAACCTTGTTCTGAATGACTCTCCTCTTGTGTTTGTATCGTATTTTAAAGCCCTAGGTTTCTATATAGATGAGCATTTGTCATTTAATCATTATATTAACTTTATGGTACATAGGGTATAGATACCATTACGAAAAACTTATAGTATACCTTGTCACCTATCTCTGAATATCAGAAAACAAATTGGACATTCTCTGCTAATGCCCCTTATTTTGTATGGATTGGAGGTGTATAGTGGGACTTCGTCGGGTAATTTCTTAAAAATAGAGAAGCATGTTTCGGAATTTGTTTACGACTTTTTGGGTTGCAGTTTTAATGATTTTGTGAGTATTAAGCTGCTATTACTATTTTATAAGGTATATAAAACAGCATCGCCAGCGTATCTAGCGTCCAGATTTGTTTTTGTACATTCAGCCCGGACCCATTGTTTATTAATCCCACATTTCATACACTTTTTACGCATAAATCGTTTTTAGTATGAGTAACAAGGTTATGGAACTCAATTCTACCATACGACAGAAGAACCTTTTCGTACTCTATATCATGTTTTTTAAATTTGCTCTTTGAATTAATTTGAACTTCACCTTATCACCTGTTTTATGTCCTGATTGAGAAATAATGAAACAGTCGCTACTTTCATTTTTTTAAAGTATTTTTTCTTTTCTTTTTTTTTTATTATTGGCTGTCACTTTTCTGGGAAGATGTAACCCATATTCGTGATCGGGGATATTTATAAATTTAATGTGTGTATAAGATTAGTTAACAATTATTATAATAACATGAAATCTGTCTAATATACTGTAATCGATTGGCCTTAATTGGCTTTAAGATTGTTGAATAAATAAAAAAAATAAAAATAAAATAGTAGTGTTGACAACAGACATCCCTGCTTCACCCCGAATTTTGTTTCAAATTCTTTCGACATCTCCGTTCCAGTCCATACCACTGATTTTGTAGTTCTGTAAATTGTTTCTAAAAAGTTCACTATCTCTGTTGAAACACCCATTTGATGAAGTTTAATAATAATCGAATGCAGCTTTGAAGTCAACAAAAAACGCATACACTTTATTCATCTCAAGAAACTTCAAATGCATAATGCCTGCAAGGTTATACAGAATATCTACTGTCGAATACTGCTTTCTAAAACCAGCTTGATATTCTGTTAATACGTTGTGTTTTTCAGCCCATTCATACAATCTTTCATTTATCACGCCCTATGCCTAGGTAATTACTTGGTATATTGGATTCGCCTAGTTGAAATATTGGAAAGATTACACTTATTATGAAGGAATCATCTGCAGTCCCCATACCTCTAACATGATTATGTGCTTTTGTAAACTCTTTTAGAAGTTCCCTTGGTGCGTTTTAAAAAAATTCATACGGCACTCTCTCGATACCTGGCGCTTTATTATATTTCGCCTTAGCCAAAGTTCTTATGATTTCTTCTATTGTTATATTAATTTATATTTGTTGGAATCGGCTCTTGTTTGGACCTAGTCCCCATAAAAAATTTCCTTCAAAATTGGTTTTAGTGCCACTGAATGTAGCAAATGTTATTCTATTGCGATGAAATTTGAATCATAAGGGTTTATTAAGCCAGTGATGAGATCTATAAAAAATCTTTGAAATCGGTCCTCGTTTGGACCTATTCCCCGTACAAATTTTCTTCAATATTTGGTTAAAATGCCACAAAAGATGACAAATTTGCTAATTTCTGTATTATATTTAAAAAATTTACAAAAATAGTGCAAAAAACACTGTAAAATTTTAATGAAATCGGACCACTTTTGGACCTATTTTCCCGATTTTTTTATGAAGAAAAACACCCAAAGTTCTCAAAATGCCAAATTTCGTAGTAAAATTGTATTAATTAACCACTCAAAGGACTTATGATTTCGCATTACATATGGTTTAAATCCGAAAGTCTAGAAAAAAAATACCACTCTAATATAACATGTTAAACTAATATTAAATTTTTTATTAATATTGCAGATACACATTTTTGAAATATTTTTAATATTAATATATTAATGCTATAGATATTAAGTTATTAAGTATATTTTTTTTTAAAACTAGTATAATTTTGTTTTTAGTTAGTTCTCTTAATTTTGGGAGCGATATCTAATAGACTTAACATTTCGGAGCTACAAAATGTTCTTCCAAATCCTTTACATGTCTTCGTGATTCAATTAATGGGTTTGAAGGGGCCGCCAACATATTAAAAAGGGCCCCATTCTGTCTAATCCGTGAAATCTTGCAAGTATTCGTGTATCTAAATTTTTTGTAGTCTTTGTTTTTGCATTCCTGGGCTTCTTCTGAAAACTTTCCAATTGGTAAGAATTGATATTTAATAAAATTTTTACCATAAGTCAAACTCTTATGAACCGTAGGAGTAAGTTTCTTCTCACAGTACATTTGAAACAAAAGTTGGGTAGTTTTTGATGCACAATCATCAAACTTTGGGCCATTTTCCATTTCGCTAGAGTTTATAACATTTAGGATAACTGCCAACCTTTTTATAATATTACTGTCGATCCCAGTAATTCGGGCTGTTACCTCATCATTTTCAAAAAATTCTCTGGACATATTACCATCGTTAGTATTTCCAAACCGCTGCTCTAGGCAGTCTGGCAAAGCTTCTTAAGAAATTCATTTTGTATAATTTTTTTTTCGAGCAGATAGCTTTTCTTTTGGTGTTTCGTTCTCATCAGAACATTCTCCTTCTCACGAAATTGTTTACGCTAGTTTTAAAATAAAAAAATGAACTGCTGATGGGCGAGGATTTTTCCAATGCTAAGAGATTTCACTTCTCAGTCGTAAAGGAACTACGGAAGCCATAAACATATTTCCATCTGTAATAGTTGTGTCATTTGTCTATATTGTTTGTTTGTAAGCACTTTGACCGGATGATCCATCACATCCCCACTTATTTATCAATGTAAGCCTATCTGGAAGTAATACTGCTTCCTTTTTAGGCAAACTTTGAATAAGGCGTTTGGCTGTATGGTCCATTAAGTCTTGCAGTTTAACCTCTACCGATACTTCAGTAACCTTTATATTAGATGACAATGCTTCTTTTTTTTTGGCAGATGTAACCATTTTGTTTCCAGGAAGAACATTCACATTATGATTCTTGAAAGAGCTTCGTAAAACAGAATATTTTTCTTTAACTTTGAATTTTTTGGCCAAGTCATTTATTATCTTTCAATGATTTTTATAAGCTAATAAGGCCTAACGTTAAAACCAATTAATTACATATTTAACCGACGTTCCGTCAATGGTATGTTGGCCTTTTCAAGGTTTTTTGTTTATATTTTAATTAAAAGGAAACAAAGTTATTATAAAATTCATACGCTATAAAATAATATTGACTTACATTAACATGAATATTACTTTTCACACTAAAAAATCACATTAAAAAATCATATAATTTTATACAAAACAATATTTTCAACAATACAGCTTAAGTACTTTTTTATTAAATTTATTGTAACTCTGTAACAGGTTTTTATTTTGTCAGTGTCTTCTTTTAGGTTCATGGTTCGTGTTATATTTTGCTGTATACGCAAGCTTTCAATGTGTATCTCTTTTTTTCATTTCTTTCTTTATCAAGTATTCTGACATTTTTAAAGTCAGCTGTGTGTTCAGCTCTAATCATATGTTGTGATAAAGCTGTTGTTTCTTTTTGTTTTGTAATATCGTTCTTATATTCACTTATTCTTGTTTCTAAAGCTCTTTTTGTCGTTCCTATGTATATCAAAGCACAATTTTTTCGTCGTTATCACTGCAGTTTACTTCGTACATAACGTTGTTTTGTTATTGTTTTTCTTTTGGCGCCTTTATATCAGAAAATATTGTACTGAGATTTTTGTTTGGTTTCTAACATTTAACATTAAAAGTATGACAACGCGTCTTATAAGACAAAGTACGAAATCACCAAATAAAAATACAAGACAGATTTCAATTCGTGGACGTGGTAAAATTCCAGTTAATAATCCTTCAGAATCTATTAACACAATTACCGCCCTTAAACCTAGATCTAGTTTAGCTTGAACACCCACAAAAAATCCAGTTTGTTAAATTACTGACTCGGATTTGATTTTAGATATAGCTGATTCTAATCTCTTAGAATTATCATGTACGGATTTGAATCAGATCCAATTCGTTGTTTTAAGTAACAATATGAGTTCCAAACAAACATTAAACTCTACAAATTTAGCGAATTTTGCAAGTCAAAAGCAACGTCATAATAATGCATTGAATATTTTAGGAACACCTGGCAATAGGAATGAGGCTTCAGGATCGAATATATCTTCACACCAACTGGTTCCACAACAGCCTTTTCCTCCCTTCCCTAATAGCCAGTCAGATATAAGCGAAATTATAGCTTTGCTGCAACAAGAGTTTGGATGTGAGTTAGTTACAATTAACGCTAATGTTAATAATATAAGGGTTCCTCTTGATCCTTCTTCAAAAAATGTGCACTACCTATATGTACGTTTAATAGTAGTTCTAATAACGGACCAAATTCCTCAACTAACATGTTTAATAGTTTTCCTATTCGACTGAAAGAATGGAAAGTTTCGACGGCATTAGCAGCGTATCTGTCTTTTCATTCAAACTAGATATCCTTTGCGTTCGCAATAACTGTTCTTATCCACAATTGACTTTCACATATTTCTTTCGGTAAGGGCTGAGACTTGGTATTGTATTTTTATGAAACAGAATCCATTCTCTACATATTCATTTTTAAAATTTTCTATCAACAAAGATTTTGGATCCAGATTGAGAGTTCCAATGTTTGACATCCAACTAATTCATAAAATGAAGAAAATATAAATCCTGGATTACGTTATATCCTTTTTAACTTAGATCATACCAATTTAGAAAACTTTCGTGAGAAAGTTTCAAATGCGGTCAAAAAGGAGTTACCGCTACTAAATGTCCAAATAGACATACGGTTAGCCATAAACCGGACGAGTTTACAATCGAGCCGCTAATACCTGATATTGTAAATTTCACCCGTCCGAGATTTAAGAAAAAGTAATATCAAAATGGATTCTACAATGTAGGAAACGATTTCAAAATCGGAACGCATTTCGAAAAATAATAGAATCCGTTAGTTTATGTACTAAAAACAATGATACCCATTATTAAAAAATCAATATATTTGAAGAGACAATATACGATTTATTAGACTTAGGTGCTAATGTGTCCGTTCTGGGTAAGAACTGTCTAGAATTTGTAAATAAATACTCAGTACCTATTAAACAGTTCCGTTGTTCTATTTCAACAGCCGATGATTCCAGTCAGTCTATAGCTGATTCCGTCACTAAAGCAAATGGCTTATCTTGGCATAAACTTTTGCTCTAGCACCCAATATTGTTCCTAAAATAAACGAAACTTAAAAAAAATCATTCCTTGACTTCAGAACAAAAATTGAAAAAGTAATAAGAAATTTCCGTCATTTTTTACATTAGCACTTGGTTGTACTACATGCTCCTCTTATATAATTGAGACATTTTCCCTTATCGCCACCATGCCAGGCAGAGGCTTATGTCGAAATAGAACGTCTTCTCAGTATGAAAGTCATAGATGAATTTAGCTCTTCATGGTGTAGTCCAGATGTGTTTGTTAGAAAACCTGGTAATAAAGAAGGATTCGTACCCTTTGCCCCATATTGGTGGCCTCTTTTCTCGATTAAAAGATACCCATTTCATAAGTGGTATAGATTTAAAGGATGCGTTTCTCCAAATAAAACTTTCGGAAGAGTCAAAGGAAAAGGCTGCGTTTGCAGTTCCCGGAAAGCTACACTTTCAGTATAGAGTGATGTCTTTCGGCCTTTGTAATGGGCCACAAACCATGAGCCGACTCATGGATAAGGTTATACCTTCACGTCTGAGAGAAAACGTATTTTTATACTTGGATGACCTTCCTGCAGTGCAGATTTTGAAACCCGCTTAAAAATATTCGGAGAAGTGGCCCAATGTTTAGAAATAGCCAATCTAACAATTAATGTTAAAAAAACAAATTTTGTCAACGCGAAATAAATTACTTAGGATACAGGATAGGTCTAGGTTGTCTTAAAATTTACCAAGTAAAAGTAGCAGCAATCCCAGATTTTCCCATACTAAAAACACCTAGACAAATTCAACGATTCATAGGAACGTGTAACTGGTATAGGTGTTTTATTAAAAACTTCTCTAGTATGTCTAGTCCTCTCAATGATTGTAGCAAAAACTCAGTAAAACCCTTTAAGCTTTCCAATGACGGAATTGCTTCTTTCAATAAATTGGAAAGACTCCTTAAATGTGGTACTCGATAATCTTTCTAGATTCGTTGTTGATTCTCTAGATTTTCCAGAAATTTATGTTCACTTTGACTTACATGGTAAACACTTTGATTTTCCTGAATATAAACTATTAATTGAAATTGTAATGAAAAATTTTCAATCTCTGCCTGATATTATTGTAAAAGATAATAAGGTTTTTAAGCGTGTTAAATTTAGAAGTGGAGCAGAGGATGAAGCGGATTTTCTTCGGAGGATTTGGTTGCCCAAAAATTTAAGTTGAGAAGTCTCATAACATTGAATCATGTCATAGTGGATATACAAAAACTCTTGCGCCTGCACGCCTAAAATTTTATTAGCCTTCAGTGGAACAAGATGTGAAAGCATACGCAGAAAATTGCGACACTTGTAAGTCTATTAAGCCACCAAATATCTTCCTTAAGGGGGGGTAAGGTTTTAAAACCTTTCTTTTGTATTTCTCTTTCTGAATGTACAACATGTCGAGAATGTTGTGTCAAAATTTCAAGTAAATCGGAGCAAAGCTTAAGAAGATACAGCGTTTCCAGCGACCGGCCTCATACGGTATATCGTATATAAATCAGTTTTTAAAAAACTTTAAATCGATTTACTCGCAAATAAATGTTGGAAGTCTGTGAACATCATAACTCAAAATCTACTTGACCGATTCTTTTTAAATTTTACACACTATTTGTACACATAAATCACATATTTTCCATTTTCTTCCCCATTTTTTAACAACAAATTCAGCGAAATTTTATAGCATAATTAAAAAAAAATATGAGAATACGCCTTTTTTTTCGCTTTTAGAACCTTACCCCCCCTGAAAGCGATGATGGGTGATGTTTTTATTGCCCTTAGACCATTTCAACGCATTTATTGCCCTTGTTCACATGACAAAGTTTTTATTTCTGAAACCTTTTCGAGCAGCAACTTCTCTAAAGTTTTTTTCAAAACGAATTATTTCCAACTTATGGTGTACCCCAGTATATCCACAGCGATAATGGAAAACAATTTGCCGGCAACGATTTTCAGGAGTTTTTAGTGAAGTATGCCATTAAACATATAAAAACAGGACTATACTCGCCACAGGCAAATGCCTCTGAACGTTCGAACCGCGAAATAGTGTCAAAAATTCTTAGTTTCCTTAAAAATGATCTGAATCACAAAATTGGGATCGAGAAATACCATCAAGTGATATTAAGATCTGGTTATCATCAATTTCTATTTCCTTTAATTGCGATTTTAATTGTGCCGAGTTTTTTATGTTGTGAGTGTCTGAAATAATGTGTTTAAGTATTTGCACTACATCTTTAGAGAGCTGATAACAAGGTACATTCATTGAGGATACTATTGGTCGTAGAGGTGTTCCAATCTTGTGTATCTTTAAGAGACCATATCCTCGGGGAAATCGCTGAGGAGCATTGTAATCGTCGTTTTTCCCATATATCAATATATTCATGTTTAAAGAGTTCCGCAATTATATTTTTCTCCTTTTGTAGTTTAGGTGTCGGATTAATTCTAATTGTTCTATATGTATCTTTATCTTCTAGTAACTTTCCCATTTTCTTATGATAATCATTCTTATACGTTATTATCGTCTTATTACCCTTATCCGCTGGAATGATAATGATATCGTTGTGCTTTCTTAAAAATTTTTTTGTTTTCTCATAAGTTGTTAGAATGAATTTTTCTTTCGGGGGGTTTTTAATTTTTCTTTTGAATGCTGTGATATTCTTCTCTTTATCTATCTTTATCTATATTGTCATCCATTACCCGTATACCTTGTACCACATCCGCAATAACATGTAGTGGTGAAAAATTATATCTTTCAACCGGTAAAGCAAATTTTTTCCCTAAGGACCATTTCCATTTAAACTCTTCGGGTTTATTTAGGTTTGTTTTATTTCCAAACCAATTGTCATTACAAACAAAACCATGAAATCTTAAATATTTTTCTCTCAGTGTAATTAACTTTTTGATGTGTTTTTGTTTTGTGTATTCTGTTATGTGATTTGATCTGTCTGTTTGTCTACCAACAAATGTTGTGTAATCGTCCTCTGTTAGCATATTTTTAATACCAGTTCTAATATGATGAAGTTTGCGTTTGGCTAGTTTAATGTTGGTGCTTGTTTGTGAGATTTCCAGATTTAAAATCTTCTTGTGGAAATTAATTTCTATTTTCGCTAATTTATTCTTAATAGTGTTGCATTCAAAAAGGTTTTTTTACCTGTATTGTTATATATTGACTTACAATAACATGAATATTATTTTTCACATTAAAAAATCATATAATTTTATACAAAACATTTAATATAAAGCAATGTTATCAACATCTTAAGAACTTTTTTATTCAATTTATTGCAAGTCTGTAAAAGGTGTTTATTTTGTCAGTGTCTTCTTTTAGGTTCATGGTTCGTATTTTATTTTGCTGTATACGCAAGCTTTCAATTGTGTATCTCTTTTTCTCATTTCTTTCTTTATCAAGTATTCTGACATTTTTAAAGTCAGCTATTCAGTTCTAATCATATTTTGTGATAATTTTTGCTGCTGTTTGTAACTACCAAAAATATTTGACCTAGACCCACCATTTATTATACCGATCGACTCAGAATCACTTTCAAAGTCAATTAAAATACACAGAATTAAAAAATTTACTAAACAATTATATTTCACTACGTGAAAAAAAGCAAAATAAAATTTACTTTACAGATCAAATTCAAATAAATTTTAATAAAGATCTCTTCTCTAAATACTCTATTACTCATCTGCTTCTGCTACTTCTATACGGCTATAGCGCGTAGTCTCGTGTAATTTCTTTTCCACTTAGATTTTTGCTCAGCTGCTTACAGAATTTTTTAGTTTAGTTCTGTGGACTTTTTTTATTTTTGTGCAGTTATATTCTGGAACAATCTTCTCTTCATAAACTTATTTCTCTTTCAAATCTTTTATTTAGTTTATTCCACATTATTTCAGAACAAATATTGTCTTCATAAATTTTCTCCCAAAAACCTTACTCGAACTATTACAAATCGGTCCAGCCGTTTCATTTTTATTTATATAGAAGATAATTTTTTTCCATACGCATTAGTAACAATTCGAATTAATGTTTGCAACAATGAATAATTAAAATTAATAGTTCCATTGTATCAACTAAATTTCACCACTCATACAATAGATTTTATATATAATATCAGTTGTCTTTACCAGTGTACGGTAATATATATTTATGTATTATATAATTCAGTAATAACAACAGAATAATTTGGGACTACCAAAATTCGATTGGCACCAAATTCGGTTACGACAACGAATCCGTTTTCTGTGTGTACCTAACATGGGTTATAGTATTGAGTGTAAGACACAGGTGGTGGGTGTAAAATATTCTTCACAGACGAAAATACCAGCAGTTTTCTGCTTTAAACTATTCTTTACACTTGTTTTCGGCTGAGCCCAGATAAAATATAGGGTTTTGGGATATAATTTAGTTATGAGGAAGAGTGAAACAGTTTGTGTTTATTTTTTTATATTTGAGTGTAATATTAATATTATTTATTACTAGAAGACTCCAGCCCTCGAAATTCGAGTGCAAATTCTAGGAAATTTTATTTTTTCATTAAATAAAGACCCTAAACAAAACAACCGTCAAGCGGTGCGGACGTGAAAAATTGAAAAGCGGAATGTACAATAAAAATTTTTATTTATAAAAACTATATTAAAAAAATAAAAAATTAAAGTTTTCATACGCAAAGAAAAAAAACGAAAAAATATATCCAATAAGTGTTGTTCTTTTACACATAATTTTAAAACAATTTTAAACAAATTTTAAAAACAATTTTATTAAAAACGAAAATTCAAGTAAAAGCGAAAACAATTCAAACACAATCTAAAGTTTCTATTAACAACAAACGTAAGAACACTCTTTTCTTATTTTACATCAAGAGCTAAAACCAAAAAACATAACAAAACTTAACAAAACAAACACGGTGTCCAAAGTCCAATGCCTTTTTCTAATATGAAAAAATCATCAGTGAGAAGAAGCAAACGTAATAATAAAAACCACAACAATAACAATAAATCAACTTTAAACAAACTTAACAGCACACAAGAAATGAGTTCAACAGAAGAAATAAATGTAACACAGGAAGAAATATTTAATAACGAAGAGTTTAATGATCTTGAATTTAATCCTGGTTCCGATTATAGACCAATAGCTATTCTTCCATTTCTCTCTAAAGTATTCGAGCGTATTATGCACAAACAAATGACTAGTTTCTTGGATGACAATAACTTGCTAACAGATCGTCAATCTGGGTTCAGGAGGAAACACAGCTGCCTAACAGCCTTAGTTGATGTTACAGAGGAGATTAGGGAGAAACTTGATGATGGCAAGACTACATTTTTAATACTTTTAGATCATTCAAAAGCGTTTGATACCGTGGATCATAACATTCTTTGTTACAAACTTAAAAACTTTTATAATTTTTCTTCGACCGCTACTCAGTTATTGTCAACATACTTACGTGGCAGGTATCAGTATGTTGAAACTAGAATCCAAAATTCAATGACACTGCCTGTAGCAAGGGGCGTACCTCAGGGGTCCATTGTTGGGCCACTATTATTCTCATTGTAATGACCTCCCAGGCATTTTAACTAATTGTAATGTGAGAATGTATGCGGATGACGTTCAGCTTTATACCAGCTGTAGTAATGCCCTAATCGACCAGTGTATTATCTCTATTAATCAGCAACTCCATCGTATTTATACATGGGCAACGGCAAATGGATTAGAGATAAATCCGAAAAAATCAAAATGCATTGTAATTCAAAAGCGACTTTCCAAACTAAATATTACACCTAATATAATTATAAATAATCAGAAAATTGAAATCGTTAAATCTGCTAAGAATCTAGGTATTTTTTTTAATGACACTCTTACGTGGTCGAACCATATTAACTATGCCTGTGGTCGTACTTTCTCTATGACTAGAACTCTGTGGCAAACCCAGCATTGTACACCTATGAAAATAAGAATCCTACTTGCCAAAACTTATCTGATGCCTGTTTTACTGTATGGTTGTGAGCTATTTGCGAAATGTGATACAATTAGTAAAAGGAAATTGAACGTTGCATTTAACAACATAATCAGATATGTGTATGGACTTAATAGACGTTCTAGTGTATCTTTGTTTTCATCGCAGCTATATGGCGTTTCTTTAGATAATCTTTTAAATATAAGAGTTTTTGTTTTTTTACATAAAATAGTGTATACCCACAAACCGAAACATCTGTACGACAAACTTTATATTTCAGATATAAGCAGGGGAAAAAGAATTAGATCAATTAGATATAAAAGTTTAATATCGGAGTGGCATTTCTACATATTCGCAGTATCTCTCTGGAATTCTATACCCCATAGCTCTCAACTTTTAAGTAATGCACGAAAATTTAAAGAAAATATTTTTAAACTGTTTTCAGCATAACAATTTAAAACATTAAATATTATTTAATATTATAATACATTTGATTAAATTAAATTTCAAATATTTCAGCTTTATTCTTTAATTTTAATCTTATTGTTCTTTGCATTTTATATAAAGAAAATTTGTAATTAGTTATTAATTTATTAACGATTTTATAATTTTAAATACAATCAGTTCCATACTGCAAAATAAGACTTTTAGTCTTGTGTATGGAGCAGTTCCAAAAAAAAAAAAAAAAAAAAAAAAAAAAAAAAAAGGCATGCTAATCAATTATAGCCAATTCACAAATCAACACAAAAAACCAAACTTATTTTTATTACAAACACATTAACAAATTTAATAAAATTTAAATCTGCAAAGCGGCTAAAAAGAAATACCTTTCAAATAATATACGTTTGGTCCAAAGTGGAATAAAACGGTAGAACAAAACATCGATCATAAGAAATCGCCTAGCCTATTAATATTATAGATTATATTATTTTATCTTAAATTGTATTTAGGTATAATTAAAGTCCGCGTTATCTTTAATTAGACTGCTTTCGTGTGTCTGTTTTTGAAAACATAATGCTACGCTCCCTATCTTCGTTCCCCTCCACTATGATTTTTTTTAGTTATTCTACAGAATATTACGCCATTAGCCTCCTTCAGGGGGGGGGGGGTAAGGTTTTAAAACCTTTTTTTGATAATTCTCTTTCTGAATGTACAACGTCAACATGTCGAGAATGTTGTGTCAAAAGTTCAAGTAAATCGGAGCAAAATTTAAGAAGATACAGCGTTTCCAGTGACCGGCCTCATACGGTATCTATATATATAAAAGAGTTGCGTGACTGACTGACTGACTAACTCATTCATCATCGCCCAGCCCAAACCGCTGAACTTAGAAACTTGAAATTTGGCATGTAAGTTCCTTTTACAGAGTGTAGATCCACTAAGACGGCATTTTTGGAAATTCGAATTTTTAGGGGGTAAAAAAGGGTAAAAACGGCCGAAAAAAGGCATTTTTAAAAAATCTTTAAAAAAGGTCCTAGGAGTATGAAATTTGGAATGTAGGTTCCTTTTAGGAAGCAGAATTAGGGATTCTTAGAAATTCGCGCTTTAATGAGCTAAAAAGGGGAAAATAAAAGGGAAAAAAATTTACATTTGGTATCTTCTAAGCAAATGAATTTAGGAATTTGAAATACAGTATGTGGATTCCACTAGAGACTTCAGATGCGATGAAAACTTTTGGAATTCAGATTTTAAGGGGGGTAAAAACGGTCAAAAAAGATTAAGTGGTATCTTTTTGTATCTTCTTAATATATTAATCTGTATACCGGAATTTTTCATACAGACTCCACCGAATACATGGGCATCAGTCAGGGATGAATTAATTGGTAATTCTAATAAGTGTATATTTGGTATCTTCTAAACAATCGAATATAGAATGAGGTTCGTGAATTCCACTGGAGATAGAAACACCCGATGAGAGGGAAACTTTTGGAAATTCTTAACATATTAGTCTATATTTATGAATTTTGTTATAAAGACTCCACTGAATACGTGGGCATCAGTCAAGGATGAATTTTTCGGCAATTCTAACGTGTGGGGAAGAAAATCCGCCAGAGAGGTAAAAATTATATATCTGGTATCTTCTAACAAAAAAAAAATATATAGTTTGTGGATTCCACAAAAGATAAAAACATCAAATGAGACGGAAGCTTTTGAAAATTCGGATGTTAAAGGGGGGGGTGGGCAAAAACGGAAGTGTAAAAGTGTACCTTTTTGTATCCTCTTTACAAAGTAATTTGGGAATAAGAAATTTGATATATAGATTCCACCAGAGACACATACATCGGAGAAGAATAAACTTTGTTTTAATTCGATCCCTTGGGGGGGGGGGGGGGGGGATAAAAACGTCCAAAAAATGCGAAAACTGATACTTTTCAACTGGTAAATTTTGCTTTGAAAGTACATTTTCTTAAGAAAACAAGAAAGAAAATAATAGTTTGTCTAGACCGATGCCCTATACCATGCGTTTAGAGAATTGGTCTTAGGTCCAACTAATTGGGTTTAAAAAAATCATAAACCAAATCTACGTCGAAAATTGGACTAATCCTGAACATTTATGGAAAAGTCACTTATATTTTGCAACAACATATACAAACCGAGGAAAAGCTATGCAATATTTTTGTTTTAGATAGGTTTAAGTGAAATGTCCTATAGGGTTTATTTATGGTCTACGGATTAATGGATGTAATAAACATACACAAACCCAATTCGACTGAGATCTATTTGGTAATTTGGATCTTATGGCAAGTTAAGTCGATATCATAAGGGTCATTTGAATGGGGATAAGGTCTAAACATACACCCATTTTCACGAATTTCAATAGCGTTTGTCCTATGGATTGAGATACTTCTTTCCAAACTAAGCCATCGATATTACAAATAATATTATTTTTGAATTATTTTCGAACCTATAATGAATAAGAAAGTGGTACTTAAATAGAGTAGGTCGCAACACATTACAAATTTTTACAAAATTCAAAATTTGCCAATTTTGTTTTTTAATAATTACGATTAGTGATAAAATTATGTATTTCTTTTACGAAATTACTACTGGGTGTATTTTATATTGGAAGACAACACATTTATTACAAAAAATACAACAAAAAAAAAATAGATAAACGAAAATAAATATGTTTTTTAAGTGTGCCAAAACAGTGAAAACTTTTAAATTTCTTTACCAGAGTTGATTAAAATAATAAAAAATAGAAGAAAGTGAAAAAAAATTAAAAAATTAATCTTGCGAATAGTGTTGACCAAAAAATGATATATTTAAATGGACCCAAAACGTTTAAACACTTCCGGAGTTTAACTAAAATAAATTAATACAATCGTTCGGTATATAAATCATTAACCCCCCAAGATCATGACCATCATTTTATTCTACAGTGTTATTGTATAGTAAAGGTTTCCATTGTTTTGTCAAGAGCATAAAATTAATACTTTTAAGTTTTGTTAATTTTTTCTGAAGTAATATTAATATTTCTTCTTTGTTAAATAAATAAAACGTACAAATGTTTAAACTGATAAAGGATTCCATCCAAGTCGTCAAAAATATATTTTATAAAAGTCGCCATCGTATTGTCACTTTACATCGATTTTCTCGCAAATAAATGTTCGAAGTCCGTGAACATCATAACTCAAAATCTACTTGAAATATTACACACTATATCTACACATAAATCATCAGGTAACCACGAAGAGTTTTTTTTATTTACAATTTTCTTTCCTATGTTTTAACAACAAATTCCCGAAATTTTATAGCAAAAATCGTGTTTTTCACTTCAAAATGCAAAAAAAAAAAATATTAAAAAAACTCTTTGTCACTACCTCAGAAGACATGTCATCCTTTAAGCGCATTTAGATTTTTTTTCACATGATCCAGTAACGAGTTATAATGTTCACCGCATAACAACAATGCCTCCGGAGATTCGCTGTCACTGACTATTTGCGAAATGTGATACAATTAGTAAAAGGAAATTTAACGTTGCATTTAACAACATAATCAGATATGTGTATGGACTTAATAGACGTTCTAGTGTATCTTTGTTTTCATCGCAGCTATATGGCGTTTCTTTAGATAATCTTTTAAATATAAGAGTTTTTGTTTTTTTACATAAAATAGTGTATACCCACAAACCGAAACATCTGTACGACAAACTTTATATTTCAGATATAAGCAGGGGAAAAAGAATTAGATCAATTAGATATAAAAGTTTAATATCGGAGTGGCATTTCTACATATTCGCAGTATCTCTCTGGAATTCTATACCCCATAGCTCTCAACTTTTAAGTAATGCACGAAAATTTAAAGAAAATATTTTTAAACTGTTTTCAGCATAACAATTTAAAACATTAAATATTATTTAATATTATAATACATTTGATTAAATTAAATTTCAAATATTTCAGCTTTATTCTTTAATTTTAATCTTATTGTTCTTTGCATTTTATATAAAGAAAATTTGTAATTAGTTATTAATTTATTAACGATTTTATAATTTTAAATACAATCAGTTCCATACTGCAAAATAAGACTTTTAGTCTTGTGTATGGAGCAGTTCCAAAAAAAAAAAAAAAAAAAAAAAAAAAAAAAAAAAAAGGCATGCTAATCAATTATAGCCAATTCACAAATCAACACAAAAAACCAAACTTATTTTTATTACAAACACATTAACAAATTTAATAAAATTTAAATCTGCAAAGCGGCTAAAAAGAAATACCTTTCAAATAATATACGTTTGGTCCAAAGTGGAATAAAACGGTAGAACAAAACATCGATCATAAGAAATCGCCTAGCCTATTAATATTATAGATTATATTATTTTATCTTAAATTGTATTTAGGTATAATTAAAGTCCGCGTTATCTTTAATTAGACTGCTTTCGTGTGTCTGTTTTTGAAAACATAATGCTACGCTCCCTATCTTCGTTCCCCTCCACTATGATTTTTTTTAGTTATTCTACAGAATATTACGCCATTAGCCTCCTTCAGGGGGGGGGGGGGTAAGGTTTTAAAACCTTTTTTTGATAATTCTCTTTCTGAATGTACAACGTCAACATGTCGAGAATGTTGTGTCAAAAGTTCAAGTAAATCGGAGCAAAATTTAAGAAGATACAGCGTTTCCAGTGACCGGCCTCATACGGTATCTATATATATAAAAGAGTTGCGTGACTGACTGACTGACTAACTCATTCATCATCGCCCAGCCCAAACCGCTGAACTTAGAAACTTGAAATTTGGCATGTAAGTTCCTTTTACAGAGTGTAGATCCACTAAGACGGCATTTTTGGAAATTCGAATTTTTAGGGGGTAAAAAAGGGTAAAAACGGCCGAAAAAAGGCATTTTTAAAAAATCTTTAAAAAAGGTCCTAGGAGTATGAAATTTGGAATGTAGGTTCCTTTTAGGAAGCAGAATTAGGGATTCTTAGAAATTCGCGCTTTAATGAGCTAAAAAGGGGAAAATAAAAGGGAAAAAAATTTACATTTGGTATCTTCTAAGCAAATGAATTTAGGAATTTGAAATACAGTATGTGGATTCCACTAGAGACTTCAGATGCGATGAAAACTTTTGGAATTCAGATTTTAAGGGGGGTAAAAACGGTCAAAAAAGATTAAGTGGTATCTTTTTGTATCTTCTTAATATATTAATCTGTATACCGGAATTTTTCATACAGACTCCACCGAATACATGGGCATCAGTCAGGGATGAATTAATTGGTAATTCTAATAAGTGTATATTTGGTATCTTCTAAACAATCGAATATAGAATGAGGTTCGTGAATTCCACTGGAGATAGAAACACCCGATGAGAGGGAAACTTTTGGAAATTCTTAACATATTAGTCTATATTTATGAATTTTGTTATAAAGACTCCACTGAATACGTGGGCATCAGTCAAGGATGAATTTTTCGGCAATTCTAACGTGTGGGGAAGAAAATCCGCCAGAGAGGTAAAAATTATATATCTGGTATCTTCTAACAAAAAAAAAATATATAGTTTGTGGATTCCACAAAAGATAAAAACATCAAATGAGACGGAAGCTTTTGAAAATTCGGATGTTAAAGGGGGGGGTGGGCAAAAACGGAAGTGTAAAAGTGTACCTTTTTGTATCCTCTTTACAAAGTAATTTGGGAATAAGAAATTTGATATATAGATTCCACCAGAGACACATACATCGGAGAAGAATAAACTTTGTTTTAATTCGATCCCTTGGGGGGGGGGGGGGGGGGATAAAAACGTCCAAAAAATGCGAAAACTGATACTTTTCAACTGGTAAATTTTGCTTTGAAAGTACATTTTCTTAAGAAAACAAGAAAGAAAATAATAGTTTGTCTAGACCGATGCCCTATACCATGCGTTTAGAGAATTGGTCTTAGGTCCAACTAATTGGGTTTAAAAAAATCATAAACCAAATCTACGTCGAAAATTGGACTAATCCTGAACATTTATGGAAAAGTCACTTATATTTTGCAACAACATATACAAACCGAGGAAAAGCTATGCAATATTTTTGTTTTAGATAGGTTTAAGTGAAATGTCCTATAGGGTTTATTTATGGTCTACGGATTAATGGATGTAATAAACATACACAAACCCAATTCGACTGAGATCTATTTGGTAATTTGGATCTTATGGCAAGTTAAGTCGATATCATAAGGGTCATTTGAATGGGGATAAGGTCTAAACATACACCCATTTTCACGAATTTCAATAGCGTTTGTCCTATGGATTGAGATACTTCTTTCCAAACTAAGCCATCGATATTACAAATAATATTATTTTTGAATTATTTTCGAACCTATAATGAATAAGAAAGTGGTACTTAAATAGAGTAGGTCGCAACACATTACAAATTTTTACAAAATTCAAAATTTGCCAATTTTGTTTTTTAATAATTACGATTAGTGATAAAATTATGTATTTCTTTTACGAAATTACTACTGGGTGTATTTTATATTGGAAGACAACACATTTATTACAAAAAATACAACAAAAAAAAAATAGATAAACGAAAATAAATATGTTTTTTAAGTGTGCCAAAACAGTGAAAACTTTTAAATTTCTTTACCAGAGTTGATTAAAATAATAAAAAATAGAAGAAAGTGAAAAAAAATTAAAAAATTAATCTTGCGAATAGTGTTGACCAAAAAATGATATATTTAAATGGACCCAAAACGTTTAAACACTTCCGGAGTTTAACTAAAATAAATTAATACAATCGTTCGGTATATAAATCATTAACCCCCCAAGATCATGACCATCATTTTATTCTACAGTGTTATTGTATAGTAAAGGTTTCCATTGTTTTGTCAAGAGCATAAAATTAATACTTTTAAGTTTTGTTAATTTTTTCTGAAGTAATATTAATATTTCTTCTTTGTTAAATAAATAAAACGTACAAATGTTTAAACTGATAAAGGATTCCATCCAAGTCGTCAAAAATATATTTTATAAAAGTCGCCATCGTATTGTCACTTTACATCGATTTTCTCGCAAATAAATGTTCGAAGTCCGTGAACATCATAACTCAAAATCTACTTGAAATATTACACACTATATCTACACATAAATCATCAGGTAACCACGAAGAGTTTTTTTTATTTACAATTTTCTTTCCTATGTTTTAACAACAAATTCCCGAAATTTTATAGCAAAAATCGTGTTTTTCACTTCAAAATGCAAAAAAAAAAAATATTAAAAAAACTCTTTGTCACTACCTCAGAAGACATGTCATCCTTTAAGCGCATTTAGATTTTTTTTCACATGATCCAGTAACGAGTTATAATGTTCACCGCATAACAACAATGCCTCCGGAGATTCGCTGTCACTGACTATTTGCGAAATGTGATACAATTAGTAAAAGGAAATTTAACGTTGCATTTAACAACATAATCAGATATGTGTATGGACTTAATAGACGTTCTAGTGTATCTTTGTTTTCATCGCAGCTATATGGCGTTTCTTTAGATAATCTTTTAAATATAAGAGTTTTTGTTTTTTTACATAAAATAGTGTATACCCACAAACCGAAACATCTGTACGACAAACTTTATATTTCAGATATAAGCAGGGGAAAAAGAATTAGATCAATTAGATATAAAAGTTTAATATCGGAGTGGCATTTCTACATATTCGCAGTATCTCTCTGGAATTCTATACCCCATAGCTCTCAACTTTTAAGTAATGCACGAAAATTTAAAGAAAATATTTTTAAACTGTTTTCAGCATAACAATTTAAAACATTAAATATTATTTAATATTATAATACATTTGATTAAATTAAATTTCAAATATTTCAGCTTTATTCTTTAATTTTAATCTTATTGTTCTTTGCATTTTATATAAAGAAAATTTGTAATTAGTTATTAATTTATTAACGATTTTATAATTTTAAATACAATCAGTTCCATACTGCAAAATAAGACTTTTAGTCTTGTGTATGGAGCAGTTCCAAAAAAAAAAAAAAAAAAAAAAAAAAAAAAAAAAAAGGCATGCTAATCAATTATAGCCAATTCACAAATCAACACAAAAAACCAAACTTATTTTTATTACAAACACATTAACAAATTTAATAAAATTTAAATCTGCAAAGCGGCTAAAAAGAAATACCTTTCAAATAATATACGTTTGGTCCAAAGTGGAATAAAACGGTAGAACAAAACATCGATCATAAGAAATCGCCTAGCCTATTAATATTATAGATTATATTATTTTATCTTAAATTGTATTTAGGTATAATTAAAGTCCGCGTTATCTTTAATTAGACTGCTTTCGTGTGTCTGTTTTTGAAAACATAATGCTACGCTCCCTATCTTCGTTCCCCTCCACTATGATTTTTTTTAGTTATTCTACAGAATATTACGCCATTAGCCTCCTTCAGGGGGGGGGGGGGGGTAAGGTTTTAAAACCTTTTTTTGATAATTCTCTTTCTGAATGTACAACGTCAACATGTCGAGAATGTTGTGTCAAAAGTTCAAGTAAATCGGAGCAAAATTTAAGAAGATACAGCGTTTCCAGTGACCGGCCTCATACGGTATCTATATATATAAAAGAGTTGCGTGACTGACTGACTGACTAACTCATTCATCATCGCCCAGCCCAAACCGCTGAACTTAGAAACTTGAAATTTGGCATGTAAGTTCCTTTTACAGAGTGTAGATCCACTAAGACGGCATTTTTGGAAATTCGAATTTTTAGGGGGTAAAAAAGGGTAAAAACGGCCGAAAAAAGGCATTTTTAAAAAATCTTTAAAAAAGGTCCTAGGAGTATGAAATTTGGAATGTAGGTTCCTTTTAGGAAGCAGAATTAGGGATTCTTAGAAATTCGCGCTTTAATGAGCTAAAAAGGGGAAAATAAAAGGGAAAAAAATTTACATTTGGTATCTTCTAAGCAAATGAATTTAGGAATTTGAAATACAGTATGTGGATTCCACTAGAGACTTCAGATGCGATGAAAACTTTTGGAATTCAGATTTTAAGGGGGGTAAAAACGGTCAAAAAAGATTAAGTGGTATCTTTTTGTATCTTCTTAATATATTAATCTGTATACCGGAATTTTTCATACAGACTCCACCGAATACATGGGCATCAGTCAGGGATGAATTAATTGGTAATTCTAATAAGTGTATATTTGGTATCTTCTAAACAATCGAATATAGAATGAGGTTCGTGAATTCCACTGGAGATAGAAACACCCGATGAGAGGGAAACTTTTGGAAATTCTTAACATATTAGTCTATATTTATGAATTTTGTTATAAAGACTCCACTGAATACGTGGGCATCAGTCAAGGTAAAAATTATATATCTGGTATCTTCTAACAAAAAAAAAATATATAGTTTGTGGATTCCACAAAAGATAAAAACATCAAATGAGACGGAAGCTTTTGAAAATTCGGATGTTAAAGGGGGGGGTGGGCAAAAACGGAAGTGTAAAAGTGTACCTTTTTGTATCCTCTTTACAAAGTAATTTGGGAATAAGAAATTTGATATATAGATTCCACCAGAGACACATACATCGGAGAAGAATAAACTTTGTTTTAATTCGATCCCTTGGGGGGGGGGGGGGGGGATAAAAACGTCCAAAAAATGCGAAAACTGATACTTTTCAACTGGTAAATTTTGCTTTGAAAGTACATTTTCTTAAGAAAACAAGAAAGAAAATAATAGTTTGTCTAGACCGATGCCCTATACCATGCGTTTAGAGAATTGGTCTTAGGTCCAACTAATTGGGTTTAAAAAAATCATAAACCAAATCTACGTCGAAAATTGGACTAATCCTGAACATTTATGGAAAAGTCACTTATATTTTGCAACAACATATACAAACCGAGGAAAAGCTATGCAATATTTTTGTTTTAGATAGGTTTAAGTGAAATGTCCTATAGGGTTTATTTATGGTCTACGGATTAATGGATGTAATAAACATACACAAACCCAATTCGACTGAGATCTATTTGGTAATTTGGATCTTATGGCAAGTTAAGTCGATATCATAAGGGTCATTTGAATGGGGATAAGGTCTAAACATACACCCATTTTCACGAATTTCAATAGCGTTTGTCCTATGGATTGAGATACTTCTTTCCAAACTAAGCCATCGATATTACAAATAATATTATTTTTGAATTATTTTCGAACCTATAATGAATAAGAAAGTGGTACTTAAATAGAGTAGGTCGCAACACATTACAAATTTTTACAAAATTCAAAATTTGCCAATTTTGTTTTTTAATAATTACGATTAGTGATAAAATTATGTATTTCTTTTACGAAATTACTACTGGGTGTATTTTATATTGGAAGACAACACATTTATTACAAAAAATACAACAAAAAAAAAATAGATAAACGAAAATAAATATGTTTTTTAAGTGTGCCAAAACAGTGAAAACTTTTAAATTTCTTTACCAGAGTTGATTAAAATAATAAAAAATAGAAGAAAGTGAAAAAAAATTAAAAAATTAATCTTGCGAATAGTGTTGACCAAAAAATGATATATTTAAATGGACCCAAAACGTTTAAACACTTCCGGAGTTTAACTAAAATAAATTAATACAATCGTTCGGTATATAAATCATTAACCCCCCAAGATCATGACCATCATTTTATTCTACAGTGTTATTGTATAGTAAAGGTTTCCATTGTTTTGTCAAGAGCATAAAATTAATACTTTTAAGTTTTGTTAATTTTTTCTGAAGTAATATTAATATTTCTTCTTTGTTAAATAAATAAAACGTACAAATGTTTAAACTGATAAAGGATTCCATCCAAGTCGTCAAAAATATATTTTATAAAAGTCGCCATCGTATTGTCACTTTACATCGATTTTCTCGCAAATAAATGTTCGAAGTCCGTGAACATCATAACTCAAAATCTACTTGAAATATTACACACTATATCTACACATAAATCATCAGGTAACCACGAAGAGTTTTTTTTATTTACAATTTTCTTTCCTATGTTTTAACAACAAATTCCCGAAATTTTATAGCAAAAATCGTGTTTTTCACTTCAAAATGCAAAAAAAAAAAATATTAAAAAAACTCTTTGTCACTACCTCAGAAGACATGTCATCCTTTAAGCGCATTTAGATTTTTTTTCACATGATCCAGTAACGAGTTATAATGTTCACCGCATAACAACAATGCCTCCGGAGATTCGCTGTCACTGACTTATTTATTAAAATTTTTAATCGAAAATTTTTTGAAAGTTTCTTCAAATGCTATGCTATAATGTGTAGATGAAATAAATAGTCCAGCATTATTTGTGTCTTTAAAGAAGAATTATGAAAATACGACGTTTTTTTAACTTTTAAGACCTTTAAGAGTTTTATTGTTTAAAACTGACGTCCATGGAAAAAACTTTGCCCGATAAAATGCTCACACGTTCTCCACAGGGTTGAGGTCCACACTAATGGATTTAAGTATGGCAGTGTTGCCTTGCTGGGCGATTAGTCTCATCTCAGTTGAAAAGGTTGGACATTCCATTAATTGTGGCAAAATATACTTTTATTTAAACATCATATACTAAGCATATTTCTGCAAGCAAAAAACAATATATAAACTCGGAACGAAAATTTTGTCTGAGTAACAGATTTAAACATTTTCCAAAAAATCTATATAATAATCTGAAAATTTTGTCTGAGTAGCAGATTAAAACATTTACCAAAATATCTATATAATAATCTGAATCCGTTTAAGGTATAGAGTTGATCCTGGATAGGAAATGGTCGTCCATAACATGGTGAGCCATCTGTCAGTCAAAACTGGCATCTGGACCATTTAGCTTTTTTTCATTTTCGCGATTTTATGTGCCCTACTGCTATGTGAGCGTATTTTCACGTGGTATTTTAAACTTTACGTTCAAAATATGCTTTTTAGTGCTTATGACGATAATTTTATATATATTCTTCGTACTTATCAGTTTAAACTGTTTCAAGTTACCAACAACTATTAAAGATATTGCCTACCAGCTTATAACTATTTATGTTTTACTTATATATGCTTTATTTATTTTAAACGTTTTGACGGCTTTACTGCCAGCGACTAATTAAACTAACTAAACTTACATACAATATATAAGATATTATAAAATATAAAATATCAAATAGAGCGGGAGAGTGGTAGTGCATTTGTACCACTACATCACTCCCCCTCCAGTGGAAACGTAATTTTTTACGAGTAAAAAAAAAGGTATACAAAATTCAGTTAAATTAACAAAAATATAAATTAAATTCAAAATCTTTCATTTACAAATTTCATAATTTTATTACAAAATTAATTATTTTTGTTTGTAAGAAAATTAAAATGTCGTTTTAGCAAAAAAGTTAATATTTTAATTAACGTTAACATATTTATATTTGAAATAACATTAACATTTTGATTTATTTAATTTCGTACATTATTCTATTATGTAATTACATTATATTCTTTTGTATAAATTATGAGTACAATGATATTAATTTGCATGTGATTACTTTGTAATGTATCATATTTATACCCTATACCACTATGTGGTTTGGGTATAATGACTTTGTGCTGCTGTTTGTAACAACCAAAAATATTTGACCTAGACCCATCTTTAATTATACCGATCGAATCAGAATCACTTTCTGAGTTGATTTAACAATGTCCGTCCGTCCGTACGTCCGTCCGTCCGTCCGTCCGTCCGTCCGTCTGTGTGTCCATGTAAAGCTTGTAATCAAACTGCAGGTCGCAAATATGAATGTATTTTGGTGAAATTTGGTATATAAGCTTTTATCGGCCATGGGATGAACGCTATTGAAATTGGTGAGAATCGGTCCATGTTCAGACCTAGCCCCCATACAAATTACCCATATGAAATCGACATAAATTGCCATAAGATCCAAATTGTCATATAGATCTAACTCAAATTGGGTTTGTATGCGTTCATTACATCCATTAATGAGTAGTCCAAAAATGATCCCTTTGACCCCATATAGAGCTGCTTCCCGATTTTCACTTAAATCTATTAAAAAACAAAAATATTGCACTGATTCTTCTCAAATTTTGTTTGTATATATTTTTGCAAAATACAAGAGACTTTACCAAACATGATCAGGATCGGTCCATTTTTGGACCAAGTCCCTATATAGATATAGCATCCGATATGAACTTTTTCATATCTGCAGCCAAAAAAATTAATAAAAATCCCACTCAAATTTGGTTTTTGCTTTTTTTCTATGTCCAGTTAGTTGGGCCTAAGAGATAGGGTCTCTAAACGCATGGTATAGGGTATCGTATAGTCGGTCTAGACCGACTATAATTTTCTTACTTGTTTTATTTGTGTTCATATATTTCTATTATTGTACCTTTATTTCTTTAGCTATTGCATACTTAAAAAAAGGAATATCTTTTTTTTGATGAGTGTAACAAAGAACTACCCTTTGGACAATTGGAAATTTACTCTCTTTGTTGTTTTAGTTGTATTTGTTCGCCCCTTTGTATCAGTACTATGAAGTCCTAACGCAGGTTTTATCCTATCTAAAGCAATACTAACATTTTTGTTTTTTATTTTTAAGATGAAAAATTTTCGAAATCTGCGTATGACTTCGTAAGGGCCTTCATATGGGGGACAAAGACCGGTTTTTACACGGTCAACACGTACAAAGACGTGAGAACAATTGTCGACATATTTGTGTATAAAGAAGTTGTTTTGGTTAGCGGCACGCGTTTGAGATCTTATATTGGACATGTAAGTTCGAAGTCTTTCGATAAATTTGGTTTCGTTTAAACTATTGGGGTTTTGCGTTACCAGCTCTCCTGGAATACGGTGATTTTGACCGTATAGCATTTCGGGTGGTGTGCATTTTAAATCCTCTTTTATTGTTGTTCTAATACCTAACATGATTAATGGTAGCTCTTCGCTCCGATACATGGAGTTGCATTTGGCGAACAGACATGCTTTCAGTTGTCTGTGAAAGCGTTCCACCATGCCGTTTGACTGTGGGTGGTAACTCGTGGTGCGGATACGATGGATACCAAGGACTTTTGCTAGATGTGTAAACAACCTGGACTCAAACTGTGTCCCTTGGTCGGCAGTAATAATTGATGGAACTCCGAAACGTGAGATGTGGTTCGAGAGTAATGTTAAAGCTACGGTTTCAGCTGACATGTCTTTTATAGGGAAAGCTTCTGGACATCGTGTGAAACGATCTATAACTGTTAATATATATACGTTATTGTTTGATATGGGCAAGGGGCCGACTAAATCTATGTGAATATGCTCGAATCTGTTTGATGGGATTGGAATATTATCCGATATGGTTTTGTTGTGTCTGGTTACTTTTGCCAAATAATTTTGAATAATATCATCTTTTTTTGTAAGCTAGCGAATGTTTTGGAATCGATGTCGATATTAATTGAAAAATTTTCTGAGTCACAACGAGAAAGGTAGTCTGATACCACATTACTCTTACCACTAATGTGACGAATGTCTAGAAAATTGTGATATAAATTCTAAATGCCTATTTTAACTAGGGCTTCGTTCAACTTTAGAGTTCATGACGTGGATTAGAGGCTTATGATCGGTAAAGATGGTGAAATATCGACCTTCTATAAAGAAACGGAAATGCTTAATTGCTAAATAAATTGCAAGCAATTCCCTATCAAAAGCGGAATATTTGGTTTCGGTAGTTGTGAGTTTTTTGGAAAAGAAAGTGATGGGTTGCCATGAATTATCATTGAGTTTCTGTAACACCGCTCCGATAGCTGTATTGGATGCGCCAGCTGTAATGCTGAACGCAGCTTCATCTTGTGGGTATACGAACAGTACTGCTTGTGCTAGGGCATTTTTAATTTTTACAAAAGCATCATTACATTCTGTAGGCCATTTGAAGTCAGTTTTTTTCTTTTTATTAGCCTTTTGTATAGTAGCTAGAAATGAATAAATAGGGGCTAGAAGTTGTGCAAGGTGTGGGATAAAACGGTGGTAATAATTTACCATTCCCACAAATTGTTGAGTTTGCTTAATTGATTTTGGAGCTGGGATATTGTGAATTGTTGTACATTTCTTTAATGAAGGTTTGATACCATTTTGGTTGATTTTGTGGCTAAGAAATTCTAATTCAGATAAACCAAAAATACATTTTTCGGGTTTTATGGTGAGCCCAAATTTTCTCAATCTTTCGAAAATTGTACGGATGTGTGATAGATGTTCCTTTTCATCTTTACTCGCTATCAGAACATCGTCTATATATGCAAATGCGAAATTTAAGCCGAAAAGAACCTAATTCATGAATCTTTGGGAAGATTGAGCTGCATTCCTCAATCCAAAACTCATCCGCGGGAATTCAAATAATCCGAAAGAAGTGTTAATTGACGTTTTATGTACATCCTCTGGTGCGATTGGGATTTGGTGGTAAGCTCTGAATAAGTCAACTTTTGAGAATATTTTGCAAACTGCAAGTTTCACGCTGAAATCTTGGATGTGGAGAATCGGATACCTATCTGGGATTGTTATAGAATTTAATCTGCTATAATCGCCACACGGACGCCAGTCACCAGAATTTTTCTTAGGGACCATATGTAATGGCGAAACTGCTGGTGAACTAGATGGTTTACAAATACCCAATTTAATCATTTCTTCGAATTCTAATTTTGCTATTTTAAACTTTACGGGATTTCAACGTCGTGGTTTTGCAAAAGGTAATGGGCCTTCTGTGAGAATGTTATGTACGACTGAGTGCTGTGACTGATGATTAAAGTCAGGGGGCCTGTAATTTCAGGAAATTCTTTTAATAATTTACCGTATTGATTTTCTAATACATATGTCAAAGGTTTGGGTGTATCTGTTTCAAGTGAACCTGTTTTGATTGATAGTGAAGTAGTTGAATCAATTAAACGTTTCTTCTTAAGTTCAACAAATAAACCAAATTTTGATAGAATATCTGCACCTATGATTGGCCGGTTACCTTTAGCTACTACGAATCTATGTGTGAAGTCACGACGTACTCCTAAGTCTACTTTAATTGTTGTCATACCAAATGTTTCTATTTTTGTGCCATTAGCAGCAGAAAGATATAAATCGTTTGACTTATGAATGAAATTTATGGATTCTACTAATGGAATTACAGAATGGTCCGCTCCGGTGTCGACTAAAAATTTTAATTTATTAGTTCTGTCTTTTATGAATAAACGGCTATTGATATTACTACACCCAGCGTTTGCCGCAACGACGATGGGTTTAATTAGTTTGTTGAATTGTGATTTTGGATTTAATTAAAAGAGATTGATTAGTAATATTGGTGACCCCGCGAATTTATTTTTTTTTTAAATAAAAGAAAAAATTATTGTCAAAAAACAATTATTCGTGAGACACATATATATATATATATATATAAGAAATTCTAATTCAGATAAACCAAAAATACATTTTTCGGGTTTTATGGTGAGCCCAAATTTTCTCAATCTTTCGAAAATTGTACGGATGTGTGATAGATGTTCCTTTTCATCTTTACTCGCTATCAGAACATCGTCTATATATGCAAATGCGAAATTTAAGCCGAAAAGAACCTGATTCATGAATCTTTGGAAAGATTGAGCTGCATTCCTCAATCCAAAACTCATCCGCGGGAATTCAAATAATCCGAAAGAAGTGTTAATTGACGTTTTATGTACATCCTCTGGTGCGATTGGGATTTGGTGGTAAGCTCTGAATAAGTCAACTTTTGAGAATATTTTGCAAACTGCAAGTTTCACGCTGAAATCTTGGATGTGGAGAATCGGATACCTATCTGGGATTGTTATAGAATTTAATCTGCGATAATCGCCACACGGACGCCAGTCACCAGAATTTTTCTTAGGGACCATATGTAATGGCGAAACTGCTGGTGAACTAGATGGTTTACAAATACCCAATTTAATCATTTCTTCGAATTCTAATTTTGCTATTTTAAACTTTACGGGATTTCAACGTCGTGGTTTTGCAAAAGGTAATGGGCCTTCTGTGAGAATGTTATGTACGACTGAGTGCTGTGACTGATGATTAAAGTCAGGGGGCCTGTAATTTCAGGAAATTCTTTTAATAATTTACCGTATTGATTTTCTAATACATATGTCAAAGGTTTGGGTGTATCTGTTTCAAGTGAAATGTTTCTATTTTTGTGCCATTAGCAGCAGAAAGATATAAATCGTTTGACTTATGAATGAAATTTATGGATTCTACTAATGGAATTACAGAATGGTCCGCTCCGGTGTCGACTAAAAATTTTAATTTATTAGTTCTGTCTTTTATGAATAAACGGCTATTGATATTACTACACCCAGCGTTTGCCGCAACGACGATGGGTTTAATTAGTTTGTTGAATTGTGATTTTGGATTTAATTAAAAGAGATTGATTAGTAATATTGGTGACCCCGCGAATTTATTTTTTTTTTAAATAAAAGAAAAAATTATTGTCAAAAAACAATTATTCGTGAGACACATATATATATATATATATATATATATATATAAAAAGCATAAAGTGATAAAGGCTGATATATGTAGATATATATATATGTATATAAATATAAGGCTAACTAATTTATAACTATAAAAAAAGTACTGTCGGCATGACGGTTAACATTAAATGAACACTGCCAATAATAATTATTAAAAAAAAACAACAAAGCACGATAGCGATTTAATGGTTTAAAACCCAGAAGCCAAAGAGACCGCAAAAAAAATCTAAATATAACGAAAACAGCTATATTAAAAAAAAAAATTGCATAAAATTTGCAAAGAAGAAAACGAACAAAAAAAAAAAACAATTTCCAGTGTTGAATTAGCAGCACAAAACAATAAGACATAGAAATACAAAAATAAGAGTTCATGCAGAGACTACAACAATAACAATTAATGAAAATCGTTTCTTCTATTCAAGAACATAACATTGGAATACTCGCAACATCAACGATAGCAACACAACAGAGCATTCACCATCGCAAAACAACAGTGGAATACTTGCAACCACAACGATAGCAGCACAACACCAGAGCATTCACCATCGCAACATAACAGTGGAATACGCTCAACAGTGGAATATAACAACACCACGAAAAAACACAATTACTGGAAATAAAACAGAAATAGTAAAAAAAAAACAAATTCAAGTAAGGATTTCGTTAATAAAATTAATAAAATTTCAATCCCTAGAGATACAGAAAATTTCATATGAAATTATTTTTATTTATATACAATAATATTCTATAATATTATACATACATATATAAAAATCAAAATTTGTAAAAAAAAACCCTCATAACTTTTAAGCAGAAAATAAATAATTCACATTTAACATTGTATAAAAAATAAATAAATATCAGTTGTGGCTTACCTTTATACTTTTTTTTATTTTTCACATGTTGTTTCAAATGATTTCCATATTGTTTCAAATGATAAAATTCGTGAAAATATTTAAATTTATTTAATTAAAAGTTTTATATAAAAATATTGAATTCCAATTTTGATTTATCCAAAATCATATAAAAGCAACGCAAGTAACTATTACTAAAAAGAAATATTACTTAATTACTTAATTACTTTATATTTTTTATTTTTTTCCTTTTTTTTTTTTTTAAAAAAGAGAAATATTTTTATACCCTATACCACTATGTGGTTTGGGTATAATGACTTTGTGCTGCTGTTTGTAACAACCAAAAATATTTGACCTAGACCCATCTTTAATTATACCGATCGAATCAGAATCACTTTCTGAGTTGATTTAACAATGTCCGTCCGTCCGTCCGTCCGTCCGTCCGTCCGTCCGTCCGTCCGTCCGTCCGTCTGTGTGTCCATGTAAAGCTTGTAATCAAACTGCAGGTCGCAAATATGAATATATTTTGATAAAATTTGGTATATAAGCTTTTGTCGGCCATGGGATGAACGCTATTGAAATTGGTGAGAATCGGTCCATGTTCAGACCTAGCCCCCATACAAATTACCCATATGAAATCGACATAAATTGCCATAAGATCCAAATTGTCATATAGATCTTACTCAAATTGGGTTTGTATGCGTTCATTACATCCACTAATGAGTAGTCCAAAAATGATCCCTTTGACCCCATATGGAGCTGCTTCCCGATCTTCACTTAAATCTATTTAAAAACAAAAATATTGCACTGATTCTTCTCAAATTTTGTTTCTACATATTTTTGCAAAATACAAGAGACTTTACCAAACATGATCAGGATCGGTCCATTTTTGGACCTAGTCCCTTTATAGATATAGCATCCGATATGTACTTTTTCATATCTGCAGCCAAAAAAATTAATAAAAATCCCACTCAAATTTGGTTTTTGCTTATTTTCAATGTCCAGTTAGTTGGGCCTAAGAGATAGGGTTTCTAAACGCATGGTATAGGGTATCGTATAGTCGGTCTAGACCGACTATAATTTTCTTACTTGTTGGTTTTTGTGAAACAACATAAAATTTAAATTCATTACCATGCCGGACGCTAACGATGACGGTACTTCAACAAAATCGGCCGCAGATGTTGATAATAAATTCAAACCTCAAAATAACAGAATTGAACCGGTTAATGTACATCTACCTACCTTTTGGCCAAAGTCTGTTGCAACTTGGTTTGTTTTAGTAGAAGCTCAATTCGTAACAAATCGTATTAATTCTGACAACAGTAAATTCAATTATGTCCTCGCAGCTTTACCATTAGAAATTGCAGATTCTATCATGGATTTTCTAGAAAGTTTTCCGGAAAAAGACTTATATAAGAGCTTAAAAGCAACACTGATAAACAGGAATTCAATCAGTGTAGAAACTAAAATTCGACAATTGATTTCGGATGAGCAAATTGGTGATAGGAAACCATCAGATTTTTGTAGGTACTTAAAAAGTTTGGCAGGGTCATCAGCTTCGGTTGGTGAGGATTTCATAAAAAAATTATGGCTAGGTAGATTGCCGAATTTAATTAACATAGCTCTGATACCACAAAGCGACAATACCATAGCTCAATTGTTAGATACAGCTGATCGGATTTGGAACGCTATGCAAAACTCTTCCGCATCAGTCTCATCCATTTCACAACCTTCGACTACAAATAAATTAGTGAAGTCAGAAATAGCATCGCAAACTTTAAAATTGGTAATAGGGTCACCAGAGGTCGTCAAAGATCACGTAGTCGAAGTCGCTCAAAAAGTAGAAATAGTTTTAACCCAAAGGGTGCCTTATGTTTTTATCATTACAAATTCGGCACTAAGCCTCAAAAATGTCCACAGCCTTGCAAGTTTAAACCTAATCAATCTCATAATTCAATCCAAAATCACAATTCAACAAACAAATTAAACCCATCGTCGTCGCGGCAAACGCTGGGTGTAGTAATATCAATAGCCTTTTATTCATAAAAGACAGAACTAATAAATTAAAATTTTTAGTCGATACCAGAGCGGACCTTTCTGTAATTCCATTAGTAGAATCCATAAATTTCATTCATAAGTCAAACATTTATATCTTTTAGCTGCTAATGGCACAAAAATAGAAACATTTTGTTTGACAACAATTAAAGTAGACTTAGGATTACATCGTGACTTCACACATAAATTCGTAGCAGCTAAATGTAACCGGCCAATCATAGGTGCAGATATTCTATCAAAATTTGGTTTACTTGTTGACCTTAAGAAGAAACATTTAATTGATTCAACTACTTCACTATCAAACAAAACAGGTTCACTTAAAACAGATACACCCACACCTTTGACATATGTATTAGAAAATCAATACGGTAAATTATTAAAAGAATTTCCTGAAATTACAGGCCGCCCTGACTTTACTCATCAGTCACAGCACTCAGTCATACATAATATTCTCACAGAAGGCCCATTACCTTTTGCAAAACCACGACGTTTAAACCCCGTAAAGTTTAAAATAGCAAAATTAGAATTCGAAGAAATGATTAAATTGGGTATTTGTAAACCATCTAGTTCACCAGCAGCTTCGCTATTACATATGGTCCCTAAGAAAAATTCTGGTGACTGGCGTCCGTGTGTCGATTATTGCAGATTAAATTCTATAACAATCCCAGATAGGTATCCGATTCCCCACATCCAAGATTTCAGCGTGAAACTTGCAGTTTGCAAAATATTCTCAAAATTTGACTTATTCAGAGCTTACCACCAAATCCCAATCGCACCAGAGGATGTACATAAAACGGCAATTACCACTTCTTTCGGATTATTTGAATTCCCGCGGATGAGTTTTGGATTGAGGAATGCAGCTCAATCTTCCCAAAGATTCATGAATCAGGTTTTTTCGGTTTAAATTTCGCAGTTGCATATATAGACGATGTTCTGGTAGCGAGTAAAGATGAAGAGGAACATCTATCACACATTCGTACAATTTTCGAAAGATTGAGAAAATTTGGGCTCACCATAAAACCCGAAAAATGTATTTTTGGTGTATCTGAATTAGAATTTCTTAGTCACAAAATCAACCAAAATGGTATCAAACCTTCATTAAAGAAATGTACAACAATTCACAATTTCTCAGCTCCAAAATCAATTAAGCAAACTCAACAATTTGTGGGAATGGTAAATTATTACCACCGTTTTATCCCACACCTTGCACAACTTCTAGCCCCTATTTATTCATTTCTAGCTACTATACAAAAGGCTAATAAAAAGAAAAAAGCTGACTTCAAATGGCCTACAGAATGTAATGATGCTTTTGTAGCCCTAGCACAAGCAGTACTACTCGTACACCCACAAGATGACGCTGTGTTCAGCATTACAGCTGACGCAGCCAATACAGCTATCGGAGCGGTGTTACAGAAACTCAATGATAATTCATGGCAACCGATCACTTTCTTTTCCAAAAAACTCACAACTTCCGAAACCAAATATTCCGCTTTTGATAGGGAATTGCTTGCAATTTATGTAGCAATTAAGCACTTCCGTTTCTTTAAAGAAGGTCAAGATTTCACCATCTTTACCGATCATAAGCCTCTAATCCACGTCATGAAGTCTAAAGTTGAACGAAGCTCTAGACAAAATAGGCATTTAGAATTTATATCACAATTTTCTAGACACATTAGTGGTAAGAGTAATGTGGTAGTAGACTACCTTTCTCGTTGTGACTCGGAAAATTTTTCAATTAATATCGGCATCGATTCCAAAACATTCGCTAGCTTACAAAAAAAAGATGATATTATTAAAAATTATTTGGCACAAAACCTTTCGAAAGGAAATAAAAATTTCGCATTAGTAGATTTGCCTTTCTCGGACGACACAATTATTTGTGAAACGTCAACAGGTAAAAACAGACCTTGCGTACCAAAGGATCTCCAACATAACATTTTTGAAAAATTACACAATTTATCCCATTCGGGCATCAGAGCAACCAGAAAATTAATCACTTCGCGTTATTTTTGGTCCAAAATGAATCTTGACATTAATAATTGGTCAAGAAATTGTATTCATTGACAAAAGGCTAAAGTAACCAGACACAACAAAACCATATCGGATAATATTTCAATCCCATCAAACAGATTCGAGCATATTCACATAGATTTAGTCAGCCCCTTGCCCATACCAAACAATAACGTATATATATTAACAGTTATAGATCGTTTCACACGATGGCCAGAAGCTTTCCCTATAAAAGACGTATCTGCTGAAACCGTAGCCTTAACATTACTCTCAAACCACATCTCACGTTTCGGAGTTCCATCAATTATTAGTACCGACCAAGGGACACAGTTCGAGTCCAGGTTGTTCACACACCTAGCAAAAGTCCTTGGTATCCATCGTATCGGCACCACGAGTTACCACCCACAGTCAAACGGCATGGTGGAACGCTTTCACAGACAACTGTAAGCATGTCTGTTCGCCAAATGCAACTCCATGTATCGGAGCGAAGAGCTACCATTAATCATGTTAGGTATTAGAACAACAATAAAAGAGGATTTAAAATGCACACCACCCGAAATGCTATACGGTCAAAATCTCCGTATTCCAGGGAGCTGGTAACGCAAAACCCCAATAGTTTAAACGAAACCAAATTTATCGAAAGACTTCGAACTTACATGTCCAATATAAGATCTCAAACGAGTGCCGCTAACCAAAACAACTTCTTTATACACAAATATATCGACAATTGTTCTCACGCCTTTGTTCGTGTTGACCGTGTGAAAACTGGTCTTTGTCCTCCATATGAAGGCCCTTACGAAGTCATACGCAGATTTCGAAAATTTTTCATCTTAAAAATAAAAAACAAAAATGTTAGTATTTCTTTAGATAGGATAAAACCTGCGTTAAGACTTCATAGTACGGATACAAAGGGGCGAACAAATACAACTAAAACAACAAAGAGAGTAAATTTCCAATTGTCCAAAGTAGTTCTTTGTTACACTCATAAAAATAAAATAATAGCTAAAGAAATAAAGGTACAATAATAGAAATATACATATGAACACAAATAAAAATATGATACATTACAAAGTAATCACATGCAAATTCATATCATAGTACTCATAATTTATACAAAAGAATATAATGTAATTACATAATAGAATAATGTACGACATTAAATAAATCAAAATGTTAATGTTTTTTCAAATATAAATATGTTAACGTTAATTAAAATATCAACTTTTTTGCTAAAACTATATTTTAATTTTCTTACATACAAAAATAATTAATTTTGTAACAAAATTATGAAATTTGTAAATGAAAGATTTTGAATTTAATTTATATTTTTGTTAATTTAACTGAATTTTGTATACCTTTTTTTTACTATTAAAAAATTACGTTTCCACTGGAGGGGGAGTGATGTAGTGGTACAAATGCACTATCTCTCTCCCGCTCTATTTGATATTTTATATTTTATAATATTTTATATATTGTATGTAAGTTTAGTTAGTCGCTGGCAGTCAAGCCGTCAAAACGTTTAAAATAAATAAAGCAAATATAAGTAAAAAGCATTTGGAATTTTTTTTTATAATGATGTCATATATAGTGTTTTGCTGAAATGTAGTGAATGTTAAGTAAAAAATTCCAAATGAATTTCCTTGTACTACAATAAGAGGGAGATGATTAGCAGCCTAGAACCGAGACCCAGGAAAAATGGAATAAGGAAAAAAAGCAATGATAGTTGATTTTTCCATAAAATGGTGAAGTAAAAGTATACTTTCCTTTATTACAATTTCGGAATTTCAAAAACAATTTTCATTTTAATATAGCCGCGAAATTAAGGCCAAGCTTTTGCGCCATAAGAAAAAAACGAACTTAACTTGGCTACGAATTAACAACGAAGCCAAATTCCGGCAAAATTCTTTCGTTAAATAATATACAAATAAAATATTACAAAGTAATATATAATGAAGGTGGAGTCCTCTAGGTGTCAGCTTCAAAATAAGCATAAGCATAAAATAAATAAGATCATCCGAACTTGAACATCCCAGCCGCCTTGCTGTACTGCAACAAAAACTTTCGACCCAATTCCAATCTAGATAATCAAAGAGAAAAATCAAAGACCCCAAACGTCGAAATTCAAAAAGAAAGAAATCCATTATAATCAATTTAATTCAAAAATTAAATTTCTAAAATTAAAAAAATTAGTTCCAAACACCAACAGCAAACCAAATTCATATCTAAGCTACCAGCCGTTATAAGGAACAAGTAAGAGTGTTAAATTCGGCTGTGCCGAATCTTTGATACCCTCCACCTCGGTTTGGGTATTGATAATAAATGTAAACAATATATTTGAAAAAGTAAACAATTTGTTAAACTTAATACCAAATTATTTCAGCAAATTCTTTGGGTTGATCCGCTTAACAGATGTTTTTTGTTTATTTCAAGAGTTGGTCTAAAAAGCTTTCTCACATTAGTAATTCGCACTCCAACGAGGAAAGATCGTTTTCGTCTTTTCTATTATTTCGGATAAAAGAAAACACGTTTCGGTGTTTGCTTTTTGGACATCGTTGTTGCTGATCGGCATGCATTTAGGTTATATACCTATATTCACGCGTTTCCGGTTATATGATATAACCTCTCGATTAATTTAAAATTTTTGCAAATTAAATAGCTCACCCTCACCTTCATTGCGAAAAAGCTCTCTCAATTTTTTTTTTGTTGTTAAAATATCATATTTGGAAAATAATTTTTTTTACAATTAAAAGGGAGTTTTCTTTATTAGATTTTGTGGCAACACAAAATAACACCATACAATACAAAATCTAACTCAGTGATGCCAACTTTTGATTTTGAATTAAATTATGTTAATAAAATATATTTTCATTTATTGACTCCAAATACTACTACCTGGGAATTATCATCGAACTTCAATTTTTGGTGTTTACTTTGCCTACCATGAAGTCAAATTTTGAAGTCATCCAAGGACTATACATAATGAGGACGTGCAAAACGATAATGGAACGGTTAAGCCAAAAGTCTGTATTTACTGCAACATTGTTGATTAATAAAAAGAAACATGTATATATAATTTTTTTTTATTCACCAATAATGTTGAAAATGTAATATCGTAAAAAAAAATATTTATGGAATTTTATATGAAATTAAATAAATAAATGATTATTTTTATTAGATCTTAATGATATGTTAAGAATTTATTGTTTTCAATAAGTTTGAAGAAAAAAAAATATGATAAAAAAAATACAATATTTCTTATTTCATTGGAATTCGAACATAAGCGAAAAAGGTCAAGAGCCAGCGCACTACGCACTCGACCACCAATATGTTATGCGGCAGTTATGCATATAAATGTTTCTTTAGTTAAACAAAATCATAGGCAGAACGTTCAACAGAGAATATTGTGGTGGGAACGTTGTGGTGAGAACGTTGGGATAGAACGTTGTGGTGAGAACGTTGAGGAGAGAACGTTGATACGTTTAAAATTTTATCCCAACAAACGATGCCAGTAGTAAAATGCAAATGAAATGGAGAAAAAATTATTCATACAAACAGTTTTTACATTATTTTGCTTTGTTGGGATGTTTTGCATGTAGTAACAGTAACAAAATCTACCTGATTTTGGCAAGCAGTGTATTTAATTGAGAATAGCACACCTAAATATATATATATATACCAAAAGCTTAAAGCACGCGCTATTTAAGTGGACATGATTGTATGTTCATTTTAAAATGATATGCTTATTATTTATATCATTTCTACCACCGTAACATTTCTACAATTACAATATTAATATGTTTTTTGAACCAAAAAAAGAAACATTAATGTTATATTTTTTGTTTTTGTACAAAATTGAAATAATTCATTTGATTTTATTATGTAATGATATGCATGAAACTTTCACAATTTTAATAAAAGTATTTTAACTATAATTAACTATACAAATTTATTTTAGAAATTCTTTTTGTTTTTTTTTCATATGAAAATATTACATTTTATAAATATTTGAAGAGTATATAATATTTTTCAAATTTATAAACGAATATTTGAAAGCAATTCTTAAATAGCATTTGACGTTTTCTAAAATTCATTGAATTTAAATCTATGTTTTCTGTAGTCCGATTCTGCAAATTTCAACGATCCGACAATCGCAAAATATATCGACAGCTATTGTTGTTTGCACTAAGGATTAAGTAATTCACTAAGTACATACATCTTAACGACAGTCGACAAATCTATTTTTCTATTTATTTAAATTGTAGACGAGTGCCATCTCTGTCAAAACAAGCGAAAAACACAAAGAAGAATAGAAAAAAACAAATTACTTCGTGTTTGACAGGATGATTATATGTTTATGTTTAATATCTTTATTTTTTTACTAATATTTCTGTGTATTTATTTGAAAATGAAATAATGAATTGAATATGCTATTTAATTTTTTTATTTATATAAAAAAGTCTTAATAAAAGCAAAATATTTTCACTATTTTATGATTTTTATTTATGTATGACGACATTTCAACCTAAAAATTTAAGTTTTTATCGATTGAATAAACAACACAAAAATGGTTGTCGTTTAGGTAACAACAGCAGCTGAGTTTAATAATAGCGAATATCGTTTAAAAATGTTACTGATAATTTTGCGATTTTCTTTTTTTTAACGATTCGACTATCGTTAAAAGAAGTTACTGAATCGCGGTAGTGAAAAGCTATTAATTTCTCCTGAATGTCAATATTTTTTTTAAATGTATAAATTTTTTAAATGTAAACGTAGGTATTGGTGTTTTTTTTTTTTTTTAATTTCAATTTGTGTTTAAGGAATAAAATTAATATATTAAATATGCAATAAATGTCTTCTAAATTTAAAATTATAATTTCCGACGTTTTGGTATGATTTTCTGAAATTCAATTAATTTATAATTGGAAATTTTTAATTCCAGTTTTTAGAATTGATATTTTCTTAAATTTGAATGGAAAATTTAAAAAGTGCAATTTTGTATTTATGTGAATAGTAATGCTTTAGTAATTATAAACAATTTTTAAAAATTAGATGTAATCGCAATCAGATATTTTGTAGGTAAAACAGAATAATAGTTCTATATAACTATGTAAAACTGTTTTGAAAACAAAAAACTCATTGATGAACTCGGTAACTCTATTTTATAAAGACAACAAAAAGTTAACATGCCAAACTTATGTTCATATTTGTAAAAGAATAATGAAAAAACATATGAAATAAAAGACCAGCCCGTGTATACTCTTAACATTGTTCTGTATGATATCTAGTTGAAAATATTGACATTCATGTTAAAATAGAAGTAACTATTGCAAGGCTAATTAGAACAAAAATTGTGGCGCCATCTACTGCGGCATAGTCAAGCTGAGCAAAATGAAGTTACACTCTGTTAAAGCAAAAGAAATGTATTTTCCCCACAACAAAATATTGCAGAAAATTATGTAAATAAAATAATATACCGATTTATTTCTAACATGCAGTTGTTATGGATATACATATATATAATATATGTATATTATTTGTATTATTTAATATGTTTATGTATGTATATGTAAATATTACACACAAAAAATACAACATCAAACGTTATTTTTGTGTTTTTCTTTTTAAATAAATTTATACATAAAATTTTTTTTTGCTAAATTTACATTTTTTTTTTATTAACAACTAGGTATTTTAGCATTATTTGCTTTAGATGTTGCTGAATTTTTACTCCCTTTATATTAACTCGCAGTGTCTGCTTGTCGAAAAAATTTTGGATCGATTTTAACCCCTTTCCCGTAACCCATTCGATCTGAAATTTTGCAGGCAGGCTCGTGGTAATAACAGAAATGATTTAACAAATTTTTTTAGTGATGCCAAAACTATGGAAACTTTTAAATTTTTCTACCAGAGTTAAAAAAAAAATTACAAATTGTTAGTTTTTATTATACTATTACCACAACGACCACAAAACCAACAAGTCCAGCTATGACAACAACACAACATTAAGAATAACAACAAGAACAATATAGAAACATCATATTTTTCATTTTTCAATTTTTTATACCCTATACCACTATGTGGTTTGGGTATAATGACTTTGTGCTGCTGTTTGTAACAACCAAAAATATTTGACCTAGACCCATCTTTAATTATACCGATCGAATCAGAATCACTTTCTGAGTTGATTTAACAATGTCCGTCCGTCCGTCCGTCCGTCCGTCCGTCCGTCCGTCCGTCCGTCCGTCTGTGTGTCCATGTAAAGCTTGTAATCAAACTGCAGGTCGCAAATATGAATATATTTTGATAAAATTTGGTATATAAGCTTTTGTCGGCCATGGGATGAACGCTATTGAAATTGGTGAGAATCGGTCCATGTTCAGACCTAGCCCCCATACAAATTACCCATATGAAATCGACATAAATTGCCATAAGATCCAAATTGTCATATAGATCTTACTCAAATTGGGTTTGTATGCGTTCATTACATCCACTAATGAGTAGTCCAAAAATGATCCCTTTGACCCCATATGGAGCTGCTTCCCGATCTTCACTTAAATCTATTTAAAAACAAAAATATTGCACTGATTCTTCTCAAATTTTGTTTCTACATATTTTTGCAAAATACAAGAGACTTTACCAAACATGATCAGGATCGGTCCATTTTTGGACCTAGTCCCTTTATAGATATAGCATCCGATATGAACTTTTTCATATCTGCAGCCAAAAAAATTAATAAAAATCCCACTCAAATTTGGTTTTTGCTTATTTTCAATGTCCAGTTAGTTGGGCCTAAGAGATAGGGTTTCTAAACGCATGGTATAGGGTATCGTATAGTCGGTCTAGACCGACTATAATTTTCTTACTTGTTTTTTACTTTTTCAGAGATTTCCCTGGACCTGTTCCACCGATTTTAATGATTTTTGAAATAGAAATCTTCCCATGAATTTGGTGAATCATTCTAATTAAAAATTATCACTGTAGCTGCACTATGGAGGGCGTGATTGTGACAAGAACAACATAGAAAATTATATTTTTTCAAGACTTTTTTTAGTTCTTCATTCAAATCTCGGGCCCTAATCGGCCGATTTGGACGATTTTAAATAGCAAACTTTTCAGGATGTTAATGAATCATTTTTTATATCAACGAGCACCCTAGCTGCCCGATTGATGCCGTCATCGTGATTTCCACAGACGGACAGACGGACAGACGGACATCGCTATATCAACTCCGGTTGTTATAAGGATCACAAATATATATATTTTATGGGGTCCAAATTTTTTTTTCTAATTATTACAAACGGAATGACAAACTTATATATACCCTCTGCACACTGGAGTGGAGGGTATAAAAAGAGATATGTTTAAGTATCATGACCTCAAATGAAAGGTATACCGTTTGCAGGTTTAACACTTCACGAAAAACAAGATTCGGAAATTATGTACCCAAAATGAGTGAGCTGGGCCAATGATTTTCCGCCAGCCATGCCATTCCGAATTATTTTCAAATAAACATCACCACCAAAAACTAAGTTGGCAGGTGTAGCTATATGAAATTGTGGACCAGCCAACCGTAGAACTGGAAACTTATCTAAAATTCTTCAATCGGCAGACTTAGAAGGTATCACCATCCGTTATCTTAGTCTCACTTCGGCATAAGTTTTAATCCTCTCACTGCTATTATAGTTGCCACGGATAATAATCAAACACCTCCCTCGAAACTATCGAGCATGCCAAGCTCGTATCCATTAGGGCTCGTTCTAAGAAGTACCGTTCTCGACGCAATATTGATAATAGCTGTCGGCTTCAACATTACCGTCTGGCTGGTGTTGTAGATCGGCAATGAAAAGACACCATGGGCTGTCCTTTCGAGACTGTGCGTGCTGATTGAAGTTCCCCAATTGACTGGGAAGTACAACTCGGGACAAATCGCGCCTCTCGCATCCCATATCACCGCATCCCATAAACGGCTTAAAAGAAATACCTTTAAAATAATATACGTTTGGTCCAAAGTGGAATAAAACGGTAGAAAAAAACATCGGTGACAAGAAATCGCCTAGCCTATTAATATTATACATTATATTATCATATCTTTAATTGTATTTAGGTATAATTAAACTCCGCGATATCTTTAATTAGACTGCTTTTGTCTGTCTCTTTTTGAAAACATAATGCTACGCTCCCTATCTTCGTCCCTCTGCAACAGAAAATCTTTTAATTAAAAACAGCCAGCTGTTTTCCATGCTGATGTCCATTCTTTACACTTGTTTTCGCGATTATCCGGCTGAGCCCAGATAAAATACAGGGGTTTGGGCTATAAATTAGTTTTGGAGAAGAGTGAAACAGTTTGCGTTTATTTTTTTATATTTGAGTTTAATATTAGTTTTATTTATTATTATATTATTACTAGCTGGACCCGGCAAACGTTGTTTTGCCCTCAATGAATTTTTATTTTAGTTAGAATCTGTATATACCTATATAAAATGTGTTACGAAGATCTCCAGATAATAAAATGAGAGCTTCATCAAAAAATCATTCATTGCCTTTCAAATCTTTTATCAAATCAAATCACAATGTTTGTGAGCCATGGTACATTCATCCCAAATAAAAATACTGCATTTTTGCAGAACTTTTGCCATACCGGAATGTTTTTTGATATTACAGACGGCATTCTCATTTTTTTGTACGTTTAACGGTAATTTGAGTGCTGAATGAGCTGTGCGGCCACCATGCAATAATGTAGCGGCTTTTTCCTTCTTTTTCGTTAGAATATTTATATATAAAAACGTTTGTGAGTTTATTTATTAAAATTTATATAAATTTGACAACTCATTATTTTCCGAACGACAGCGCCATCTACCGGGTCCAATAAAAAAATGTTTCTAACATACATATATGTACATTCTTAGTTTCATTAAAATCACACCATAAATAAGAATATTCGAAATAACTTTACCCAGCGCCACCTATCGGGTCCATTTATACATACAAAAATTTCTTATGACGAAACATACGTTCATTCTGAATTGCAGTCAAATCGCGCTGAAAGTAAAAATTTTTGTTTTTAACTTGACCCCAACGCCAGCTAGAGGGTTAAAACTAAAAAAAAAACACAGAAGAGCTCGAACCGAACCTATGCTGGAAATCCTACCTCGACAGCTCTTATGGTTCCGGAGATCATTCGTTACAATCAAATGCATCAACGTTTTTATATATACGCCACGCCCCTTTGCCCACTAACAACTTTATATAGCTAAGGTCTTATTATTTCGCAAAAATATCCTTTTGTGAAAATTTCATGACGATCCTTCCAGTAGTTTAGAAGATATTACGATTTTTTATTTTTCTAAAAAGGGGCGTGGTCATGCCCACTTTTCTTCTTGTATGTATTTCTATTCATGCTAATACCATATGTACCAAATATGATTGCTGTAGGTAAAAAAATTCCCGTGATATGACTTTTTCAAATTTTGGGTTATATGGGCGTGGCACCGCCCCTTTGTCCAATCAAAAATTTATATAGCATATTATTCCTTCCAGAGTCACAGTAACACGCTCTGAAAATTTCAGGAAGATCGGTTCTTTGGTTTGGCCTCCTATAAAGCACAAACAAACACACATTCATTTTTATATATATAGATAGATTGAAAGCAGAATAATTATGATTTAAGGGAAAATGGGGCGAAAAAGGGGGACTTGGTAATAAAAAAATGTATGGCTACCTTACCTGTAGATAAAAAGTGTATAAAACTTTAGATAAATACATATTACAAAAAAATTATTTTGTATAGCAAACATTGTTAGTGGTATATGTAAAAAAAAGGGGGCGGTGAAATGGGCGTGGTTCATAGTTATATGGCGACGTTAACAGTATTAAGAGCAATATACTACCAAATAAAAAAATCCGTTGGAAGGAACAAATTTGTACAGAGAAAAAAAAGTTTAAAACTTTCAAACAAAATTTGGCGTGAAAAGGGGCGTGAAAGGGGGCGTGGCGTAAGAAATGTTTATTTCTACCTCGCCTGGAGTATAATGTGTATACAATTTGAAGTAAATCTGTTAAAAACTATATGGGAGCAATTACATAATTTTAAAAAAGTGGGCGTAAAAGTGGGCGTGGTCAAAAAAAAGTACCCTATTAATCATGCCAGAGTCCCAGTTAAATGCTGTGAAAATTTCAGGAAGATCAGTCCAGAGGTTTGGTCTCCTATAAGGTACACACAAACAAACAAATAAACAAACACACATTCAATTTTATATATATAGATATCTTAAATTGTATTTAGGTATAATTAAAGTCCGCGATATCTTTAATTAGACTGCTTTTGTCTGTATGTTTTTGAAAATATAATGCTACGGTCCTTAGAAAAATCAAAAGAAAAAAAACTAAATTAGTACGAAATATGGACTCCACTATGATTTTTTACCTCCTTCACGTCTTGGCATGGAATTTATTAAACTTTATAGTTATTCTACAGAATTTTATGCCATTAGCCTCCTTCAGAGGGGCGATGGTAAGGTTTTAAAACCTTTTTTTGGTATTTTTCTTTCTGAATATACAACATGTCGAGAATGTTGTATCAAAATTTGAAGTAAATCGGAGCAAAACTTAAGAAGATACAGCGTTTCCAGCGACCGGCCTCATACGGTATATCGTATATAAATCAGTTTTTAAAAAATTTAAATCGATTTTCTCACAAATAAATGTTCGAAGTCCGTGAACATCATAACTCAATCTACTTGAAATTTTACACACCATATCTACACATAAATCATCAAGTAATCATGAAGTTTTTTTTTATTTTCCATTTTCTTTCCCATCTTTTAAACAAATTCCCGAAATTTTATAGCAAAAATCGTGTTTTTCACTTCAAAATGCAAAAAAAAAAAAAATTATTAAAAAAACTCTTTGTCACTAACTCAGAAGACATGTCATCTTTTTAACGCATTAAGATTTTTTGTTCACATGATCCGGTAACAAGTTATGATGTTCACCGCATAACAACAACGCCTCCGGACATTCGCTGTCACGGACTTATTTAATAAAATTTTTAATCGAAAATTTTTTGAAAGAGTCTTCAAATGTTATGCTATAATGCGTGATGAAATAAATAGTCCAGCATTATATGTATCTATAAAAATGAATTATGAAAATACGACTTTTTTTAAGTTTTAAGACCTTTAAGAGTTTTATTGTTGAAAACTGACGTCCATGGAAAAAATTTTGGCCAATAAAATGCTGACATGTTCTCCACAGGGTTGAGGTCCACACTAATGGATTTAAGTATGGTAGTGTTGCCTTGCTGGCCGATTCGTCTCCTCTCAGTTGAAAAGGTTGGCCACATTCCATTAATTGTGGCAAAATATACTTTTATTTAAACATCATATACTAAGCATATTTCTGCAAGCAAAAAACAAAATATAAACTCGGAACGAAAATTTTGTCTGAGTAGCAGATTAAAACATTTTCCAAAAAATATATATAATAATCTGAAAATTTTGTCTGAGTAGCAGATTAAAACATTTTCCAAAAAATCTATATAATAATCTGAGTCCATTTAAGTGGACAAAAAAGATATAGAGTTGTTTCTGGATAGGAAATGGTCGTCCATACCATGGTGAGCCAGCTGTCAGTCAAAACTGGCAGCTGGACCATTTAGCTTTTTTTCAATTTCGCGATTTTATGTGCCCTACTGCTATGTGAGCGTATTTTCACGTGGCATTTTAAACTTAACGTTAAAATATGCTTTTTAGTGCTTATGACGATTATTTTTTTTATATATATTCTTCTTACTTATCAGTTTAAACTGTTTCAAGTTACCAACAACTATTAAAGTTATTGCCTACCAGCTATTAAAAAATGTCCGTATAAAAAGCTTTTGGAAATTTTTTTTTATAATGATGTCATATATAGTGTTTTGCTGAAATGTAGTGAATGTTAAGTAAAAAATTCCAAATGAATTTCCTTGTACTACAATAAGAGGGAGATGATTAGCAGCCTAGAACCGAGAGCCAGGAAAAATGCAATAAGGAAGAAAAGCAATGACAGTTGATTTTTTCATAAAATGGTGAAGTAAAAGTATACTCTCCTTTATTACACTTTCAGAATTTCAAAAACAATTTTAATTTTAATATAGCCGCGAAATTAAGGCCAAGCTTTTGCGCCACAAGAAAAAAACGAACTTAACTTGGCTACGAATTAACAACGAATGCCAAAATACGACAAAATTCTTTCGTTAAATAATATATAAATAAAATATTACAAAGTAATATATAATGAAGGTGGAGTCCTCTAGGTGTCAGCTTTAAAATAAGCATTAGAGTGATCATCCGAACTTGAACATCCCAGCCGCCTTGCTGTACTGCAACAAAAACTTTCGACCCAATTCCAATCTAGATAATCAAAGAGAAAAATCAAAGACTCCAAACGTCGAAATTCAAAAAGAAAGGAATCCATTATAATCAATTTAATTCAAAAATTAAATTTCTAAAATTAAAAAAATTAATTCCAACCGCCAACAGCAGACCAAATTCATAACTAAGCTACCAGCCGTTATAAAGAAAAAAAGATATGTTTAAGTATAATGACCTCAAATGAAAGGTATACCAACCAATTACAGGTTTAACACTGCACGAAAGACAAGATTCCGTAATTATGTACCCAAAATGAGTGAGCTGGGCCAATGATTTTCCGCCAGCCATGCCATTCCGAATTATTTTCAAATAAACATCACCACCAAAAACTAAGTTGACAGGCGCAGCTACATGAAATTGTGGACCAGCCAATTGCAGAACCGGAAACTTATCTAAAATTCTTCAATCGGCAGACTTAGAAGGTATCACCATCCGTTATCTTAGTCTCACTTCGGCATAAGTTTCAATCCTTTCACTGCTATTAAAGTTACCACGGATAATAATCAAACACCTCCCTCGAAACTATCGAGCACGCCAATCTCGTATCGATAAGGGCTGGTTCTAAAAAGTACCGTTCTCGACACAATATTGATAATAGCTGTCGGCTTCAACATTACCGTCTGGCTGATGTTGTAGATCGGCAATGAAACGACACCATGGGTTCTACGGCTGTCCTTTCGAGACTGTGCATGCTGATTGAAGTTCCCCAATTGACTGTGTACCTAACATGGGTGATAGTATTGAGTGTAAGACAGAGGTGGCGGGTGTAAAATATTCTTCACAGACGGCTGTCCTTTTGAGACTGTGCGTGCTGATTGAAGTTCCGCAATTGACTGTGAACCTAACATGGGTTTTAGTATTGAGTGTAAGGCACAGGTGGTGGGTGTAAAATACTCTTCACAGACGAATATACCAGTAGTTTTCTGCTTTAAACTATTCTTTACACTTGTTTTCGTGATTATTTCGGCTGAGCCCAGATAAAATATAGGGTTTTGGGATATAATTTAGTTATGAGGAAGAGTGAAACAGTTTGCATTAATTTTTTTATATTTGAGTGTAATATTAATTTTATTTATTACCAGAAGACTCCAGCCCTCGAAATTCGAGTGCAAATTCTAGGAAATTTTATTTTTTTCATTAAATAAAGACCCTAAAGGCATGCTAAGCAATTATAGACAATTCACAAATCTACACAAAAAACCAAACTTATTTTTATTACAAACACATTAACAAATTTAATAAACACACACGTAGCATTTTATAATTTTATGTATGTGTTAGTAGCAACTCTAAATGCAATTCACTCAAAATAAGGGAAAAAATTTTAAAATCTCTAAATCTGCAAAACGGCTAAAAATATAATATACGTTTGGTCCAAAGTGGAATAAAACGGTAGAAAAAAACATCGGTCACAAGAAATCGCCTAGCCTATTAATATTATAGATTATATTATTATATCTGTTAATGTGTGTTGAAACTATTAGTATAAGTCAAACCAAACACTAAAATTTGGTCTGTACTAATTTGTTTGTTTCTTAAAAATTGTTTGGTCTTCAAGCACTTGTAACTTGAAGATCAGTGTTCAGTAATTAAAACAAAATACATTCTTTTAACTACTGACTTTATTGAAGTTTTGTTTGAGGTATTTATACTAAAATTATGCATCAAAAAATGCTGAATTAACTAAATGTTATTGAATTAAAATTTATGCTATATTGACCAATAACAAAACAGACTGTATAAAAAGGTATAAATGTAATTTGATCTATTAATAAACAGAATTTACGTTAAATTGGCCAATAAAAAGAAAGACAATATTAACTATATAACATTAAATGCATTCACTAATTATTGTAATATATTAGGAAAATTCTACATTAATTGAATTTAAATATATTGGATCTTAACATTCTCCCCCGCGTTGAACGGATGTTCAACAATGTTGTGGTGATCTTATGTTGCCTATACCTTTATGATGAAATTCCTTGGCATTGGTGTAGGTGTTTCCAATTCATATGATTGAAGTTCGATGTTTTCTGCATTATTTTCTTTAGACGATATTGTGTGTGGTTTTCGCCTGGTTGTACACCTTTTACATCTGGACAGCATTATCAATATTGTTACCAAACTAATCGATAGTGCCAGATATCCAATTGCATAATTGTGTTGCTGGTGGGACTTCAACGTGTTCGGAAGTTCCATGATGTTTTGTTCTTTCAAAGATATTTGTAAAATTGATAGCCCTTTGAGATTTTTGGCGTATATGCTTTCCAAGATTGTCGAGTTCGACTGATTATTGCTTATGGAATATGTAATGTTTGTTTGTGGTGATAAGGCTGAAACTGTGCCAAGACTAGTGTATGATGATCTGATCGTACTAGAGACAGTTTGTCTTCCGTTCATGGTGACGAATTCATGCTTCAGCATGCATTCTGGATCCAGGGTCAGTTGCCTGGATCCCCGTAAAGAGAAATGAGTAATGTCTTTATTGCATACAGCCATGGCTCTTGTAGATGATAAGGTGGCATATATCCATTGATTTCGATTATTGAGGGGTATCCATTTTGTGTTGGATTTCTCCAGAGTGCACGTTGATGTCGTTTTGTTGTTGTACAAATTGATTTCACACATGCACGTTTCTGAACCATAATCGTAGCGAATCTGAACGTTGGAACACAGAAACATATCTTGTTTTATTCTATCACAATTGCTGAGTTCCGAGTTTGTAAGAATGATGTATTGTTTATGAGAGGCTGTTATGCCCATGAAATCAGTACATAGTTTGATGGCTACCATGGTGTTGTTTATAATGTTGGGTACAGGAATCAAGTGGAACATCTTAAATTGTTCATTTTCAGCCAAGGGTATCGTTATTTTGAAAACTGCATTTTGGTGCGTAAGTCTACCTTGAACCTTCATAAGTTTGAATATCTGCAGTAATTCATCTTTTCCGGCTACAGGAAGAGTCACTGAAGTTGGTGCATGGAGTTTGATTTGATAAACTTCATCTTGTAACTGTTGTGGAGTCAGTAACAATGGGCTAATTTTCCCATGATGCGTGTCTATGAGAGTGTCCAGAATAGATGACTGTATTTTTCATATGTTATTTAAAATTAGGTTCAATTCTAAGACCCCATTATTGAATAGTTGGGTAAGATGTATCTGGATTAAAACATTGTTGATGTCCTGCATTGCTGTTGGATAATTTTTAACTTTTTTTCCAATTGTTCAAATCTTGCCTTAGCTGCCAATTAAGTTTATTGTATGACATTGATTGTTGAATCAACAAACGATGTTTGGTTCTTCAGTAAATTTAATAGATGTGATTCATTCTCCTGTACTTGTTGTATTGTATCTGATATATAATCAGCATATTCAGAATCCAATATGCCAAACAATGAATGAGCAACATTCCCAATTATATTAAATGCTCCTCTTTTACTTCGTAATAGTTGATTCTCAACTTGCAGATGGTTTTCCATGTGTTTAAAATGGTAAATAATGCTGAGACATGATTCGTTTAGTTTTATCATTCTGCACAGATTCTGTAGTTTTTTCGTGCCATTGACCAAAGTTGATGTTTCAGACCAGTAGGCCCCCAGATCATAATATACAAAAAGGTTCCATTCAGTGGTTGAAATGGATACCTAATTTTGTTTCAAATCTTTTGTTTTTGACTTGATTTCCAAGTGCCATAGGTAACAGCAAAAGTATCATAAGTAGTGCTAAGCTGAGATGAGTTGATAGCCCCTTTTTTCTTTGGCCTTAGGTTCCTCAGTTGAATCTGAGATGCTGTTGTTGATGGCTGCAGTGTTGTCATCGGACAAGATGAGCTCTTCTGAGTCTGGTTCGATGGGTAAAAGAGCGAGCCGATGTATTGGGCGTTTGAGCAGTCCATTTGCTGTTTTGACTTCCACAACTCTGATTACATTATCAGTACCAGAGCGAGTTTTGATCGCTAAGGGCCATTTCATGACTGGTAGGTTATCTTCCTTTATTATTACCAGATCGCCAATCTTGATGTTGGGAAATGTTTATTCCACTTATGACGTTGTTGCAATTGGTTTAAATATTCGGTGGACCATCTTTTCCAAAATTCCTGTTTAAGATGAGCCACGAGTTTCCAGTGAGCGAGTCCTGATGCTTTTATTGGTGTTGCACTACTATCTATTTGTGATACGAGCGCTTCACCAATAAGAAAGTGATCAGGAGTCAAAGCCTCAAGATTGTTAGGATCACTTGACATAGGCGTTAGTGGGCGAGAGTTGAGTATTGCCTCAATTTCCACTACGATTGTTTCCAGTTCTTCTTGAATTAACAATGCCGTCGAAACACTGCGTAACAATGGATGGTTGGCAGATTTCACTGCTGATTCCCATAATCCCCCAAAGTGTGGTGCACGCGGTGGGATAAAGTGGAAATGTATTCCTTTTGAGCTAGCAGTTGAGATGATTGATTCCTGCCCCTTGTTGGAATAGACTGTGAAGTTTTACCTTACCCTGTGCAGACTTCTTTTTTATTTCTTTATTAGTCTATGGAAATTTTTCCTTACAGACTATAAAAGTAACAAACATAACATTTGTAAACATACATATATAAATTCGACCAAACATGTTTAAAAACAATTTAAAATTAAAAAATGCAAGCTAAATACTTGTTACATATTATTTAGATAAAGTATTATATTATATTATGTTTAAACACAATTTATAATTAAAACTGGCTAGCTAAATATTTATCACACATTATTTAGATAAAGTATTATATCCCTTTTAATCAAATCTAAACTTTTCTGAAAATCAATAATGTTATACAGTTGATTAAATTCAATACACAGCCGACGAAAAGGATCAGAGTTGGCATAATATGTACGATAATACTTTACAATTAGGAACTGAAAATACCGTGAACAGCGCTGTGAGGTATTAATATTGATTCTGCTAAGGAGAAATTCGGAATATATATTTCCATTTATCAAGTTGAACAAAAAAGTTATATTAAGCATAAGAGCGAGACGGCTTCTCTAAGAAGGTAATTGTATATTTGGATCCCATCCAAGTCCACGAAGGCAAAATATTAGAAATTGTTTTTGAACAGACTCAATTGAATTTGAATGAACGGTGTAAAAAGGATCCCAAACTACAGAATCATATTCCAAAATTGGCCTTACTAGTGTAGTAAAAAGTTGCTTTGTTGTGTAAGGATCAGAAAACTCTTTCGCCCAACGCTTGATAAAACCAAGCACACCAAATGCGTTGTTAATTGTGAGTGATATATGTTTACGAAAATCCAGGCGCTTGTCCAATAAATCCCCGAGATCATTAAATGTTTCCATCATTTCCAATCGATCGTTGTTCATCAAAAACTGGCCATTAATAGGAAAAGATCTTGAAAACACCATATATTTACATTTTTTTACATTAAGGTCCATTAAGTTTATATTACACCATGCTGTGAAATTATTAATATCCAGCTGTAAACGTGATTGTTTCTCATTATTGTTGGATGAATAAAGTATTTTAACGTCATCTGCATACATCAGGCATTTACAGAACTTAATAGCTGAAGGCAGATCATTAATAAATAGTGTAAATAAGAGTGGACCCAAATGACTTCCTTGAGGCACACCAGATAAAACATTAATCTATTTTGACTGAAGATTACGAAATTTTATACACTGTTTTCGGCCAGTTAAATAGGAATATATCCATTTCAATAGCGTATTACTAAAACCCATACGATCAAGCTTAAACAATAAAAGATCATGGTTAACCCTGTCGAATGCTTTACTAAAATACGTATAAATAGCATCAGTTTGCATTTTGTTTAAAAAGCTTCATTAACAATCGTTGTAAGTTCAAGAAGATTGGTAACAGTTGAGCGGGATTTACGGAAACCATGTTGTTCAGGTGCTAGGATTGTAGATACTTGGTGAGACAAAGCATCAGTTATGAGTTTTTCAAATAGTTTTGGAATAGAGCTTAATTTGGAATCCCTCTATAATTTGAAATCACGGATTTACTACCAGCTTTAAATAATGGAATTATAAAGGATTTTTTCCAATAATTTGGGAAATATGCCAATTTAAGTGATTTATTATATAGAAACGTTAGGGGAATATACAGCAGGTTAGCACATCGCTTCAAAACACAATTTGGAACACCATCAGGACCCGGAGCATATGAAAAATTTAGGTTCATCAAATTCTTTAAAACAGCTTGTTCTTGAATAAATGGAATATTTATAAAAGATGCTTCGGGAATCAAGTATGGATACTCAGAAGTATTGTCAAAAACTGTTGAGGAGTATGTTGAAGCAAAAAAGTCAGCAAACATGTGGCATATTGAAATATCGTCAGAGGTTTCTATATTATTTAGTTTAATTTTTGTTGGAAAATCAAGTGATCTCTTTTTAGAGTTTACAAATTTATAAAATGATTTAGGATCGTTTTTTAAATTGTTTTTAATTTTAATCACATAATTATTGTAAGCAGAACGATTTACCAAATTGTATTCCGATCTAGCAATAGAATAGTTCATGTAATTTACAGATGATCCTCGTTCTTTATATCTCTTGAACATTTTGTTTTTCCTGTTTTTAAGACCTGAGAGAAATTTCGTACTCCACGGAGGGCCAGTAGATTGTTGTAGATCGGCAATGAAACGACACCATGGGTTCTACGGCTGTCCTTTCGAGACTGTGCATGCTGATTGAAGTTCCCCAATTGACTGTGTACCTAACATGGGTGATAGTATTGAGTGTAAGACAGAGGTGGCGGGTGTAAAATATTCTTCACAGACGGCTGTCCTTTTGAGACTGTGCGTGCTGATTGAAGTTCCGCAATTGACTGTGAACCTAACATGGGTTTTAGTATTGAGTGTAAGGCACAGGTGGTGGGTGTAAAATACTCTTCACAGACGAATATACCAGTAGTTTTCTGCTTTAAACTATTCTTTACACTTGTTTTCGTGATTATTTCGGCTGAGCCCAGATAAAATATAGGGTTTTGGGATATAATTTAGTTATGAGGAAGAGTGAAACAGTTTGCATTAATTTTTTTATATTTGAGTGTAATATTAATTTTATTTATTACCAGAAGACTCCAGCCCTCGAAATTCGAGTGCAAATTCTAGGAAATTTTATTTTTTTCATTAAATAAAGACCCTAAAGGCATGCTAAGCAATTATAGACAATTCACAAATCTACACAAAAAACCAAACTTATTTTTATTACAAACACATTAACAAATTTAATAAACACACACGTAGCATTTTATAATTTTATGTATGTGTTAGTAGCAACTCTAAATGCAATTCACTCAAAATAAGGGAAAAAATTTTAAAATCTCTAAATCTGCAAAACGGCTAAAAATATAATATACGTTTGGTCCAAAGTGGAATAAAACGGTAGAAAAAAACATCGGTCACAAGAAATCGCCTAGCCTATTAATATTATAGATTATATTATTATATCTGTTAATGTGTGTTGAAACTATTAGTATAAGTCAAACCAAACACTAAAATTTGGTCTGTACTAATTTGTTTGTTTCTTAAAAATTGTTTGGTCTTCAAGCACTTGTAACTTGAAGATCAGTGTTCAGTAATTAAAACAAAATACATTCTTTTAACTACTGACTTTATTGAAGTTTTGTTTGAGGTATTTATACTAAAATTATGCATCAAAAAATGCTGAATTAACTAAATGTTATTGAATTAAAATTTATGCTATATTGACCAATAACAAAACAGACTGTATAAAAAGGTATAAATGTAATTTGATCTATTAATAAACAGAATTTACGTTAAATTGGCCAATAAAAAGAAAGACAATATTAACTATATAACATTAAATGCATTCACTAATTATTGTAATATATTAGGAAAATTCTACATTAATTGAATTTAAATATATTGGATCTTAACATTCTCCCCCGCGTTGAACGGATGTTCAACAATGTTGTGGTGATCTTATGTTGCCTATACCTTTATGATGAAATTCCTTGGCATTGGTGTAGGTGTTTCCAATTCATATGATTGAAGTTCGATGTTTTCTGCATTATTTTCTTTAGACGATATTGTGTGTGGTTTTCGCCTGGTTGTACACCTTTTACATCTGGACAGCATTATCAATATTGTTACCAAACTAATCGATAGTGCCAGATATCCAATTGCATAATTGTGTTGCTGGTGGGACTTCAACGTGTTCGGAAGTTCCATGATGTTTTGTTCTTTCAAAGATATTTGTAAAATTGATAGCCCTTTGAGATTTTTGGCGTATATGCTCTCCAAGATTGCCGAGTTCGACTGATTATTGCTTATGGAATATGTAATGTTTGTTTGTGGTGATAAGGCTGAAACTGTGCCAAGACTAGTGTATGATGATCTGATCGCACTAGAGACAGTTTGTCTTCCATTCATGGTGACGAATTCATGCTTCAGCATGCATTCTGGATACAGGGTCAGTTGCCTGGATCCCCGTAAAGAGAAATGAGTAATGTCTTTATTGCATACAGCCATGGCTCTTGTAGATGATAAGGTGGCATATATCCATTGATTTCGATTATTGAGGGGTATCCATTTTGTGTTGGATTTCTCCAGAGTGCACGTTGGTGTCGTTTTGTTGTTGTACAAATTGATTTCACACATGCACGTTTCTGAACCATAATCGTAGCGAATCTGAACGTTGGAACACAGAAACATATCTTGTTTTATTCTATCACAATTGCTGAGTTCCGAGTTTGTAAGAATGATGTATTGTTTATGAGAGGCTGTTATGCCCATGAAATTAGTACATGGTTTGATGGCTACCATGGTGTTGTTTATTATGTTGGGTACAGGAATCAAGTGGAACATCTTAAATTGTTCATTTTCAGCCAAGGGTATCGTTATTTTGAAAACTGCATTTTGGTGCGTAAGTCTACCTTGAACCTTCATAAGTTTGAATATCTGCAGTAATTCATCTTTTCCGGCTACAGGAAGAGTCACTGAAGTTGGTGCATGGAGTTTGATTTGATAAACTTCATCTTGTAACTGTTGTGGAGTCAGTAACAATGGGCTAATTTTCCCATGATGCGTGTCTATGAGAGTGTCCAGAATAGATGACTGTATTTTTCGTATGTTATTTAAAATTAGGTTCAATTCTAAGACCCCATTATTGAATAGTTGGGTAAGATGTGTCTGGATTAAAACATTGTTGATGTCCTGCATTGCTGTTGGATAATTTTTAACTTTTTTTCCAATTGTTCAAATCTTGCCTTAGCTGCCAATTAAGTTTTTTGTATGACATTGATTGTTGAATCAACAAACGATGTTTGGTTCTTCAGTAAATTTAATAGATGTGATTCATTCTCCTGTACTTGTTGTATTGTATCTGATATATAATCAGCATATTCAGAATCCAATATACCAAACAATGAATGAGCAACATTCCCAATTATATTAAATGCTCCTCTTTTACTTCGTAATAGTTGATTCTCAACTTGTAGATGGTTTTCCATGTGTTTAAAATGGTAAATAATGCTGAGACATGATTCGTTTAGTTTTATCATTCTGCACAGATTCTGTAGTTTTTTCGTGCCATTGACCAAAGTTGATGTTCAGACCAGTAGGCCCCCAGGTCGTTATATACAAAAAGGTTCCATTCAGTGGTTGAAATGGATACCTAATTTTGCTTCAAATCTTTTGTTTTTGACTTGATTTCCAAGTGCCATAGGTAACAGCAAAAGTATCATAAGTAGTGCTAAGCTGAGATGAGTTGATAGCCCCTTTTTCCTTTGGCCTTAGGTTCCTCAGTTGAATCTGAGATGCTGTTGTTGATGGCTGCAGTGTTGTCATCGGACAAGATGAGCTCTTCTGAGTCTGGTTCGATGGGTAAAAGAGCGAGCCGATGTATTGGGCGTTTGAGCAGTCCATTTGCTGTTTTGACTTCCACAACTCTGATTACATTATCAGTACCAGAGCGAGTTTTGATCGCTAAGGGCCATTTCATGACTGGTAGGTTATCTTCCTTTATTATTACCAGATCGCCAATCTTGATGTTGGGAAATTGTTTATTCCACTTATGACGTTGTTGCAATTGGTTTAAATATTCGGTGGACCATCTTTTCCAAAATTCCTGTTTGAGATGAGCCACGAGTTTCCAGTGAGCGAGTCCTGATGCTTTTATTGGTGTTGCACTACTATCTATTTGTGATACGAGCGCTTCACCAATAAGAAAGTGATCAGGAGTCAAAGCCTCAAGATTGTTAGGATCACTTGACATAGGCGTTAGTGGGCGAGAGTTGAGTATTGCCTCAATTTCCACTACGATTGTTTCCAGTTCTTCTTGAATTAACAATGCCGTCGAAACACTGCGTAACAATGGATGTTTGGCAGATTTCACTGCTGATTCCCATAATCCCCCAAAGTGTGGTGCACGCGGTGGGATAAAGTGGAAATGTATTCCTTTTGAGCTAGCAGTTGAGATGATTGATTCCTGCCCCTTGTCGGAATAGACTGTGAAGTTTTACCTTACCCTGTGCAGACTTCTTTTTTATTTATTTATTAGTCTATGGAAATTTTTCCTTACAGACTATAAAAGTAACAAACATAACATTTGTAAACATACATATATATATTCGACCAAACATGTTTAAAAACAATTTAAAATTAAAAAATGCAAGCTAAATACTTGTTACATATTATTTAGATAAAGTATTATATTATATTATGTTTAAACACAATTTATAATTAAAACTGGCTAGCTAAATATTTATCACACATTATTTAGATAAAGTATTATATCCCTTTTAATCAAATCTAAACTTTTCTGAAAATCAATAATGTTATACAGTTGATTAAATTCAATACACAGCCGACGAAAAGGATCAGAGTTGGCATAATATGTACGATAATACTTTACAATTAGGAACTGAAAATACCGTGAACAGCGCTGTGAGGTATTAATATTGATTCTGCTAAGGAGAAATTCGGAATATATATTTCCATTTATCAAGTTGAACAAAAAAGTTATATTAAGCATACTTCTTCGGCTTTTAAGCGTAGGAAGCTTAATAAGAGCGAGACGGCTTCTCTAAGAAGGTAATTGTATATTTGGATCCCATCCAAGTCCACGAAGGCAAAATATTAGAAATTGTTTTTGAACAGACTCAATTGAATTTGAATGAACGGTGTAAAAAGGATCCCAAACTACAGAATCATATTCCAAAATTGGCCTTACTAGTGTAGTAAAAAGTTGCTTTGTTGTGTAAGGATCAGTAAACTCTTTCGCCCAACGCTTGATAAAACCAAGCACACCAAATGCGTTGTTAATTGTGAGTGATATATGTTTACGAAAATCCAGGCGCTTGTCCAATAAATCCCCGAGATCATTAAATGTTTCCATCATTTCCAATCGATCGTTGTTCATCAAAAACTGGCCATTAATAGGAAAAGATCTTGAAAACACCATATATTTACATTTTTTTACATTAAGGTCCATTAAGTTTATATTACACCATGCTGTGAAATTATTAATATCCAGCTGTAAACGTGATTGTTTCTCATTATTGTTGGATGAATAAAGTATTTTAACGTCATCTGCATACATCAGGCATTTACAGAACTTAATAGCTGAAGGCAGATCATTAATAAATAGTGTAAATAAGAGTGGACCCAAATGACTTCCTTGAGGCACACCAGATAAAACATTAATCTATTTTGACTGAAGATTACGAAATTTTATACACTGTTTTCGGCCAGTTAAATAGGAATATATCCATTTCAATAGCGTATTACTAAAACCCATACGATCAAGCTTAAACAATAAAAGATCATGGTTAACCCTGTCGAATGCTTTACTAAAATACGTATAAATAGCATCAGTTTGCATTTTGTTTAAAAAAGCTTCATTAACAATCGTTGTAAGTTCAAGAAGATTGGTAACAGTTGAGCGGGATTTACGGAAACCATGTTGTTCAGGTGCTAGGATTGTAGATACTTGGTGAGACAAAGCATCAGTTATGAGTTTTTCAAATAGTTTTGGAATAGAGCTTAGTTTGGAATCCCTCTATAATTTGAAATCACGGATTTACTACCAGCTTTAAATAATGGAATTATAAAGGATTTTTTCCAATAATTTGGGAAATATGCCAATTTAAGTGATTTATTATATAGAAACGATAGGGGAATATACAGCAGGTTAGCACATCGCTTCAAAACACAATTTGGAACACCATCAGGACCCGGAGCATATGAAAAATTTAGTTTCATCAAATTCTTTAAAACAGCTTGTTCTTGAATAAATGGAATATTTATAAAAGATGCTTCGGGAATCAAGTATGGATACTCAGAAGTATTGTCAAAAACTGTTGAGGAGTATGTTGAAGCAAAAAAGTCAGCAAACATGTGGCATATTGAAATATCGTCAGAGGTTTCTATATTATTTAGTTTAATTTTTGTTGGAAAATCAAGTGATCTCTTTTTAGAGTTTACAAATTTATAAAATGACTAGCTGGACCCGGCAAACGTTGTTTTGCCCTCAATGAATTTTTTATTTTAGTTAGAATCTGTATATACATACCTATATAAAAAAACGATTTTGCATTTGTTAATATTAATTGAAAACTGTTAAAGAAAATCCATGTTTTATTTATGAAAATGAAAATAAATATTTATTGCAACATACATATAATAATGACCAATATATGTCTATTATTGTAATTCTAAAAAGAATGAACAATATTTTTAGCTTCATTATTCTGGCAGTAAATGAAAACATTTGCTGGCTTTCCGACACAGGGACATGCCACATATAGTTGCTCATGGGAAAACAACTGTTTTCGAGGTCCAAACCACATATTTGCAATGATTGTTCTTGAGATTTATTAATGGTCATGGCAAAGCCCAATCTGATCGGAAATTGTAATCTTTTGAATATTATCGGTGTGTCGGTAGGAATCATAGGAATTCTTGGCAGCAAAACATGTTTTCCATAAAACTTTCCTTTGAGAATTGTGGCCTCAATAACATTGGGCATTATTCTCTCAACAATTAACTTGGTTCCATTACATATTCTCGGAGCGTTGAGGTTACGTAGCAAAATTATTGGAGAACCAACTTTTAATTTTAATTTAAATTCAAAAAATTCTGTTGGAGAATTGACTGCTTCATTTTCTTTAACAACACTATCCATAGATTTGAAAGAAGACATTTCGGAATCAATCAAGTCCTGAATAACAACATGTTATCGACATCGACATTGTTGCGGCTAAAATAGCTCTTTCACCTAACCACACACAGAAAACTGATTCTGACTGATGCTTTTGAAACATTAAAACAGAAACTGATAAGTCCACCGTTCCTACAATATCCAAATTTCGGTAAACCTTTTATTTTGACAACCGATGCATCTGATTTTGCACTCGGAGCAGTTTTGTCACAAGGTGAAATTGGTAATGATATGCCAATATCATACGCAAGCCGATCTTTAAATAAGCATGAGATAAACAAACCAGTAATAGAAAAAGAATTACTTGGTATACATTGGGGAATACAATTTTTCAGACCCTATTTGTATGGTAGGAAATTCATAGTAGTGACTGACCACAAACCATTAGTTGCTTTGTTTTCACATAAGAACCCAAGCTCAAAATTGACAAGAATACGTTTGGAATTGTCAGATTATGACTTTGATATAGTATATAAGAAGGGAATAAATAATACTAATGCAGACGCACTTTCCAGAATAAATCTGGACTCTGACATACTAAAAACTATGATACCTCCAGGGATCGATGAATCCGTAAGAAAAGCATTGGTGATTACAAGAGGCATGAAAAATAAGGAAACAAATAAAAGAACAGGTGATAAAGCTAAAAATGAGGAAGAGATAAATGTGACAGCCGACACGGAGTCTGATCGACTCGTCATATGGGACTGTACATCGATAAATGACATAAAGCGCGCAAAGAGGATAAAGTTTAAATTAGACACAAGGTGCACAACACAGATAAAGATTGAAGACAATAACAGTCTCAATGAAATGGCCATAAGATGTAGCGACAATCCATACTATTTAGATAATATATTGGAGAAACTACCATCGGTATTAGATAAGTTGAATTACAAAGGTTACGCTCTCGAGCAGGGTGATGACATATTCAACATGGTGATGACACACGAAAGATTCAAAGAAATCATAAACAGAAACAAAAGAACTGACGTCAGGATATTGCTATACAGAAATCCTCAATACATAACAGATGAAGATAGAAGAAAACAATTAATAGAAGCTTATCACAACACACCATGCGGAGGACATTTTGGAGTTAGGAAGACACTACTCCGTTTAAAACAAAGATACATACGGAAAAATATGTATAAAATGGTAAAACAATTTGTAAGAACGTGTGATCTTTGCCAGAGAAATAAGAAAGTCAGACACACAAAAGAACCGTTCGAAAAGACTGACACACCACGTCAAAGTTTCGAAACCATAGTGATTGACACAGTAGGTCCATTGAGACCATCGAACAATTTTAGATATATTCTCACAATGCAGTGTGAGTTAACGAAGTACGTTATAGCATGTCCAATAGAAACTAAAGAAGCGAAATCTGTAGCGAAGGCACCTGTTGAGAGTGTTATCTTGAATCATGGATTATTTAAGACATTGAAATCGGACAAAGGAACTGAATTCACAAATCAACTGATGAAGGAGATATGTGAAATGCTGAAAGTGGAACAAAGATTTTCAACAGAGATTTAAATAAACAGAGTTTTAAATAAATATTTTCTATCCTTTGTTGATGATGATGATTGGAACTCATGGATACCATATTATGCATTCGCATATAACACCACTCCACACGTTGACAACGATTACTCACCTTTCGAACTGATTTTCGGCAAATTAGCTAACTTGCCTGGTGACGAGATACAGAACAAAGATAGAATATACTATTTTGATAATTATGCCAATGAACTTAGAGCTAGATTAAAATATTCATTGGAAAATGCAAGAAAAATTACAGAAAAGGTAAAGACAAAAAGAACAGAAGATTCTTTAAATAACATTAATAGCATAGATTTAGAAATAGGTGACCTAGTACTAGTAAAAGTAGGGAACAGGAGAAAGGGCGAAACACCTTATGAGGGTCCCTATGAAATAACAAATATAAAAAATTTGAATGTAGATTTAAAAATTAAAGACAAAATAAAAACTGTACACAAAAATTTACTAAAGAAATATAATTTAAGATCATGAATATACATTGTAAACAATAAGAAAAAACAAAAATATACACAATTGAATGTTAAGAATCAACTATAAGAACATAAACATTAAAAAACATAAAAGTAAATTGTAAGCAATAAAAACATAAAATATTTTGTAATAAGAATATGTAAACATAAGCAAGTGATTTTAGAAAAATATAAATATTTTTAACTGACCAAAATATACTTAAAATGTAACAAAACACAACAAAAATAGAAATTAAAAATCAAATTAAAAAATATTTTATTGTTAAATCATAAAAATCCCATAATTATGTAAACAAAATTATAAGATTTTTCTTTAGGATGAGGGTGTCGTATATGAAGCGTATTTTATGAATGTAAACACAATGAAGTGTCCGTAACAACAAATCGATACAACAAACAAACCTACATATACATGCACACGTACATTTGGCTAGCGACAAATAAATAGAACGAAAAGTATCAAGTGGATACTTGGGGTAGGTCAAACGGTTGTTGACAAATGACTCAGTGTGTTTGTTTGACTGAGCGGGTTAATGTACAGAGCAATGAAATCGGATAGAGTTGGTTGATCGATATGTAGAACAACTGGATTTGATTTCATATGCTAACTGTATGGAATACACATTCCAGTATATTGTATCGGTATGCACTTTAACCAGTACAATTCCACTCGTTTATTTGGAATTGTACTCATGTATGAAATATGACGTAAATATTAATAATGAGAAACCACCCTTATTTCTATGATCGCCTGTTACAAATGTACACAGTTAATACATGATTAATAGTATAGAGAAACAATTTGTTATTTTAGAGAGTAGACACTATTATAGAGTGACTTTTAGAAAAGCACTCAATAACTCTATTGTATTCTAATATATAAGCAGGAACATGTTGAATAAAGAAGGGAGTTCTAATCGACAGTCTAGAAGAAGAAGTTCTTTCAAGAACTAGTCTTGCCCAGACATATCCTTAGACTAATAAAATAAAAATAAATAAAGGACTTTTATTTTAAAACAATGTTATCCTCATGAAAAATCCACTACATGACGATCTTACTGGACCCTTAATAAAAGTCCACTTCACTATAAAAATTGTTTGTTGTTAAACTTTCTCCTTCTATATGAAAATTTGATTGATATTTCTTCAGTATTTCCAATAATCCCTTCTTCGCGCTGTCATCATTTGTATCTATATTCAGTTCATTTAATAACTTATTAAATCGTTCTCTGTCATATCGTGCCATTTTACCAGTATCTCTATAAATCTCAAAATTTCTTAATGGAATCGTTTCTATCTTCAAATTCTTTATTATTGCTGTTTTATTTAGGATATTTAATAATCTTATGTGTTTATTCTTATTTTTTGAAATTATCGTGTTTGCTAACTATACTCCATCTGCAATCTCGCGATTACATATTACACTATATTCTATGACATCAATATCAAATGGTAAAATCACTTCGCTTCTTGGTGAAATTTTCACGTGATTAATTTTTAATGCATCGTTGTGTATTGGTAATATTGTTGCCTCATGCCCAGCGTTAATTGTTAAGATAAATTTGTCATAGTCAATGTTACAACTATAGTTGTATAGAAAATCTCTCCCTAATATACCGTCTGTATATTGGAAAGTCATATTTTACCAATTTTATTTTATGTTCAATTACTATCTCGTTCATTTGTACCTCTATTTTCGTTGAACCTTAAGATTTTATCTCTTCTCTTGAAATCCTTGTCAGGAAACAATTGTCATCTGGAACTTCTCTGTGATTATATAATAAATCCTCTTTGCACAAAGAGACATCCGCTCCTGTGTCTATTAAGAATGTTAATGGGTTATCTGTGCCATTTATTTTCAGTTTTACATAATTCTTCAGATCCGATGTTACACTAAAAATTTTATAGGTTCTTATTGGTTTCCTTCCGAAGATTCTTGGTACTGTAAAATCTCCGGATCTTGGGAGTTTCCCTGTTCTTGAACATGACTCTATGGTTTCTATTATTGTTATAATTGTTACTTCTGTAGCTGTTGTTACCTCTCACATTATTATTCGTATAATGGTTGCCCCTATTATTCTGATTGTGGTTGTTCCTGTTGTTTTGACCATTGCCGTTATAACCATTATTGCGATTATTATTCTGATTATTGTTACCGCTATTTCTGTAATTGTTCCTGTTGTTGTTGTTGTTACTGCTATCGTATCTATCATTGTTATTATTATAACCGTTCCTATTATTTTTGTTGCTATTCCTATTTCCATTGTTGTTATAATTGTTGTTGTAATAATTTCCATTGTAATTGTTATTACCATTATATCTATTCGAGTCTCTTGACCTTGAAGTATTGAACATAATTTGACTCTGCCTTATGTCTGATGATGGATAAAGTTTAAATTAGACACAAGGTGCACAACACAGATAAAGATTGAAGACAATAACAGTCTCAATGAAATGGCCATAAGATGTAGCGACAATCCATACTATTTAGATAATATATTGGAGAAACTACCATCGGTATTAGATAAGTTGTATTACAAAGGTTACGCTCTCGAGCAGGGTGATGACATATTCAACATGGTGACACACGAAAGATTCAAAGAAATCATAAACAGAAACAAAAGAACTGACGTCAGAATATTGCTATTCAGAAATCCTCAATACATAACAGATGAAGATAGAAGAAAACAATTAATAGAAGCTTATCACAACACACCATGCGGAGGACATTTTGGAGTTAGGAAGACACTACTCCGTTTAAAACAAAGATACATATGAAAAAATATGTATAAAATGGTAAAACAATTTGTAAGAACGTGTGATCTTTGCCAGAGAAATAAGCAAGTCAGACACACAAAAGAACCGTTCGAAAAGACTGACACACCACGTCAAAGTTTCGAAACCATAGTGATTGACACAGTAGGTCCATTGAGACCATCGAACAATTTTAGATATATTCTCACAATGCAGTGAGAGTTAACGAAGTACGTTATAGCATGTCCAATAGAAACTAAAGAAGCGAAATCTGTAGCGAAGGCACCTGTTGAGAGTGTTATCTTGAAGCATGGATTATTTAAGACATTGAAATCGGACAAAGGAACTGAATTCACAAATCAACTGATGAAGGAGATATGTGAAATGCTGAAAGTGGAACAAAGATTTTCAACCCCTTATCATCATGAAACACTTGGAACTGTTGAGAGAAATCACAGAGTTTTAAATGAATATTTTCTATCCTTTGTTGATGATGATGATTGGAACTCATGGATATCATATTATGCATTCGCATATAACACCACTCCACACGTTGACAACGATTACTCACCTTTCGAACTGATTTTCGGCAAATTAGCTAACTTGCCTGGTGACGAGATACAGAACAACGATAGAATATACTATTTTGATAATTATGCCAATGAACTTAGAGCTAGATTAAAATATTCATTGGAAAATGCAAGAAAAACAAGTAAGAGTGTTAAATTCGGCTATGCCGAATCTTTGATACCCTCCACCTAGGTTTTCTTGCACTATTTGTAACAAATTTAGATAAAATATTTGAAAATGTAAACAATTTGATCAATTTAGTAATTTATTACAACAAATACTCTGAATTTTCAGCATTTACGTTTAACAATTTTAAAGTCAATAGAAGATAGTAAATAAAATATATTTTTAAATTTCGGATCTATTTCGGAATACTTGACCATGTCTTATATTTTAAAAGCACTAGCGTTAATCAGTTTTATTTTTTTTTTCGATCTTATTACATCAGTTTGTCATTCCATTTGTAACGCATCGATAAATGGATTTGCGTCTATGTGTTTAATGCAAAAGATTTCTTACTTTTGTCGAATTGTAGGGATTTTTTGAAAATTTTTTTTAACAACTTAATATTATATACATTTCAATCTTAAACTTTAAAATTAAAAATATCTATCTTTTTTTAAATCTGGTAATAACTCTATAATATGGAGAAAGTAAATACGTGGCTTCTTTAATAAGAATGACAAGTAAAAAACACTTTTGTGCAGTTTACTTGTTTTGTGCATTTTTTTTAATACATACATAAGTACGCCATCTTTGTAGATCTCTATGATTATATTAAGTTTGTAAATAAAAAGAATATTAAAATGTAAACATAATTGATTTTAGAAAAATGTCCGATTCGTTTTTCGATGATGCTGAAAACACATCAAAGAAATACAGAAAACAAAGGTTTTACACAAGTTAGTTGAGGGACGAGAAGCTAATGGGATGGAACAGGTCAAAGATGACGACTTTAAAAAAATATTGAATTGCGATAAATCAGATCTAAGTATACATGCTAATAACCAATGTCTTAAAAAATATATCTTTTAAAACCAACAACCAAAATTCTGTTTACGTTATAAGATCCCATTTGCAAGCCATTTTAATTAATTGTGTAAATTTTAAATGCACATCTAGCCATATAAAAAATGAATTGTACAGAATAGTAAAAATATTTTGTTTATAATATCTGTTGGTTTTTTATGTTGTTTTTATGTAATTCTAATGATATTCTTATCTTATTTTTTATGATATTTTTCTTAGTTTTTATGTTATCTTTGATTATTGAAATTGAAAATTAACAAATTAAAAATAATTTTTTTTTTTGAAAAATTTAAAAAAGTAGTGTAGGGAAAAATGTAGAGATTTCTGTAAAAATCTCCTGGCATCACTGGTACCTATTAAAAAACAATGTATGATTTCACAAAACCATGCGACGTATATCTGCTCCGTTCAAAAGCTTTCATAAGACTAAATGAAATTGTTACTTATGCATGAAACACATAGATGACAGAGGCTACACAAACACATGGCTACAAATGCTGCTGGCTGCAATTGTAGTCGTGTAGTCAACTACTTAATCTTTTTGAAAACGACAGCAACATATAACAACAATATAAACAGCTGTTTTTATACAAAATCATTTTTATTTCAGTAGTGCCAATAATATATTTTTTTTTACTTTATTAAAATAGAAAAACATGTATGATTCTATATAAAATTGTCTTAAATATATTACTTATTTATAATGCATTATTATAACGTAAAAATAAATAAATAAATTTACTTATTAATAGAATTATTATAGCATTTCATTTTGCGATTAATTTTGTCAACAAAATAAAATATTTCATAGCACTAATATCTTTTACATATTTTGTTATATTGTCAACACTATTTTTATTTTGAAGACAACAAAAATAGAAATTAGCCTAAGTTGACTACAGCAGCAAAAGTGGTCATGTAGTCATGTAGCTGTGTTGGTGTCAAAATAATCGTTTTCATATAAACGTGTGTATTTTATTTTTGACAGGCTGTAGTCGTGTAGCCGCTGTCGTCTATGTGTTTCATGAGAGAGTTCGGCTTACTGGTGCCATTATGTATATGTGTGTGTAAACAAAAATATATGATATCCCAGTAATCATTTCGAAGATTGTTTTAACAAAAATCATCTTACTGTGTCTTCTTCGAGCACTTTTGATGATTAAAAACTGATTAATCACACCCGGTATTAGAAAAAGACTAAGAAATGATTTTTGCTTACGCTTAAAAAGTGATTTATAGAGAATGACATTAAATATGACTCAAATATAAGTCGAAATTAATCAGAAAATTGGATAAAAAAGGTTCTCAAGAAGAGTCGGGGGTAAGGTAATATTTCCTCCCAACAAAAGAATATTTTGTGATCAGCAAAAGAGCGCATTTATGACTGTTTTAATAGCACAGAGGAGTCAAAAAAGACTCCACATGATCACTTATTGCATAAAATGTTTACTGGGATTTTGTTCACTATCTGTAGAAACAGTTTTTTAAGTAAAACAAATCTGCACACAATTTCAATTCGATTTCGTTTACAATGATACGATCACTTTGTTTACTAGCTAGTAGTTAAATAAGAAAATAGTATTATAATACAGCGTAATGATGAATTGTACTTCTCAATTAGTTTATTTTTAATGTGCCATAAGAAGTTCGGTTTGTGCTAAGAAATGAATGAATACATGTTTCCCAGGGCGAAGCTTAGTCATTGCACTTTGATTGAGTAGAACCCGCGACTATTCCTGGTGTGGATAGCTCGTGTCTAAATTTTTGGTAGTTGGGAATGGCGTTTCTGCAAAGGGAAGCATTAACGCATGTTTCCCAGGGTGAGGCTTAATCATTGCACTTTGATTGAGCTGAGCTCCGCGATTATTCCTAATGCGGAATAACTCGTGCATTAAATTCTCGGTAGTCTGGGAATGGCGTTTGGCTGCGCCAAACATTAAATAATAAATTTTAAAAATGGAATATAATTAAATATTATTGACATCTATATTATATTATCATCTGACAAAAAAATTTTTTTTTAAACACCAATTTTTTACAGGGTAGAGTTTTATGGTTTCACTACTACTTTTGAATGCAAGTATGTACTCAAAGTAGAACCCTTAAAATCATACTATTTTTTGCAACCCTAAAAATTGCAGTATTTTGTATAAATAAAATAATTTATATTTATATTATTTTTAATATGCGCTTATTATCGATATACATACATATACAGAATATATGAATGTTATTTATAGTATTTTGATATTTGCAACAGTAGTATATATCAATTTGTAATATTTTGTGATCTTATAAAAATCGCAGAATATTGATATTGATTTTATATAGTTTCTTTTATTAATTAACTAATTTAAATATTACACCATAAAATGTTGATATTGGTGCATTTTTATATTATCACCACAACGACCATAAAACAACAAGTACAGCTGTGACAAAATACAAAATTTAGAATAACAACTATAGGAAAACATCATATTTTTTTAACTTTTCAGTGATTTCTCGGCACCTATAAGACCTATTGTCACGATTTAAAAAACAGAAACCTTCTCATGATGTCGGTGTATCATTCTCACGAACAACAAGCGCCCTAGCTGTCCTATTGAGAACGTTATCGTGACAAGAACAACATAGTCAAATCATATTTTTCAAGACTTTATTTACTCCATCGTTCAATTCTCGGGACCAGATAAACGGATTTGGACGATTTTAAATAGCAAACTTTTTGGGATGCCAATGAATCATTTTTTGTACCAACGAGCAACCTAGTTGCCCGATTGAAGCCGTCATCGTGATTTCCACAGACGGACAGACGGACAGCCGGACAGACGGACATAGCTATATCAACTCCGCTTGTTATAAGGATCACAAATATATATATTTTATATGGTCCAGATTTTTTTTTCTAATTATTACAAACGGAATGACAAACTTATATATACCCTCTGTTTTGTCGAATTGTAGGTATTTTTTGAAAATTTTTTTTAACAACTTAATATTATATACATTTCAATCTTAAACTTTAAAATTAAAAATATCTATCTTTTTTAAATCTGGTAATAACTCTATAATATGGAGAAAGCAAATACGTGGCTTCTTTAATAAGAATGACAAGTAAAAAACACTTTTGTGCAGTTTACTTGTTTTGTGCATTTTTTTTAATACATACATAAGTACGCCATCTTTGTAGATCTCTTCGATTATATTAAGTTTGTAAATAAAAAGAATATTAAAATGTAAACATAATTGATTTTAGAAAAATGTCCGATTCGTTTTTCGATGATGCTGAAAACACATCAAAGAAATACAGAAAACAAAGGTTTTACACAAGTTAGTTGAGAGACGAGAAGCTAATGGGATGGAACAGGTCAAAGGTGACGACTTTAAATACAGATGCAAGGCTTGTGAAAAAATATTAAATTGCGATAAATCAGATCTAAGTATACATGCTAATAACCAATGTCTTAAAAAATATATCTTTTAAAACCAACAACCAAAATTCTGTTTACGTTATAAGATCCCATTTGCAAGCCATTTTAATTAATTGTGTAAATTTTAAATGCACATCTAGCCATATAAAAGATGAATTATACAGAATAGTAAAAATATTTTGTTTATAATATCTGTTGGTTTTTTATGTTGTTTTTATGTAATTTTAATGATATTCTTATCTTATAAATAAGAAATTAAATATTTGAGCTCGAGGTCTGATTTTGACAAAAGTTATTTATTAAATCCAATATTTCGATATTCTTTGAATATCAACTTCAGGGATTGCCTACAAATTTAAATTATTAGAACAATAAAATGTATAAGTATTTATAACATCATTAAATATTAAAAGATATAAAACAACATATATAAAAACAACAATTTTTACACAATCTGTTTACATTAACATACAAACTTACTTTAAATCATAAACAACAAACTTAAATCTAATGTTCCACCTTCGTTATATAATATTGCACTGAATTTAAAAATATAATTATTGCACTCTCATCTTTGTTTTGTTCACCAAATGTTTATAACATTGAGCGCATTTCTCAGTGTCTGCTTTAAAATTCATTCTCTTATTAGATGGTATGTTTATAATATTAAGCATCTCTAATATGTAACGGCGTTTATAATTTTGCTCACTTTGAAGCACTCTTACATTGTCAAAGTCTGGAGTGTGTTTTTCTTTAACACAGTGGGTTGTCAATGCTGTTTTTGGTGTAAAATTGCTGAGTTTGAATTTTTGATCAGATTTGTGTCCTGACAGTCTTGTTTTTAACTTGTTTTTTGTTGTTCCAATATAAACCTTCTCACATTTATCATCTTTGTTACCTGTACAGGGGATCCTGTAAATAACATTTGACTTATCCATATTCTCTATTTTATCTTTTGTTTTACTATATATTTTTGAGAGGTTATTTTCAGTTTTGTGTGTCATTCTTATGTTTTCACTCCTATACAATCTCGATTTTTCAAATCTTTCAGATATATCAGGTACGTAAATCAATGATTTGAAAATTTTTGGTTCTTCATTTATTGTGGTGCCCTTATTGTTGTCCTTTTTATAATCTCGGATAAGTATATTAGTGAGTTTATGTGGGAAATTATTGTCAAGTAGAATATTTTTGATTTTAATTTTGTTATTTTTATGGAATTCCAAGTCACTGATGTTCAATACCCGTCTTATTAAGTTATTGGCCGTATTGATTATAATCCTCTTTGGATGCTTTGAGAAGAAATTAATTATTCTGCCTGACGACGATGGTTTTTGATACCAATCCATTTTTATTATGTTATTTTCTCTAATTACCAGAGTGTCCAAGTATGGTAATTTTTGATCCAACTCTTTCTCTATTGTGAACTTAATACTAGGGTGAAAATCATTTAATTTAGTCATTATCTCCTCAATTGCACTCTCCCGTACTACACTTAAGATGTCATCAACATATTTCGTCAATATTTTTGGTTTTTTTGAAAGCTTACCTATCACTGTGTCCAATAGTTTCTCCATTACAATGTCTGCAACTATCGGTGATGCTGGGGACCCCATTGGTAAGCCCTTCTTCTGCGTATATATTTTGCCTTCATATGTGAAGTATCGATTGTCCTTAATGCAAAATTCATAATTCGTAGAAACAAGTCCTTTTTCATATTAGTATACGTAGCAATTTCGTCCCATCTATCTTCTATAATCACTAAAGCTAAATTAACAGGGATACTTGGAAACAACGACACAACATCAAACGAAATCAATCTTTCATCGTCATCTATAGTCAGGTCCTTGATCTTACTCCTAAATTGCACCGAGTCCTTAACATTATATATTGAATTTTCATTAATTCTTCTTAATATACTAGTCATATATTTGCATAGTTGGCTTGATGGGGCATTAATACATGAGCAAATCGGTCGTAAAGGGTAATTATCCTTGTGAATTTTTGGTAGACCATACATTCTAGGAGCATTAGCAACATCTGTTCTAAGTCTTTTTTTGTCGTATTCTGATATTATATTGTTTGTAAACAATTCCTCAACTAACTCATTATTTGTCCTCTGTAACCCATTTGTGGGATCTTTAATCTGTCTTTGGTATGTCATCATATCTCCAATTATATTCTGCATCCTCTCATCATACTCTTCTTTCTCCATAGCCACCGTCACATTACCTTTATCTGCGTTTAGAATTAAAATATTGGTGTTGTTCTTAAGAAACTTTTTGGTCTTATCTACAACATTAAGGGTATATTTATCCCTATTATTAATCTTCATTTTGTTTAAGTGATTGTCAATAATCGTTGTAAATTTTATCCTAGCTGACTCTTGTTCTTCTTTATCTGTTATTGTTTGAATCAAGTCCTCACCATCAGTAATATATTTCAGCATTGGAAATTCTTGTTTAGTTGTTGGTAGTGCGTGTTTTCGTCCAAGTGATAAAATCCACTGTATATCCTGCGGAATGTCCGTTTTTGTCTTATTCACAAACCAGTTATTATTTAATTTTATGTCCAAATCTTTTTTCGGTATTTCCTTTAATGTTTCAAATTTACGTTTATGTTTTTCCTTAATTGCCTTATTTGTTGATATTTCAAGTGTAGTCTGGTTGTTCCACAGTGCAATCTTTTCATCTTCCGTCAATTGATTTTCTATTACATTTTTAATAAGTTCTTTTTCTTCTTCATTAAGTTTTAAGAGTTCGTGTTTTAATATTAACATCAAATTTAAAATTTTAATATGGAAATTTTGGATATATTTGGAAAGAGTTTGTCTGATATTGGATCTAGTGCAACCGTTCATTTCAAAAATATTATATATGCTTTTTTTGGAGTAATAAAATTTGGAATTATACCTGATTTTCTACAACGTATTAGAAATGTTATCGATGCTTTTAGTCTTAGGTTTTTGTCAACTGTTGTCTTATACTTATTGATGTTTGTTCTCAGAATATTGTTCTTCTTGAATTTATTGTAAACCATTTTTGTTGTTGTAATTACGGCGTGCTCTCCTTTAAAGTTATTTAAAGATGTTTTTATTCGACCTTTCCAATTGTAAATAAGAAATTAAATATTTGAGCTCGAGGTCTGATTTTGACAAAAGTTATTTATTAAATCCAATATTTCGACAAGATGATATTCAATCTTCAGGGATTGTCTACAAATTTAAATTATTAGAACAAGAAAATGTATAAGTATTTATAACATCATTAAATATTAAAAGATATAAAACAACATATATAAAAACAACAATTTTTACACAATCTGTTTACATTAACATACAAACTTACTTTAAATCATAAACAACAAACTTAAATCTATTGTTCCACCTTCGTCATATAATATTGCACTGAATTTAAAAATATAGTTATTGCACTCTCAGCTTTGTTTTGTTCACCAAATGTCTATAACATTGAGCGCATTTCTCAGTGTCTGCTTTAAAATTCATTCTCTTATTAGATGGTATGTTTATAATATTAAGCATCTCTAATATGTAACGGCGTTTATAATTTTGCTCACTTTGAAGCACTCTTACATTGTCAAAGTCTGGAGTGTGTTTTTCTTTAACACAATGGGTTGTCAATGCTGTTTTTGGTGTAAAATTGCTGAGTTTGAATTTTTGATCAGATTTGTGTCCTGACTTTTTCATGTTAGTATACGTAGCAATTTCGTCCCATCTATCTTCTATAATCACTAAAGCTAAATTAACAGGGATACTTGGAAACAACGACACAACATCAAACGAAATCAATCTTTCATCGTCATCTATAGTCAGGTCCTCGATCTTACTCCTAAATTGCACCGAGTCCTTAACATTATATTTTGAATTTTCATTAATTCTTCTTAATATACTAGTCATATATTTGCATAGTTGGCTTGATGGGGCATTAATACATGAGCAAATCGGTCGTAAAGGGTAATTATCCTTGTGAATTTTTGGTAGACCATACATTCCAGGAGCATTAGCAACATCTGTTCTAATTCTTTTTTGTCGTATTCTGATATTATATTGTTTGTAAACAATTCCTCAACTAACTCATTATTTGTCCTCTGTAACCCATTTGTGGGATCTTTAATCAGTCTTCGGTATGTCATCATATCTCCAATTATATTCTGCATCCTCTCATCATACTCTTCTTTCTCCATAGCCACCGTCATAAATAACATATTAAAAATGGATTGGTATCAAAAACCATCGTCGTCAGGCAGAATAATTAATTTCTTCTCAAAGCATCCAAAGAGGATTATAATCAATACAGCCAATAACTTAATAAGACGGGTATTGAACATCAGTGACTTGGAATTCCATAAAAATAACAAAATTAAAATCAAAAATATTCTACTTGACAATAATTTCCCACATAAACTCACTAATATACTTATCCGAGATTATAAAAAGGACAACAATAAGGGCACCACAATAAATGAAGAACCAAAAATTTTCAAATCATTGATTTACGTACCTGATATATCTGAAAGATTTGAAAAATCGAGAGTGTATAGGAGTGAAAACATAAGAATGGCACACAAAACTGAAAATAACCTCTCAAAAATATATAGTAAAACAAAAGATAAAATAGAGAATATGGATAAGTCAAATGTTATTTACAAGATCCCCTGTACAGGTAACAAAGATGATAAATGTGAGAATGTTTATATTGGAACAACAAAAAACAAGTTAAAAACAAGACTTTCAGGACACAAATCTGATCAAAAATTCAAACTCAGCAATTTTACACCAAAAACAGCATTGACAACCCACTGTGTTAAAGAAAAACACACTCCAGACTTTGACAATGTAAGAGTGCTTCAAAGTGAGCAAAATTATAAACGCCGTTACATATTAGAGATGCTTAATATTATAAACATACCATCTAATAAGAGAATGAATTTGAAAGCAGACACTGAGAAATGCGCTCAATGTTATAGACATTTGGTGAACAAAATAAAGATGAGAGTGCAATAATTATATTTTTAAATTCAGTGCAATATTATATGACGAAGGTGGAACAATAGATTTAAGTTTGTTGTTTATGATTTAAAGTAAGTTTGTATGTTAATGTAAACAGATTGTGTAAAAATTGTTGTTTTTATATATGTTGTTTTATATCTTTTAATATTTAATGATGTTATAAATACTTATACATTTTATTGTTCTAATAATTTAAATTTGTAGACAATCCCTGAAGATGATATTCAAAGAATATCGAAATATTGGATTTAATAAATAACTTTTGTCAAAATCAGACCTCGAGCTCAAATATTTAATTTCTTATTTACAATTGGAAAGGTCGAATAAAAACATCTTTAAATTCTTATCTTATTTTTTATGATATTTTTCTTAGTTTTTATGTTATTTTTAATTATTGAAATTGAAAATTAACAAATTAAAATTAATTTTTTTTTTTTGAAAAATTGAAAAAAGTAGTGTAGGGAAAAATGTAGAGATTTCTGTAAAAATCTCCTGGCATCACTGGTACCTATTAAAAAACAATGTATGATTTCACAAAACAATGCGACGTATATCTGCTCTGTTCAAAAGCTTTCATAAGACTAAATAAAATTGTTACTTATGCATGAAACACATAGATGACAGAGGCTACACAAACACATGGCTACAAATGCTGCTGGCTGCAATTGTATTCGTGTAGTCAACTACTTAATTTTTTTGGAAACGACAGCAACATATAACAACAATATAAACAGCTGTTTTTATACAAAATCATTTTTATTTCAGTAGCGCCAATAATATATTGTTTTTTTACTTTATTAAAATAGAAAAACATGTATGATTCTATATAAAATTGTCTTAAATATATTACTTATTTATAATGCATTATTATAACGTAAAAATAAATAAATAAATTTACTTATTAATAGAATTATTATAGCATTTCATTTTGCGATTAATTTTTTCAACAAAATAAAATATTTCATAGCACTAATATCTTTTACATATTTTGTTATATTGTCAACACTATTTTTATTTTGTAGCCAACAAAAATAGAAATTAGCCTAAGTTGACTACAGCAGCAAAAGTGGTCATGTAGTCGTGTAGCTGTGTTGGTGTCAAAATAATCGTTTTCATATAAACGTGTGTATTTTATTTTTGACAGGCTGTAGTCGTGTAGCCGCTGTCGTCTATGTGTTTCATGAGAGAGTTCGGCTTACTGGTGCCATTATGTATATATGTGTGTAAACAAAAATATACGATATCCCAGTAATCATTTCGAAGATTGTTTTAACAAAAATCATCTTACTGTGTCTTCTTCGAGCACTTTTGATGATTAAAAACTGATTAATCACATGCGGTATTAGAAAAAGACTAAGAAATGATTTTTGCTTACGCTTAAAAAGTGATTTATAGAAAATGGCATTAAATATGACTCAAATATAAGTCGAAATTAATCAGAAAATTGGATAAAAAAGGTTCTCAAGAAGAGTCGGGGGTAAGGTAATATTTCCTCCCAACAAAAGAATATTTTGTGATCAGCAAAAGAGCGCATTTATGACTGTTTTAATAGCACAGAGGAGTCAAAAAAGACTCCACATGATCACTTATTGCATAAAATGTTTACTGGGATTTTATTCACTATCTGTAGAAACAGTTTTTTAAGTAAAACAAATCTGCACACAATTTCAATTCTATTTCGTTTACAATGATACGATCACTTTGTTTACTAGCTAGTAGTAAAATAAGAAAATAGTATTATAATACAGCGTAATGATGAATTGTACTTCTCAATTAGTTTATTTTTAATGTGCCATAAGAAGTTCGGTTTGTGATAAGAAATGAATGAATACATGTTTCCCAGGGCGAAGCTTAGTCATTGCACTTTGATTGAGTTGAGCCCGCGACTATTCCTGGTGTGGATAGCTCGTGTCTAAATTTTTGGTAGTTGGGAATGGCGCTGCAAAGGGAAGCATGAACGCATGTTTCCCAGGGTGAGGCTTAATCATTGCAATTTGATTGAGCTGAGCTCCGCGATTATTCCTAATGCGGAATAACTCGTGCATTAAATTCTCGGTAGTCTGGGAATGGCGTTTGGCTGCGCCAAACATTAAATAATAAATTTTAAAAATGTATTATAATTAAATATTATTGACATCTATATTATATTATCATCTGACAAAAAAAATTTTTTTTAAACACCAATTTTTTACAGGGTAGAGTTTTATGGTTTCACTACTACTTTTGAATGCAAGTATGTACTAAAAGTAGAACCCTTAAAATCATACTATTTTTTGCAACCCTAAAAATTGCAGTATTTTGTATAAATAAAATAATTTGTATTTATATTATTTTTAATAAGCGGTTATTATCGATATACATACATATACAGAATATATGAATGTTATTTATAGTATTTTGATATTTGCAACAGTAGTATGTATCAATTTGTAATATTTTGTGATCTTATAAAAATCGCAGAATATTGATATTGATTTTATATAGTTTCTTTTATTAATTAACTAACTTAAATATTACACCATAAAATGTTGATATTGGTGAATTTTTATATTATTACCACAACGACCATAAAAACAACAAGTACAGCTGTGACAAAATACAAACTTTAGAATAACAACTATAGGAAAACATCATATTTTTTTAACTTTTCAGTGATTTCTCGGCACCTATAAGACCTATTGTCACGATTTAAGAAACAGAAACCTTCTCATGATGTCGGTGTATCATTCTCAAGCGCCCTAGCTGTCCTATTGAGAACGTTATCGTGACAAGAACAACATAGTGAAATCATATTTTTCAAGACTTTTTTTACTCCATCGTTCAATTCTCGGGACCAGATAAACCGATTTGGACGATTTTAAATAGCAAACTTTTCAGGATGCCAATGAATTATTTTTTGTACCAACGAGCAACCTAGTTGCCCGATTGAAGCCGTCATCGTGATTTCCACAGACGGCCAGACGGACAGACGGACAGCCGGACAGACGGACAGACGGACATCGCAATATCAACTCCGCTTGTTACAAGGATCACAAATATATATATTTTATATGGTCCAGATTTTTTTTCTAATTATTACAAACGGAATGACAAACTTATATATACCCTCTGTTTTGTCGAATTGTAGGGATTTTTTGAAAATTTTTTTTAACAACTTAATATTATATACATTTCAATCTTAAACTTTAAAATTAAAAATATCTATCTATTTTAAATCTGGTAATAACTCTATAATATGGAGAAAGCAAATACGTGGCTTTTTTAATGAGAATGACAAGTAAAAAACACTTTTGTGCAGTTTACTTGTTTTGTGCATTTTTTTTAATACATACATAAGTGCGTCATCTTTGTAGATCTCTTCGATTATATTAAGTTTGTAAATAAAAAGAATATTAAAATGTAAACATAATTGATTTTAGAAAAATGTCCGATTCGTTTTTCGATGATGCTGAAAACACATCAAAGAAATACAGAAAACAAAGGTTTTACACAAGTTAGTTGAGAGACGAGAAGCTAATGGGATGGAACAGGTCAAAGGTGACGACTTTAAATACAGATGCAAGGCTTGTGAAAAAATATTAAATTGCGATAAATCAGATCTAAGTATACATGCTAATAACCAATGACTTAAAAAATATATCTCTTAAAACCAACAACCAAAATTCTGTTTACGTTATAAGGTCCCATTTGCAAGCCATTTTAATTAATTGTGTAAATTTTAAATGCACATCTAGCCATATAAAAGATGAATTATACAGAATAGTAAAAATATTTTGTTTATAATATCTGTTGGTTTTTTATGTTGTTTTTATGTAATTCTAATGATATTCTTATCTTATTTTTTATGATATTTTTCTTAGTTTTTATGTTATTTTTGATTATTGAAATTGAAAATTAACAAATTAAAAATAATTTTTTTTTTTTTAAATTGAAAAAAGTAGTGTAGGGAAAAATGTAGAGATTTCTGTAAAAATCTCCTGGCATCACTGGTACCTATTAAAAAACAATGTATGATTTCACAAAACAATGCGACGTATATCTGCTCTGTTCAAAAGCTTTCATAAGACTAAATAAAATTGTTACTTATGCATGAAACACATAGATGACAGAGGCTACAATTGTATTCGTGTAGTCAACTACTTAATTTTTTTGAAAACGACAGCAACATATAACAACAATATAAACAGCTGTTTTTATACAAAATCATTTTTATTTCAGTAGCGCCAATAATATATTGTTTTTTTACTTTATTAAAATAGAAAAACATGTATGATTCTATATAAAATTGTCTTAAATATATTACTTATTTATAATGCATTATTATAACGTAAAAATAAATAAATAAATTTACTTATTAATAGAATTATTATAGCATTTCATTTTGCGATTAATTTTTTCAACAAAATAAAATATTTCATAGCACTAATATCTTTTACATATTTTGTTATATTGTCAACACTATTTTTATTTTGTAGCCAACAAAAATAGAAATTAGCCTAAGTTGACTACAGCAGCAAAAGTGGTCATGTAGTTGTGTAGCTGTGTTGGTGTCAAAATAATCGTTTTCATATAAACGTGTGTATTTTATTTTTGACAGGCTGTAGTCGTGTAGCCGCTGTCGTCTATGTGTTTCATGAGAGAGTTCGGCTTACTGGTGCCATTATGTATATATGTGTGTAAACAAAAATATACGATATCCCAGTAATCATTTCGAAGATTGTTTTAACAAAAATCATCTTACTGTGTCTTCTTCGAGCACTTTTGATGATTAAAAACTGATTAATCACATGCGGTATTAGAAAAAGACTAAGAAATGATTTTTGCTTACGCTTAAAAAGTGATTTATAGAAAATGGCATTAAATATGACTCAAATATAAGTCGAAATTAATCAGAAAATTGGATAAAAAAGGTTCTCAAGAAGAGTCGGGGGTAAGGTAATATTTCCTCCCAACAAAAGAATATTTTGTGATCAGCAAAAGAGCGCATTTATGACTGTTTTAATAGCACAGAGGAGTCAAAAAAGACTCCACATGATCACTTATTGCATAAAATGTTTACTGGGATTTTATTCACTATCTGTAGAAACAGTTTTTTAAGTAAAACAAATCTGCACACAATTTCAATTCTATTTCGTTTACAATGATACGATCACTTTGTTTACTAGCTAGTAGTAAAATAAGAAAATAGTATTATAATACAGCGTAATGATGAATTGTACTTCTCAATTAGTTTATTTTTAATGTGCCATAAGAAGTTCGGTTTGTGATAAGAAATGAATGAATACATGTTTCCCAGGGCGAAGCTTAGTCATTGCACTTTGATTGAGTTGAGCCCGCGACTATTCCTGGTGTGGATAGCTCGTGTCTAAATTTTTGGTAGTTGGGAATGGCGCTGCAAAGGGAAGCATGAACGCATGTTTCCCAGGGTGAGGCTTAATCATTGCAATTTGATTGAGCTGAGCTCCGCGATTATTCCTAATGCGGAATAACTCGTGCATTAAATTCTCGGTAGTCTGGGAATGGCGTTTGGCTGCGCCAAACATTAAATAATAAATTTTAAAAATGTATTATAATTAAATATTATTGACATCTATATTATATTATCATCTGACAAAAAAAATTTTTTTTAAACACCAATTTTTTACAGGGTAGAGTTTTATGGTTTCACTACTACTTTTGAATGCAAGTATGTACTAAAAGTAGAACCCTTAAAATCATACTATTTTTTGCAACCCTAAAAATTGCAGTATTTTGTATAAATAAAATAATTTGTATTTATATTATTTTTAATAAGCGCTTATTATCGATATACATACATATACAGAATATATGAATGCTATTTATAGTATTTTGATATTTGCAACAGTAGTATGTATCAATTTGTAATATTTTGTGATCTTATAAAAATCGCAGAATATTGATATTGATTTTATATAGTTTCTTTTATTAATTAACTAACTTAAATATTACACCATAAAATGTTGATATTGGTGAATTTTTATATTATTACCACAACGACCATAAAAACAACAAGTACAGCTGTGACAAAATACAAACTTTAGAATAACAACTATAGGAAAACATCATATTTTTTTAACTTTTCAGTGATTTCTCGGCACCTATAAGACCTATTGTCACGATTTAAGAAACAGAAACCTTCTCATGATGTCGGTGTATCATTCTCAAGCGCCCTAGCTGTCCTATTGAGAACGTTATCGTGACAAAAACAACATAGTGAAATCATATTTTTCAAGACTTTTTTTACTCCATCGTTCAATTCTCGGGACCAGATAAACCGATTTGGACGATTTTAAATAGCAAACTTTTCAGGATGCCAATGAATTATTTTTTGTACCAACGAGCAACCTAGTTGCCCGATTGAAGCCGTCATCGTGATTTCCACAGACGGCCAGACGGACAGACGGACAGCCGGAGAGACGGACAGACGGACATCGCAATATCAACTCAGCTTGTTACAAGGATCACAAATATATATATTTTATATGGTCCAGATTTTTTTTCTAATTATTACAAACGGAATGACAAACTTATATATACCCTCTGTTTTGTCGAATTGTAGGGATTTTTTGAAAATTTTTTTTAACAACTTAATATTATATACATTTCAATCTTAAACTTTAAAATTAAAAATATCTATCTATTTTAATTCTGGTAATAACTCTATAATATGGAGAAAGCAAATACGTGGCTTCTTTAATGAGAATGACAAGTAAAAAACACTTTTGTGCAGTTTACTTGTTTTGTGCATTTTTTTAATACATACATAAGTGCGTCATCTTTGTAGATCTCTTCGATTATATTAAGTTTGTAAATAAAAAGAATATTAAAATGTAAACATAATTGATTTTAGAAAAATGTCCGATTCGTTTTCCGATGATGCTGAAAACACATCAAAGAAATACAGAAAACAAAGGTTTTACACAAGTTAGTTGAGAGACGAGAAGCTAATGGGATGGAACAGGTCAAAGATGACGACTTTAAATACAGATGCAAGGCTTGTGAAAAAATATTAAATTGCGATAAATCAGATCTAAGTATACATGCTAATAACCAATGTCTTAAAAATATATCTTTTAAAACCAACAACCAAAATTCTGTTTACGTTATAAGATCCCATTAGCAAGCCATTTCAATTAATTGTGTAAATTTTAAATGCACATCTAGCCATATAAAAGATGAATTATACAGAATAGTAAAAATATTTTGTTTATAATATCTTTTGGTTTTTTATGTTGTTTTTATGTTATTCTAATGATATTCTTATCTTATTTTTTATGATATTTTTCTTAGTTTTTATGTTATTTTTGATTACTGAAATTGAAAATTAACAAATTAAAAATAATTTTTTTTTGTAGGGAAAAATGTAGAGATTTCTGTAAAAATCTCCTGGCATCACTGGTACCTATTAAAAAACAATGTATGATTTCACAAAACAATGCGACGTATATCTGCTCTGTTCAAAAGCTTTCATAAGACTAAATAAAATTGTTACTTATGCATGAAACACATAGATGACAGAGGCTACACAAACACATGGCTACAAATGCTGCTGGCTGCAATTGTATTCGTGTAGTCAACTACTTAATTTTTTTGAAAACGACAGCAACATATAACAACAATATAAACAGCTGTTTTTATACAAAATCATTTTTATTTCAGTAGCGCCAATAATATATTGTTTTTTTACTTTATTAAAATAGAAAAACATGTATGATTCTATATAAAATTGTCTTAAATATATTACTTATTTATAATGCATTATTATAACGTAAAAATAAATAAATAAATTTACTTATTAATAGAATTATTATAGCATTTCATTTTGCGATTAATTTTTTCAACAAAATAAAATATTTCATAGCACTAATATCTTTTACATATTTTGTTATATTGTCAACACTATTTTTATTTTGTAGCCAACAAAAATAGAAATTACCCTAAGTTGACTACAGCAGCAAAAGTGGTCATGTAGTCGTGTAGCTGTGTTGGTGTCAAAATAATCGTTTTCATATAAACGTGTGTATTTTATTTTTGACAGGCTGTAGTCGTGTAGCCGCTGTCGTCTATGTGTTTCATGAGAGAGTTCGGCTTACTGGTGCCATTATGTATATATGTGTGTAAACAAAAATATACGATATCCCAGTAATCATTTCGAAGATTGTTTTAACAAAAATCATCTTACTGTGTCTTCTTCGAGCACTTTTGATGATTAAAAACTGATTAATCACATGCGGTATTAGAAAAAGACTAAGAAATGATTTTTGCTTACGCTTAAAAAGTGATTTATAGAAAATGACATTAAATATGACTCAAATATAAGTCGAAATTAATCAGAAAATTGGATAAAAAAGGTTCTCAAGAAGAGTCGGGGGTAAGGTAATATTTCCTCCCAACGAAAGAATATTTTGTGATCAGCAAAAGAGCGCATTTATGACTGTTTTAATAGCACAGAGGAGTCAAAAAAGACTCCACATGATCACTTATTGCATAAAATGTTTACTGGGATTTTATTCACTATCTGTAGAAACAGTTTTTTAAGTAAAACAAATCTGCACACAATTTCAATTCTATTTCGTTTACAATGATACGATCACTTTGTTTACTAGCTAGTAGTAAAATAAGAAAATAGTGTTATAATACAGCGTAATGATGAATTGTACTTCTCAATTAGTTTATTTTTAATGTGCCATAAGAAGTTCGGTTTGTGATAAGAAATGAATGAATACATATTTCCCAGGGCGAAGCTTAGTCATTGCACTTTGATTGAGTTGAGCCCGCGACTATTCCTGGTGTGGATAGCTCGTGTCTAAATTTTTGGTAGTTGGGAATGGCGCTGCAAAGGGAAGCATGAACGCATGTTTCCCAGGGTGAGGCTTAATCATTGCACTTTGATTGAGCTGAGCTCCGCGATTATTCCTAATGCGGAATAACTCGTGCATTAAGTTCTCGGTAGTCTGGGAATGGCGTTTGGCTGCGCCAAACATTAAATAATAAATTTTAAAAATGTATTATAATTAAATATTATTGACATCTATATTATATTATCATCTGACAAAAAAAATTTTTTTTAAACACCAATTTTTTACAGGGTAGAGTTTTATGGTTTCACTACTACTTTTGAATGCAAGTATGTACTAAAAGTAGAACCCTTAAAATCATACTATTTTTTGCAACCCTAAAAATTGCAGTATTTTGTATAAATAAAATAATTTGTATTTATATTATTTTTAATAAGCGGTTATTATCGATATACATACATATACAGAATATATGAATGTTATTTATAGTATTTTGATATTTGCAACAGTAGTATGTATCAATTTGTAATATTTTGTGATCTTATAAAAATCGCAGAATATTGATATTGATTTTATATAGTTTCTTTTATTAATTAACTAACTTAAATATTACACCATGAAATGTTGATATTGGTGAATTTTTATATTATTACCACAACGACCATAAAAACAACAAGTACAGCTGTGACAAAATACAAACTTTAGAATAACAACTATAGGAAAACATCATATTTTTTTAACTTTTCAGTGATTTCTCGGCACCTATAAGACCTATTGTCACGATTTAAGAAACAGAAACCTTCTCATGATGTCGGTGTATCATTCTCAAGCGCCCTAGCTGTCCTATTGAGAACGTTATCGTGACAAGAACAACATAGTGAAATCATATTTTTCAAGACTTTTTTTACTCCATCGTTCAATTCTCGGGACCAGATAAACCGATTTGGACGATTTTAAATAGCAAACTTTTCAGGATGCCAATGAATTATTTTTTGTACCAACGAGCAACCTAGTTGCCCGATTGAAGCCGTCATCGTGATTTCCACAGACGGACAGACGGACAGCCGGACAGACGGACAGACGAACATCGCTATATCAACTCCGCTTGTTATAAGGATCACAAATGTATATATTTTATATGGTCCAGATTTTTTTTTCTAATTATTACAAACGGAATGACAAACTTATATATACCCTCTGCACACTGGAGTGGAGGGTATAATTATAGAAAAGGTAAAGACAAAAAGAACAGAAGATTCTTTAAATAACAATAATAGCATAGATTTAGAAATAGGTGACCTAGCACTAGTAAAAGTAGGGAACAGGAGAAAGGGCGAAACACCTTATGAGGGTCCCTATGAAATAACATATATAAAAAATTTTAATGTAGATTTAAAAATTAAAGACAAAATAAAAACTGTACACAAAAATTTAATAAAGAAATATAATTTAAGATCATGAATATACATTGTAAACAATAAGAAAAAACAAAAATATACACAAATAGAATGTTAAGAATCAACTATAAGAACATAAACATTAAAAAACATAAAAGTAAATTGTAAGCAATAAAAATATAAAATATTTTGTAATAAGAATATGTAAAATTAAGCAAGTGATTTTAGAAAAATATAAATATTTTTAACTGAACAAAATATACTTAATATATATTGATTCCTATGGTTCCAAGTTGGAACAAAGGGCCGTAACGAAATTCTTCCATTGGGATCTGTCCTGTGCGATTATTCTGATCTCAGACCAAGTTCATCTTGTTTCGCTAATTTCGGAATCTAGCTGCCTTCTCCAGGTGTTAGCTGCCATGAGGGTTCCAGTCAATTGCCATCTTTGATATGTCATCATGGGGTCTTCTCAAAATATGACCAACCCAGCTCCATTTCCTCTTTGCAATTTCTATGCGAATTGGTGTTTCACCTGTTCTTTGCCAGAGGTCTCTGTTGGAAACTACGTTCGGCCAAAATATTCGCAAAATTTTTTGAAAGCAACGATTAACAAATACTTGCAGGGATTGAATGTCGCTTGCAGTAGAGTTCCAGGACTCACATCCATATAGCAGGATAGAGCGAACATTAGAGGAGAAAAGGCGAAGCTTAGTTTTTATATGTATTTGTGGTGACTTCCATACTCTTTTTAATGCACCAAAAGACTGTTTTGCTTTCCTTATGCGATATGCAATATCATCACGTGAGCCGCCTGTTGTTGATATGATACATCCTAAGTAGCAAAACGATTGGACGTCCTCGAGTTCTATGTTGTTTACTCGGAACTTGGAGAGATTAGTCGAATTGATACGTAGAACCTTAGTTTTGTCGAAGTTAATGTGAAGACCGACGCCAGATGCTAGCTGATGTATCTGATCCAATTTGGCTGACATGTCGGTAAAGTTATGTGCGAGCAGGCAAATATCATCAGCATAGTCAAGGTCTTCCAATCAACCATTCATACCCCATGTAATGCCTCTTCTTATTCGGGTTGCTTGCTGCATAATTGAATCCAATACAATATTGAATAACAGGATACATCCCTGTCGTACCCCAGGTGCTTATACCAATCGGATTGCTTAACGTGCGTTCATGCAGTACTCGACTTGTTGAGTTGCCATACAAAGCTTTGATTAAGTCGATTAGCACAGGTGGAACTCCCTTGCATCGAAGTGCGTGCCAAATTGCCTGATGGTGGATCGTATCGAATGCTTTGGCGAAGTCGATAAATATCAAGTATAATGGAGATCTCCATTCCACCGACTGTTCCACTATGATCCTCAGACTATTTATATGATCGGTGCACGATCGGTGTGGTCTGAAACCAGCTTGCTCGTTTCGAAGATCTGCTGAAATTGATGATGCCAGTCTAGCATGGATTATATTCGCTAACACCTTATTAATCATGGTTAAAAGAGTTATACCCCGCCAATTTTTACACTCTGTTAAGTCTCCTTTCTTGGGTAGTTTTATTATCACTCCTTCACTTAGTTCAGCAGGAAGAGAGTGTGATGTCCAAAAGTCTCTGATAATAGGAAAAAAAATATACTTAAAATGTAACAAAACACAACAAAAATAGAAATTAAAAATCAAATTCAAAAATATTTTATTGTTAAAACATAAAAATCCCATAATTATGTAAACAAAATTATAAGATTTTTCTTTAGGATGAGGGTGTCGTATATGTAGCGTATTTTATGAATGTAAACACAATGAGGTGTACAACAAATCGATACAACAAACAAACCTACATATACATGCACACGTACATTTGGCTAGCGACAAATAAATAGAACGAAAAGTATCAAGTGGATACTTGGGGTAGGTCAAACGGTTGTTGACAAATGACTCAGTGTGTTTGTTTGACTGAGCGGGTTAATGTACAGAGCAATGAAATCGGATAGAGTTGGTTGATCGATATGTAGAACAACTGGATTTGATTTCATATGCTAACTGTATGGAATACACATTCCAGTATATTGTATCGGTATGCACTTTAACCAGTACAATTCCACTCGTTTATTTGGAATTGTACTCATGTATGAAATATGACGTAAATATTAATAATGAGAAACCACCCTTATTTCTATGATCGCCTGTTACAAATGTACACAGTTAATACATGATTAATAGTATAGAGAAACAATTTGTTATTTTAGAGAGTAGACACTATTATAGAGTGACTTTTAGAAAAGCACTCAATAACTCTATTGTATTCTAATATATAAGCAGGAACATGTTGAATAAAGAAGGGAGTTCTAATCGACAGTCTAGAAGAAGAAGTTCTTTCAAGAACTAGTCTTGCCCAGACATATCCTTAGACTAATAAAATAAAAATAAATAAAGGACTTTTATTTTAAAACAATGTTATCCTCATGAAAAATCCACTACATGACGATCTTACTGGACCCTTAATAAAAGTCCACTTCACTATAAAAATTGTTTCTTGTTAAACTTTCTCCTTCTATATGAAAATTTGATTGATATTTCTTCAGTATTTCTAATAATCCGTTCTTCGCGCTGTCATCATTTGTATCTATATTCAGTTCATTTAATAACTTATTAAATCGTTCTCTGTCATATCGTGCCGTTTTACCAGTATCTCTATAAATCTCAAAATTTCTTAATGGAATCCTTTCTATCTTCAAATTCTTTATTATTGCTGTTTTATTTAGGATATTTAATAATCTTATGTGTTTATTCTTATTTTTTGAAATTATCGTGTTTGCTAACTATACTCCATCTGCAATCTCGCGATTACATATTACACTATATTCTATGACATCAATATCAAATGGTAAAATCACTTCGCTTCTTGGTGAAATTTTCACGTGATTAATTTTTAATGCATCGTTGTGTATTGGTAATATTGTTGCCTCATGCCCAGCGTTAATTGTTAAGATAAATTTGTCATAGTCAATGTTACAACTATAGTTGTATAGAAAATCTCTCCCTAATATACCGTCTGTATATATTGGAAAGTCATATTTTACCAATTTTATTTTATGTTCAATTACTATCTCGTTCATTTGTACCTCTATTTTCGTTGAACCTTAAGATTTTATCTATTCTCTTGAAATCCCTGTCAGGAAACAATTGTCATCTGGAACTTCTCTGTGATTATATAATAAATCCTCTTTGCACAAAGAGACATCCGCTCCTGTGTCTATTAAGAATGTTAATGGGTTATCTGTGCCATTTATTTTCAGTTTTACATAATTCTTCAGATCCGATGTTACACTAAAAATTTTATAGGTTCTTATTGGTTTCCTTCCGAAGATTCTTGGTACTGTAAAATCTCCGGATCTTGGGAGTTTCCCTGTTCTTGAACATGACTCTATGGTTTCTATTATTGTTATAATTGTTACTTCTGTAGCTGTTGTTACCTCTCACATTATTATTCGTATATTGGTTGCCCCTATTATTCTGATTGTGGTTGTTCCTGTTGTTTTGACCATTGCCGTTATAACCATTATTGCGATTATTATTCTGATTATTGTTACCGCTATTTCTGTAATTGTTCCTGTTGTTGTTGTTGTTACTGCTATCGTATCTATCATTGTTATTATTATAACCGTTCCTATTATTTTTGTTGCTATTCCTATTTCCATTGTTGTTATAATTGTTGTTGTAATAATTGCCATTGCAATTGTTATTACCATCATATCTATTCGAGTCTCTTGACCTTGAAGTATTGAACAAAATTTGACTCTGCCTTATGTCTGATGATGCCTCTAGGGCTATTTCTATAGCTTCACGGAGTGTTTTCTTTCTTCTCGCTTCTATTGTTCGAACTATCTCTCTATTTTTCAGGCCATTCGTTAATTGTGAGTGATATATGTTTACGAAAATCCAGGCGCTTGTCCAATAAAACCCCGAGATCATTAAATGTTTCCATCATTTCCAATCGATCGTTGTTCATCAAAAACTGGCCATTAATAGGAAAAGATCTGGAAAACACCATATATTTACATTTTTTTACATTAAGGTCCATTAAGTTTATATTACACCATGCTGTGAAATTATTAATATCCAGCTGTAAACGTGATTGTTTCTCATTATTGTTGGATGAATAAAGTATTTTAACGTCATCTGCATACATCAGGCATTTACAGAACTTAATAGCTGAGGCAGATCTTTAATAAATAGTGTAAATAAGAGTGGACCCAAATGACTTCCTTGAGGCACACCAGATAAAACATTAATCGATTTTGACTGAAGATTACGAAATTTTATACACTGTTTTCGGCCAGTTAAATAGGAATATATCCATTTCAATAGCGTATTACTAAAACCCATACGATCAAGCTTAAACAATAAAAGATCATGGTTAACCCTATCGAGTGCTTTACTAAAATCCATATAAATAGCATCAGTTTGCATTTTGTTTAAAAAAGCTTCATTAACAATCGTTGTAAGTTCAAGAAGATTGGTAACAGTTGAGCGGGATTTACGGAAACCATGTTGTTCAGGAGCTAGGATTGTAGATACTTGGTGAGACAAAGCATCAGTTATGAGTTTTTCAAATAGTTTTGGAATAGAGCTTAATTTTGCAATCCCTCTATAATTTGAAATCACGGACTTACTACCAGCTTTCAATAATGGAATTATAAAGGATTTTTTCCAATAATTTGGGAAATATGCCAATTTAAGTGATTTATTATAAAGAAACGTTAGGGGAATATACAGCAGGTTAGCACATCGCTTCAAAACATAATTTGGAACACCATCAGGACCAGAAGCATATGAAAAATTTAGTTTCATCAAATTCTTTAAAACAGCTTGTTCTTGAATAAATGGAATATTTATAAAAGATGCATCGGGAATCAAGTATGGATACTCAGAAGTATTGTCAAAAACTGTTGAGGAGTATGCTGAAGCAAAAAAGTCAGCAAACATGTGGCATATTGAAATATCGTCAGAGGTTTCTATATTATTTAGTTTCATTTTTGTTGGAAAATCAAGTGATCTCTTTTTAGAGTTTACAAATTTATAAAATGATTTAGGATCGTTTTTGAAATTGTTTTTAATTTTAATCACATAATTATTGTAAGCAGAACGATTTGCCAAATTGTATTCTGAGCCCTATCCTCGTGTAGACTAAGTATTTCTAAAGCTTCCTTTTTCAATCTACCGAATTTTACTATATGTAAGTGTTTATCCGATTCCTGTATCTTTGGATCTTCTAAAATTTTTATCGTCTCTTGTTCTAACCTTTGTACGTCTTTTCTTTTTGCTAATAGAGTGTCTGTCACATAAATTTTGCCTATAGACTTCTTGGCATTTGTTCAATTCAATTTGCTTCAATTTGCTTTTATATATTGTCCATGAAAAATATAAATTATATTATTTATGTACTGTTTCCTTTATTCAATAGGATAAATTTACATTTCTTTTTATATTTATTTATGCTTAGTATGTATACATATATTCAATTTTATTTGATTCTTTAATTAAAGTACATTTTATCTTATTCTTTATTTTTACACAACATTGTTAATATTATTTTTCAATATATACCTATTAATCTGTTTCTTAACATAACATTCTTTATTTTTACACAACATTGTTAATATTATTTTTCAATATATACCTATTAATCTGTTTCTTAACATATATGCATATTAACACCAAAACTTGCACGCTAATACTTATTGCCGGTGGTGCACTAGCGGTTGCTGTGATAACTTCCTTAATTTTGTTCTGCGTATATCCCATTTGCCTTATTCTTTCTATTAACCCTCTTTCTTGCTTTATTGTAATCCTTGATTTCTTTTAACACAAGGGAAAACTCCTCTTTCAGTTCAGCTCCTCTTATGCTCAATAGCTCTCTGTCTGTAGTGGGCAATGTTTTATCCTCAATTTTCTCCTCCAATAATTTAATCTTGTCCTCTATTATTGTTAACTTTAATTTTCTCTGCCCTTTATAGTTTTTTCCTATTACTTTAGTCTCTTGAACAGGAAATATTGGGTACTTTGGTTCTGTTACGGAATTTCTGACGAATTTTCTTATATGTGGTTTCGGTCCTAAAGCCAATATTTCAGGTTTTTCTTTTATACTCCCTGATTTCCACTGTTGCCTAGCTATGTTTATTCTCTTGAGTACTTCTTCAAGATTTTCTTTTCTGTCCATAAAGGAATATTACCTTGTCTTTTCTATATATATATATACCAGTTTTTATCTGCGCAGAGCACTTGATAAAACTGTTTGTACTAAAATATACTACCTTGTTGTAAAAATGATGGTAGAGATGGAGGATGTATTTCAGGCTGGAGGATGCATTTACTGGATCTGCCTAATGTTGACTGTGATGTCCTTTGGATGTTGATTTTGGTTCAGGACTTCCATGTAGAGATGAAGGGTTGGGATGAAGTTGCTTCCAGGACGATGTTGGTTCTATCAGGATTAAGATGATGCTGCATACCAGGATGATGGCTCTATCTGGATTCCAGGGATGTCCTAAGGATCGCCATGTGAAGTTTTATCTTACCCTGTGTAGACTTCTTGCTCAAAATGAAAAAACTAACTTTCGTAGTTACATATATATATTTTTTATTCATCAGCTACTTGCTTTGTAAAGATTAAGATTAATATTGACTTTAAAACTAAAATATGTCAGACTTATATACTAAATTATCAACTATAATTATACAAAAGTATTCTCTTAAATGATATGCAAATCTTCTCTTAAATTTGTGAGTGCTTAAACCCCGCTCTATGACACACATGTGTGAAACACTTGTGTTAACCATACTGCTTGCATCAACGTTAAATGGGTGGTCCTCAATATTAAGTATACCAATATGTCAAGTACGACAATATCGAATACACAAAACATACGTTTCCGTATTTGCTTTGTGTTGCCATCATGCATGCACTTGAAATCAGATACTCTTTTATTTATACTGACTTTGGTTTGTTTAGTAACAAAACCATGCCGCACACACTCATTGATCGCAATGTTTATAGTCAAACCAAACACGTGCATTCTCACATTGCAACGTTTCTGGTCAACACATGTATGTCAAGTGGTTGTTCAAATGTTCCATACTCAGCATTCATGTACTAAGTGAATACCCTATAGTATGCATGCATTACAAGATACTTTCAGCTAATTCTGCTAACTGGTTTCTTGCTATTATGAAATTAGTAGCATTTTCTGAATATATGTTTTGACAACGCCCTCGACGGCTGATGAATCGTTTTAAGGCACCGATAAACGCTTGAGTTGATAGATCAGTGACCAGTTCAAGATGGGTGGCCTTTGTGGCAAAGAAACAGAAAACAGCTATATATGCCTTCGTTGGTCTTTTTCCTCTGATTTTATAATGAATCCAAAATGGTCCGCAATAATCTACACCAACGTTGGTCGGGCTGGAGTAACTCTAGCTTGCGGAAGGTTGCCCATAATTTGCCCACATAATTGTGGTTGTGCTGTAGTGCACCTTATACATTTTGGGACTGTTGATCGTGCCGTTATTTTTCCTCTTATTGGCCAAAAACGCTGTCTGATTAAATTTAGTAGTGCTTGTGGTCCACAATGTTTACTTTCTTCGTGAATCATTGTGAATAAAAGTTTTATGATGGGACCATTGGATGTTTTGCATCGTATGATAGTGATGAAGACTTCAATCGTCCGCCAACTCGTAGGATGCTTGTCTCGTCGAGGAATGAGGACAAACTGATGATGGAGCTCTTTTTATCGATTTCTTTGTTTTTCCGACAATTATTGAAATTATTGCGAAAATTCTGAAGCCTGTACGGTTTTTATAATTATGTGCAATGAACCAATGAGGGGCGCTGATATTTTTTGATATTTGAATTTTTAATGAATCTAATTATGTACCCCAATATTCCTTGCAGTGTTTTGAAGGAGTTTTTATGTGGAATTTTGTAAATAAAGTTGTCGTCAGTTTCGGTAGCTGTTGAGATTACACTTGTCCCTTTTCTCTCGAGTTCACTGGGGATTTTAAGTTGTTGGGAGAATTTAGGTGGCCACAGCTCTTCTTGTCCATGCAGAAACAGTGGTCCATACAACCATAAATTACATTGAGCAAGTTGAACTGCTGGTAAACCTCTGGATAGTATATCAGCAGGGTTGTCCCTTGATCGGATGTGGCGCCACTGGTTGGGTAATGGCAATGATTGAATTTCGAATATTCTATTAGCTACGAACGTATGGTACATGGAGGATTGAGCGTTTATCCAAGATAGTACTATTTGTGAATCAGTCCATAAAATTGCAGTTTGATTTTTGATTTGAAGATCTGTTTTCATCCTGTGTGTAAGTTGGGCCGCCACAACTGCAGTACATAATTCTAGGCGAGGTAATGTATGTTGTTTTAATGGAGGAACCCGCGTCTTGGCACAAAGCAGTTGTATAATTACTCGTTTATCCTTAAGAATTGCTCGGATGTAAGCAACTGCACCAAAAGCCTTTTCTAAAGCGTCTTAAAATATATGCAGCTCTGTTTTTACTGGTAGTTCTCCTTTAAAAACGTGTCGAGGAATTTTCAAATTGCTTAGACTGTCTAAATCATTTCTGAATTTAGCCCAGGTTGTGTGAAGATCTGCAGGCAATGGCTCATCCCAGTCTAGCTTGAATTGCCATAGCTGCTGAATAAACATCTTTGCCTTGACAACTACAGGTGGTAATAGTCCAAGGGGGTCAAATAACGTTGCGAGATCGGACGTTGCCGTACGTTTTGTGACAGCCTGTTGAAGATTCACTTTCACCTTGATGCAAAAATGGTCAGTTTTAGGCAGCCATGCTAATCCCAAAGTTTTTACCGTGCTTGTGTTATCACTGCCTAAAAATCTTAATCCACCTCCTGATCACCGAGTGGAATTTTTTAACAGTTATGGGTGATTTGCACACCATTTTTTCAAATTGAAACCATGCTGTTTTAGAATCGTGATGAGTTCCCCTTGCATCTCAATTGTAATGTTAAGGCTGTCTGATCCTCCAAGTCCATCATCCACGTAGAAATTATCCTTTAGCATTTGAGCTCCAAATGGATAATTTATAGCATTTTCGTCGGCGATTTTTTGTTGACGTCTTGTGGCAAGGAACGGTGCTGTCCGTGTCCCATATGTAACCGTGTTAAGTCTATAGTAATTTACAGGTGCTGATAGATTTTCTCTCCAAATTATTAATTAGTAGTGCCGATCGGTTGGTTGACGTAAAATTTGTCTATACATTTTTTCGATATCAGTGGTGGAGACAAATCTCGGTAATCAGAAACGCAACATAATTGAAAATAATTCATTTTGGACAGTAGGACCCGTATACATCAAATCGTTGAGTGAGTAGCCTAATGAAGTCTTTGCTGATGCGTCGAACACTACTCTAAGTTTTGTTGTGGAGCTGTCTGGTTTCAAAACGCAGTGGTGAGGAATTATGTATTTTGGATCTAATACGGTATCAATATCGACCTTTTCCATATGTCCTAAGTGTTCATACCCCCGCATGAATTTGATGTATTGAAGTCGAATGTCTTCGTTTTTTAGAAGTTCGAGGCCCAAAATCTGTTGTATGCCATCGCGTGGGAGTCCCCTTAAGCTGTTGGGTTCTCACGAAATGGAAGACTGACAATGAAACGGCCATCTGTATTGGTGTGAACATGTTGGGTGAAATGTGATTCACATTGTTGTTCTGATGGTGACAGGCCCCTTTTGTTGGCTTCAATCTCGTCCAATTTCCAAAGATGTTCTATGGCTTCTTCCAATGATGTAGTGTCTCCAAATATTGCACATGTGGGCGCATATAATGCGTTAGGCGATGGATTTTTTCCCATTGCGCCTCCCACAATCCAGCCAAGTTCAGTGTTTTGGAGTGTGGAAGATCATCACCTAGAAGTATAGTTCCATTTTTAGTTAATTTGAAATAAAACTCTGCTCCAAGTAGCAAATCTATTTTTTCTTGCTGATAGATATGCGGATCTGCTAAATGAATGTTGTTGGGAATATTCCAAGTTGATATGTCAAACTGTTGACTTGGTTGTGCGGGAATTATACTTGGGAGTACATAAGCTTCCACGTTTGCCGAGAACTTGAGGTCCCTGGACTTCATAGCGATATTTAGGCGATATTTAGATTTTTTCTGGGTTTCTCCAACACCGTCGAGGCATATGGAAGTTTCTAATGGTGAATTGCTTCTAATGCTGCCCTAAATTCATTGGATACACCGTTTGAAGCTGTAATGATAACCTTCGCTGTTGCTAGAAAGACATAGCCCTGGCGGCCCGCACTGATGTTTGCTGCTGCTGATGTAACTGCTACAATGTTTGATGTAGTCATTTTTACTGGTGTATTTGGATGTGAACTGCTTTGTTTTGAACTCGAATTTGATGATATTTTTTCTTTTTGTGTATTATCCCTCTTATTTAAATGAAGCAACGTATTTTCCTTTTTGTACATTTTCTGCAGCTACTAAATTGCAGGATTTCGAAGCGTGGTCACTTCTGAAGCAATTGACACATAGATTTTGTCGTTGTACCCATCGTAACCGTTCTGCTTCTGATAATTGCAGAAATTTGCTGCAGTGGTATAATTTATGACCGCTATTATTGCAAAATTTGCATGTGCTAATATTGTTTCCGGTGGATGTTATTATTGTTGACACCGCCTTATATGTCGGTTTTTCCTTTTGAGTTATTGCCTCCATAGATTGGAACTGAAATTCCAAAAATGACAGAAATTCAGATACAGTTGGCACATCTCTTGGGTTTGCTAATGATTGCATTTATCTGATATGGGTATTCTTATCCAGTTTTTCAATCAATAACTGTATTAGTATCGCATCCCAGTAAGATGTTGTAATTCCTAAGTTATTTAATGCAAGCAAGCATTCCTTGGTGGTATCATGTAGAGCCTTAAGTGATGGTGCTGATGACGTTACTGGCTGTTGGTGAATTATTTTGTCCACTAAGTTAGCTACAAGGAGCCTTTTGTTGTTATAGCGTTCTTGCAACGTTTTCCATGCAGTTCTATAATTTTGCTCCGTTAATGTGAATTGGCTTATCAGATGTTCTGCCTCTCCAGTTAGGTTAGTCTTTAAATACCACATTTTCTGGACTGCTGGGATGTGTTGTTTATCTACCATCTCTGTAAATAGATCATTGAATTGACTCACATTTTGGAATCATTAATCTTGGTAAAGGTAATGGATTTTGTATCATCGACGTTGATGATGATGTATTATTGGATATATTGTTATTTTTTATTGATGTAATTGCCACCGCCAGATTTCCCACATGATTTTGAACTTTTTCATTTAGTGCGAAGAAGTCATCCATAATAAAACCAGCCCCTGATGGATCTCCAATTTCTTCGCAAATATTGTCGCATAAAATTTGTATCTGGTTCCAGAGATCGTTGATATTCTTGATTTTAAGCTCATAATATTGGGGCGGTTGAATTTTTGTGATAGTTGAATTTGTTGAATTTAGTTTTCCGGATCAGGCTTTGATGATTTTCGGACGCATGTTGAGTGGTCTGAAGAGCCAATGATTGGGCACCAGTATTTTCAATCGCAGGTGGCCTTTGTTTGATTTCGGATGGAGCGCTTAGTCGGCTAGCCTCGGTAGTAAATATTTGTATATAGGAGGTTGTTAATTCATTGATTTTGGAATAATAGTCATCCGTGAAGTATGCATGCTCAGTTCTCAAGCTTTGAGCATCGTCGAACTGGCGTAATTTTGATACCAGGCCTCTTGTAATCGTCGTCTACGATCTTCAAAGTATCCTGCAGTTGTTTTTCTGTCTGCAGAATCTGTTTTAAAGTTCCGTATTATTGCTTGAATAGAGCATCTAATAATTGCTTTGAGGTTTCCATCGTGTATGTGACTGCAAAATTGTATGTGGATTACAAAATATATCTGTTTGAACAATGATACTTGTGGATGACCGGTGTCCTTGTGACTTGCGTACCAGGATTTGTTGAACAAGAACGCTTGTGGACAATTGATGTCCTGATGAATTGCATACCAGGATTTTCTGAACAAGGACGCTTGTGGACAATTGATGTCCTGATGAGTTGCGCACCAGGTTTTGCTGAACAAGGACGCTTGTGGACAATTGATGTCCTGATGAGTTGCGCGCCAAGTTCTGCTGAACAAGGACGCTTGTGGACAATTGATATCCTGATGTGTTGCGTACCAGGATTTGCTGAACCAGGACGCTTGTGGACAATTGATGTCCTGATTTGTTGCGTACCAGGATTTGCTGAACCAGGACGCTTGTGGACAATTGATGTCCTGATGAATTGCGCACCAGGTTTTGCTGAACAAGGACGCTGGTGGACAATTGATGTCCTGATGTGTTGCATACCAGGATTTGCTGAACCAGGACGCTTGTGGACAATTGATGTCCTTATGTTTGCATACCAGGATTTGCTGAACCAGGACGCTTTTGGACAATTGATGTCCTGATGAAGCGCTGCAGGGCGTGTTTAATCCACTAGTGGGGGTTTCAAGTTCCTTACCACTGGTGGGGGGAAACTTGAATTTCAAGAGTGTTTTGAGGTCACCAAAATGTTAATGTGTGTTGAAACTATTAGTATAAGTCAAACCAAACATTTAAATTTGGTCTGTACTAATTTGTTTGTTTCTCAAAAATTGTTTGGTCTTCAAGCACTTGTAACTTGAAGATCAGTGTTCAGTAATTAAAAAAAAAAAAAATTCTTTTAACTACTGACTTTACTGAAGTTTTGTTTGAGGTATTTATACTAAAATTATGCATCAAAAAATGCTGAATTAACTAAATGTTATTGAATTAAAATTTGCTATATTGGCCAATAAAAAGGTATAAATGTAATTTGATCTATTAATAAACAAAATTTAGGTTAAATTGGCCAATAAAAAGAAAGACTAATTATTGTAATATATTAGGGGAATTCTACATTAATTGAATTTAAATATATTGAATCTTAACAATATCTTTAATTGTATTTAGGTATAATTAGACTGCTTTTGTCTGTCTGTTTTTGAAAACATAATGCTACGCTCCCTATCTTCGTCCCTCTGCAACAGAAAATCTTTTAGTTAAAAACAGCCAGCTGTTTTCCATGCTGATGCCTATTCTTTACACTTGTTTTTCGCGATTATTCTGGCTGAGCCGGGATAAAATACAGGGGTTTGGACTAACTTAGTTTTGGAGAAGAGTGAAACAGTTTGCGTTTATTTTTTTATATTTGAGTTTAATATTAATTTTATTTATTATTATATTATTATATCTTAAATTGTATTTAGGTATAATTAAAGTCCGCGATATCTTTAATTAGACTGCTTTTGTCTGTCTGTTTTTGAAAATATAATGCTACGCTCCTTAGAAAAATCAAAAGAAAAAAAAACTAAATTAGTACGAAGTATGGCCTCCAATATGATTTTTTATACCCTCCACTCCAGTGTGCAGAGGGTAAATATAAGTTTGTCATTCCGTTTGTAATAATTAGAAAAAAAATTTTGGACTCCATAAAATTTATATATTTGTGATCCTTATAACAACCGGAGTTGATATAGCGATGTCCGTCTGTCCGTCTGTCCGTCTGTCCGGCTGTGGAAATCACGATGACGGCATCAATCGGGCAGCTAGGGTGCTCGTTGTCATAAAAAATGATTCATTGACATCCTGAAAAGTTTGCTATTTAAAATCGTCCAAATCGGTCAATTAGGGCCCGATATTTGAATGAAGAACTAAAAAAAGTCTTGAAAAAAAATAATTTGCTATGTTGTTCTTGTCACGATCACGCCCTCAATAGTGCAGCTACAGTGATCATTTTTAGTGAGAATGATTCACCAAATTCATGGGAAGATTTCTACTTCAAAAATCATTAAAATCGGTGGAAGAGGTCCAGGGAAATCTCTGAAAAATTAAAAAAAAAATGAAAAACATGATATTTCTATATTGTTCTTGTTGTTATTCTAAATGTTGCATTGTTTTCATAGCTGGACTTGTTGTTTTTGTGGTCGTTATGGTAATAATATAACAAAAACAAACCCTTTGTACATTTTTTTATCAACTCTGGTAGAAAAATTTTAAAGTTTCCATTGTTTTGGCATCACTAAAAAAATATGTTAGATCATTTCCGTCACTGCCACGAGCCTGCCTGCAAAATTTCAGATCGATTGGGTCACGGGAAAGTGGTTAAAATCGATCCAAATTTTTTTCGACAAGCAGACACGAGTTAATATAAAGGAAGTAAAAATTCACCAACATCTAAAGCAAATAATGCTAAAATACCTAGTTGTTAATAAAAAAACAATTGGGCAATTCACATTGGGTAATGTATCGTTGTATCTGTTGTATCGTGTATCACTTTACAATAGTGTAAAATTGTTGTTGGTAATTTTCACTGAAAAATCTGATACACAATCCAACTTCATTTGCTATGTTTAGTAAATGTTGTATATTGTATCATAACATATCAGTTCCAAGTGAATGCCAGTTTTTATGAAAAAGAAAAAACAAATACATAGAATTTTATCAGCATAAATAATTATAAAATAAAATATGGCAAATAATGCAAATAACGCAAATACATCGATAAGTTTATTTATATAAAAATTAATGTTTATATTTTTTAGTATGTATTTTCTCTTTCAGTACCAACCAAAATATTTAACATTTTTTTTTTCATTATAAATTAAAATGCAAGAGGTACGTAACTAAAACTCCAGGGTAAATCTCACGACCAAAAAGCAAACACTGACAAGTGTTTTCTCTTATACAAAATAGCAGAAGCGACGAAGCGATCTTTCCTCGTTGAATCGAAAATTACTAAAGAAAGCGTTTTACAATATGAAAATACAACTGAGTGTTCACAACAAATGATTGTATTGTGTATTTCAATACAACATAGAATACACAACACCTGTTGTGAATTGCCCAAATGTAAATTTAGCAAAAAAATTTGTGTATTAATTTATTTAAAGAGAAAAACACAAAAATAACGTTTGATGTTGTATTTTTTGTGTGTAATATTTAAATATACATACATACACATATTAAATAATACAAAAAATATACATATATTATATATATGTATGTATGTATGTATATTCATAGTAACTGCATGTTAGAAATAAATCGGTTATTTTATTTACATAAAATTCTGCAGTATTTTGTTGTGGGGAAAATACATTTCTTTTGCATTAACAGAGTGTCACTTCATTTTGCTCAGCGTGACTATGCCACAGTAGATGGCGCCATAATTTTTGTTTGTTCTAATTAGTTCAAATAGATATCATACAGAACAATGTTAAGAGTATACACGGGCTGGTCTTTTATTTCATACGTTTTTTCATTATTCTTTTACAAATATGAACATAAGTTTGGCATATTAACTTTTTGTTGTCTTTACAAAATAGAGTTACCGAGTTCGTCAATGAGTTTTTTGCTTACAAAACAGTTCTACATAGTTATATAGAATTACTATTCTGCTTTACCTATAAAATATCTGATTGCGATTGCATCTAATTTTTAAAAATTGTTTATAATTACTAAAGCATTATCATTCACATAAATACAAAATTGCACTTTTTAAATATTCCATTCAAATTTAAGAAAATATCAATTCTAAAAACTTTAATTAAAGTTTCCAATTATAAATTAGAAAATATTAATTGAATTTCAGAAAATCATATCACAACGTCGGAAATAATAATTTTAAATTTAGAAATATGTATACATTTAAAAATGTTTACATTTAAAAAAAATATTGCCATTCAAGAGATATTAATAACTTTTCAGTACCGCGATTCAGTAACTTATTTTAACGATAGTCGAATCGTAAAAAAAAAGAAAATTGCAAAATTATCAGTAAAATTTTAAACGATATTCGCTATTGTTAAAGTCAGCTGTTGTTGTTATCTAAACGACAACCATTTTTGTGTTGTTTATTCAATCGATAAAAACTTAAATTTTTAGGTTGAAATGTCGTCATACATAAATAAAAATCATGAAATAGTGAAAATATTTTGCTTTCATTAAAAAACTTTTTATATAAAAAAAAAAAATTTAAATTCATTATTTCATTTTCAAATAAATAAACAGAAATATTAGTAAAAAAAATAAACTTAAACATTTAATCATCCTGTCAAACACGAAGTAATTTGTTTTTTTCTATTCTTTGTGTTTTTCGCTTATTTTGACAGAGATGCCACTCCTTTACAATTTAAATAAATAGAAAAACAGATTTGTCGATATTAATTTAAATTCAATGAATTTAAGAAAACCTCAAATGATATTTAAGAACTGCTAACATAAAAATTGTTACATAAGTAAACGTAATTTTATGAGAATGTTATTTTTTATATATAAATTTTCACAATTTTTTTTTGAATGAAAATTTGATGTTTTTCAGAAAATAAAGATAACATTAAATTATTTTATTTAAAATGTTTGGGACTTTTCGTTTTTTGCGTTTTTCATCCCTAATTTGATTATTTATTATTATAAATTTATTCTCTATGTTTTCAAAATATGGCAAAATTTTAAAAAAAGTTGAGAGAGCTTTTTTTTTTTTGGTTATTATTTTGTTACTCCATCCGACCTATATGGCCACAATGAAGAAATATTTGGCCAGTTAAAAGAAGCTATACAGCCATCTCCAATTAGCACGATTTAATGCTAAATAAATATAAACTCGGAACGAAAATTTTGTCTGAGTAGCAGATTAAAACATTTTCCAAAAAATCTATATAATAATCTGAGTCCTTTAACTGGACAAGAAAGAAATAGAGTTGTTCCTGGATAGGAAATGGTCATCCATACAATGATGAGCCAGCTGTCAGTCAAAACTGCCATCTGGACCATTTAGCTTTTTTTCAATTTCGCGATTTTATGTGCCCTACTGCTATGTGAGCATATTTTCACGTGGCATTTTAAACTTTACGTTAAAATATGCTTTTTAGTCCTTATGACGATTATTTTAAATATATTCTTCTTACTTATCTGTTTAAACTGTTTCAAGATACCAACAACTATTAAAGTTATGGCCTACCAGCTATTAAAAAATGTCCGTATAAAAAGCTTTTGGAAGTTTTTTTTTATAATGATGTCATATATAGTGTTTTGCTGAAATGTAGTGAATGTTAAGTAAAAAATTCCAAATGAATTTCCTTGTACTACAATAAGAGGGAGATGATTAGCAGCCTAGAACCGAGAGCCAGGAAAAATGCAATAAGGAAAAAAGCAATGATAGTTGATTTTTTCATAAAACGGTGAAGTAAAAGTATACTTTCCTTTATTACACTTTCAGAATTTCAAAAACAATTTTCATTTTAATATAGCCGCGAAATTAAGGCCAAGCTTTTGCGCCACAAGAAAAAACGAACTTAACTTGGCTACGAATTAACAACGAATGCCAAAATACGACAAAGTTCTTTCGTTAAATAATATATAAATAAAATATTACAAAGTAATATATAATGAAGGTGGAGTCCTCTAGGTGTCAGCTTCAAAATAAGCATTAGGGTAATCATCCGAACTTGAACATCCCAACCGCCTTGCAGTACTGCAACAAAAATTTTCGACCCAATTCCAATCTAGATAATCAAAGAGAAAAATCAAAGACTCCAAACGTTGAAATTCAAAAAGAAAGAAATCCATTATAATCAATTTAATTCAAAAATTAAATTTCTAAAACTAAAAAAATTAGTTCCAAACGCCAACAGCAAACCAAATTCATAACTAAGCTACCAGCCGTTATAAAGAAGAAAAGATATGTTTAAGTATCATAACCTCAAATGAAGGGTATACCATTTGCAGGTTTAACACTTCACGAAAGACAAGATTCCGAAATTATGTACCCAAAATGAGTGAGCTGGGCCAATGATTTTCCGCCAGCCATGCCACTCCGAATTATTTTCAAATAAACATCACCACCAAAAACTAAGTTGACAGGTGCAGCTACATGAAATTGTGGACCAGCCAATTGCAGAACCGGAAAGTTATCTAAAATTCTTCAATCGGCAGACTTAGAAGGTATCACCATCCGTTATCTTAGTCTCACTTCGGCATAAGTTTTAATCCTCTCACTGCTATTATATTTGCCACGGATAATAATCAAACACCTCCCTCGAAACTATCGAGCATGCCAAGCTCGTATCAATAAGGGCTCGTTCTAAAAAGTACCGTTCTCGACACAATATTGATAATAGCTGTCGGCTTCAACATTACCGTCTGGTTGGTGTTGTAGATCGGCAATGAAAAGACACCATGGGCTGTCCTTTCGAGACTGTGCGTGCTGATTGAAGTTCCCCAATTGACTGGGAACTACAACTCGGGACAAATCGCGCCTCTCGCATCCCATATCACCGCATCCCATAAACGGCTTAAAAGAAATACCTTTAAAATAATATACGTTTGGTCCAAAGTGGAATAAAACGGTAGAAAAAAACATCGGTGACAAGAAATCGCCTAGCCTATTAATATTATACATTATATTATCATATCTTTAATTGTATTTAGGTATAATTAAACTCCGCGATATCTTTAATTAGACTGCTTTTGTCTGTCTGTTTTTGAAAACATAATGCTACGCTCCCTATCTTCGTCCCTCTGCAACAGAAAATCTTTTAATTAAAAACAGCCAGCTGTTTTCCATGCTGATGTCCATTCTTTACACATGTTTTCGCGATTATCCGGCTGAGCCCAGATAAAATACAGGGGTTTGGGCTATAAATTAGTTTTGGAGAAGAGTGAAACAGTTTGCGTTTATTTTTTTATATTTGAGTTTAATATTAGTTTTATTTATTATTATATTATTATATCTTAAATTGTATTTAGGTATAATTAAAGTCCGCGATATCTTTAATTAGACTGCTTTTGTCTGTCTGTTTTTGAAAATATAATGCTACGCTCCTTAGAAAAGTCAAAAGAAAAAAAACTAAATTAGTACGAAATATGGCCTCCACTATGATTTTTTACCTCCTTTCACGTCTTGGCATGGAACTTATTAAACTTTATAGTTATTCTACAGAATTTTGTGCCATTAGCCTCCTTCAGGGGGGGGATGGTAAGGTTTTAAAACCTTTTTTTTGGTATTTTTCTTTCTGAATATACAACATGTCGAGAATGTTGTGTCAAAATTTCAAGTAAATCGCAGAAAAACTTAAGAAGATACAGCGTTTCCAGCGACCGGCCTCATACGTATATCGTATATAAATCAGTTTTTAAAAAATTTAAATCGATTTTCTCACAAATAAATGTTCGAAGTCCGTGAACATCATAACTCAAAATCTACTTGAAATTTTACACACTATATCTACACATAAATCATCAAGTAACCAAGAAGAGTTTTTTTTTATTTTCCATTTTCTTTCCCATCTTTTAAACAAATTCCCGAAATTTTATAGCAAAAATCGTGTTTTTCACTTCAAATTGCAGCGTTTCCAGCGACCGGCCTCATACGGTATATCGTATATAAATCAGTTTTTAAAAAATTTAAATCGATTTTCTCACAAATAAATGTTCGAAGTCCGTGAACATCATAACTCAAAATCTACTTGAAATTTTACACACTATATCTACACATAAATCGTCAAGTAACCACGAAGAGTTTTTTTATACCCTCCACTCCAGTGTGCAGAGGGTATATATAAGTTTGTCATTCCGTTTGTAATAATTAGAAAAAAAAATTTGGACCCCATAAAATATATATATTTGTGATCCTTATAACAACCGGAGTTGATATAGCGATGTCCGTCTGTCCGTCTGTCCGTCTGTCCGTCTGTGGAAATCACGATGACGGCATCAATCGGGCAGCTAGGGTGCTCGTTGGCATAAAAAATGATTCGTTAACATCCTGAAAAGTTTGCTATTTAAAATCGTCCAAATCGGTCAATTAGGGCCCGAGATTTGAATGAAGAACTAAAAAAAGTCTTGAAAAAATATAATTTTCTATGTTGTTCTTGTCACGATCACGCCCTCAATAGGATAGCTAGGGTGATAATTTTTAGTGAGAATGATTCACCAAATTCATGGGAAGATTTCTACTTCAAAAATCATTAAAATCGGTGGAACAGGTCCAGGTAAATCTATGAAAAATTAAAAAAAAAATGAAAAACATGATGTTTCCATATTGTTCTTGTTGTTATTCTAAATGTTGCATTGTTGTCATAGCTGGACTTGTTGTTTTTGTGGTCGTTGTGGTAATAGTATAATAAAAACAAACCCTTTGTACATTTTTTTGTGAACTCTGGTAGAAAATTTTAAAAGTTTCCATTGTTTTGGCATCACTAAAAAAATTTGTTAGATCATTTCTGTCATTGCCACAAGCCTGCATGCAAAATTTCAGATCGATTGGCTCACGGGAAAGGGGCTAAAAATCGATCCAAAATTTTGTCGACAAGCAGACACTACCAGTTAATATAAAGGCAGTAAGTAAAGGGAGTAAAAGTTCACCAATAATTTAAAAAACAAATTTTTATGTATTAATTTATTTAAAGAAAAAAATAATTAAATGAAATAGTAATAATAATAAAAAAAAATAATATACAATACAAAAAAAAAGAATATATAAATAAAATAAAATAAAGATAAATGCATTCATAGCATTATAATACATATAAAAGGTCAATGTTTTCTACCCGTAATCGTAACGAGTCAGTTGTTTTTTTTTACATGAAAATCATTTAAAACAGTTACCGAACGTAACCGGAACGTCCCAATACTTTTCATGTGAAAAAAAGGCTGACACGTTACGTAACAGTTACATGTCGCTAACTTGTTCTTTACACAGGCTACTGCTTTTGCATCCAACTTCAAGTCTATTTATATAGTTTCGTAAGCATAACTGATAAAATTGTTTCTATTATTTTTTGCTGTAAGTAATAAATTGTAAATATACTGAATTTGCAAAATAAAATGGATACATATATTGGAGGTGCTTTAATACAAAAGAGTTAACGAAACAAAATCAAAAAAAAAAAAAACAACTCTACAACATCAACAATGGCAGTCATATGTTCTTCAAATAGAAAAAAAAAAACTGCAAGTGTGTTTTGTTGGCTACAAAACAAAAATAGTGTTGACAATATAACAAAATATGTAAAAGAAGTTAGTGCTATGAAATATTTTATTTTGTTAAAAAAAAAAATCGCAAAATGAAAGGCTATAATTCCATTAATAATCAAAAGGCGTTAAACTAATTTATTTATTTTTACGTTGTACTACTGCATTTTAAATAAGTAAAAGTAATTGTATATTTAAATAAAAAGCATTTGTATTATATGTTGCTGTCGTATTCAGAAAAATCAAGTAGCTGACTATACGACTACAAATGCTGCTGCCAGCAGTCGTCTATGTGTTTCATTCATGATGTTGCATTTTTTTGCGAGCAATACTTACATATATTCTAAATAAAGAAATAATAGTTCTTTTCATACTGCGAAATCTATACAAATATATGTACAAATACTATATGTCAAATTTCAAATTTGCAATAATTGATACATTTTTGAAAGAAAATTGTATAATATGAAATGTCTTTAATTTATTTCATAGAAAACAATTTTTTGAGGTGCGTGGATTTTCCATATTTACTGTTTTACTATTTTCGTAATGAGGTTAAATGAGTTAAAAAGAATTTAAAATATTTGAAAATATTAGGTGAGGATCCTCAAGATGTAATATACGATCGGTCTAAAACTTTTCACTTAGAGCCACAGTTAAATTCGAAACAACAAAAACCCATATATTTTGTGCATAAAGTTTAATATTAAATGTGCTTTTCTAAAATGCCTATATATTTTTTCTCATTCATTTCTGACCATCTTCAATGTAAATTTACCAAAGTTTTTTTTATTGCAATATGTATATAAAACTTAAAAATTTAATATTTTTTATTGTGTATTAACTTATTATTCTGCGATTTTCATTACATCACAAAATGTTACAAATTGGCACTACTGTTTCAAAAACAGAAAACTTCTAAATCAGTTGAAAACAGTTGATCTGTAAAACTGTATGTGAAATTGTGTCAAATAAAATTACAAATATTAATAAATATAATAATACATATATATATATATTATTAATTTTGTTAAGAATTAGCACAAAATTGATTTTCCATTTTGCATTTCATTTATAAAGAATTCTGCCATATTTTGTTAAAGGGAAAATCCATTTTTGTTATATTAAAAAAAACAGACTTGCATTTAATTTTTCCGTGACTGCCTCAATAATTGCGTAGATGCCACCACAATATTTTTTCTAATTAAAACAGTTGATCTGTAAAACTGTGTGTGAAATTGTGTCAAATAAAATTACAAATATTAATAAATATAATAATACATATATATATTTTATTAATTTTGTTAAGAATTAGCACAAAATTGATTTTCCATTTTGCAGAATTCTTTATACTGCCATATTTTGTTAAAGGGAAAATCCATTTTTGTTATATTAAAAAAAACAGACTTGCATTTAATTTTTCCGTGACTGCCTCAATAATTGCGTAGATGCCACCACAATATTTTTTCTAATTAAATATTAACCAATATCTAACTAGAATTATGATTTATTCTGACTAAAAAGTTCCAATTAAAAGTTATTCATCCCAATTATGAATATTCTCAAGGAATTTCTTTCTCACGGAAAATACATTTCTCGAGAAAAAAATTCCTCCAATTATAAATTCCGCGTGAACAAAAAATGATTAACTGGCATCATCGAATTTCGAAGCCACTTGCTTTGCTTATTGACAATTTATTTTCTATTTTTTGTGTGTGTGCAAACGACCCTACAATAAATGTCCCAATAAACATTTTTGTTTGCTATCAACTTGAGGTGCATTTGAGATCAAATACATTTCTCAAATCTCCAGCGTTAATTCTCAAATGCCCTCAACAGTTCGAATATAGTCTTCTCAACTTAAAAGGCACATTTTTATATGGCGATTTTCATAGTTATCAAATTGAGAAATTTGTGATTCTCAACTTGATAGCAAAGAAATATTTCCAATCGGTATCAAATGGAAGGTACGGAATTGCCACATTAAAAAATATTATACTAATTTTAGAAATGAAAACAATGTACTTTTTTTAATGTTTCAATTTAATTTCATTATAACGGGTGATTTTTAAGAGCTTGATAACTTTTTTTTAAAAAAAAACGCATAAAATTTGCAAAATCTCATCAGTTCTATATTTGAAACGTTAGATTGGTCCATGACATTTACTTTTTGAAGATAATTTCATTTAAATGTTGACCGCGGCTGCGTCTAAGGTGGTCCATTCGGAAAGTCCAATTTTGGGCAACTTTTTCGAGCATTTCGGCCGGAATAGCCCGAATTTCTTCGGAAATGTTGTCTTCCAAAGCTGGAATAGTTGCTGGCTTATTTCTGTAGACTTTAGACTTGACGTAGCCCCACAAAAAATAGTCTAAAGGCGTCAAATCGCATGATCTTGGTGGCCAACTTACCGGTCCATTTCTTGAGATGAATTGTTCTCCGAAGTTTTCCCTCAAAATGGCCATGGAATCGCGAGCTGTGTGGCATGTAGCGCCATCTTGTTGAAACCACATGTCAACCAAGTTCAGTTCTTCCATTTTTGGCAACAATAAGTTTGTTAGCATCGAACGATAGCGATCGCCATTCACCGTAACGTTGCGTCCAACAGCATCTTTGAAAAAATACGGTCCAATGATTCCACCAGCGTACAAACCACACCAAACAGTGCATTTTTCGGGATGCATGGGCAGTTCTTGAACGGCTTCTGGTTGCTCTTCACTCCAAATACGGCAATTTTGCTTATTTACGAAGCCATTCAACCAGAAATGAGCCTCATCGCTGAACAAAATTTGTCGATAAAAAAGCGGATTTTCTGCCAACTTTTCTAGGGCCCATTCACTGAAAATTAGACGTTGTGGCAGATCGTTCGGCTTCAGTTCTTGCACGAGCTGTATTTTATACGGTTTTACACCAAGATCTTTGCGTAAAATCTTCCATGTGGTCGAATAACACAAACCCAATTGCTGCGAACGGCGACGAATCGACATTTCACGGTCTTCAGTAACACTCTCAGAAACAGACGCAATATTCTCTTCTGTACGCACTGTACGCATTCGTGTGGTTGGTTTAATGTCCAATAAAGTAAACTGAGTGCGAAACTTGGTCACAATCGCATTAATTGTTTGCTCACTTGGTCGATTATGTAGACCATAAATCGGACGTAAAGCGCGAAACACATTTCGAACCGAACACTGATTTTGGTAATAAAATTCAATGATTTGCAAGCGTTGCTCGTTAGTAAGTCTATTCATGATGAAATGTCAAAGCATACTGAGCATCTTTCTCTTTGACACCATGTCTGAAATCCCACGTGATCTGTCAAATACTAATGCATGAAAATCCTAACCTCAAAAAAATCACCCGTTATATTTAACATTACTATGTACATATTTAACATTAAATGTACATATTATGTACATTTTTTAAAATCTAGAATTAAAAATAAATGAATTAATTAGTTGTACATTTTTTTAAAAATTCGACAAAAAGCAGAAATAATTAAAAATATATCAATGATTTATTTGTACTTTTTTGGCATTTTTTAATTTAATTTATTATTTATGACATATTTAAATAATATCTCAGACTTAACACAAATCGTATTCAAGTTGAAAAAATGTTTGGTCTCAAGTGGAGAAAAGTGTTGGATATCCAATTGAGAGTAAAAATGTTTCTCAAAGATTGGAAAAAATGTTAAGTCTCAACTTGATGTCAAGTTGAAAGCAAACAAGGAGAAAAATTGTTCAACCCAAGTTGAGAATTACATTTGACATCAATTTAAGAACTTAACTTTTCTCCAACATTGGAGAAATAATATTTCAATGCATACTGGGGAATGACCGAAACTAACACATAAACAGTTTTTTCCTATTTGAAAAACATATGACTGTCATTGTTGCTGTTGTAGAGTTGTTATACCCTCCACTCCAGTTTGTCATTCCGTTTGTAATAATTAGAAAAAAAATTTTGGACCCCATAAAATTTATATATTTGTGATCCTTATAACAACCGGAGTTGATATAGCGATGTCCGTCTGTCCGTCTGTGGAAATCACGATGACGGCATCAATCCGGCAGCTAGGGTACTCGTTGACATAAAAATGAATCACTAACATCATGAGAAGTTTGCTATTTAAAATCGTCCAAATCGGTCGATTAGGGCCCGAGATTTGAATGAAGAACTAAAAAAGTCTTGAAAAAAAAAATAATTTTCTATGTTGTTCTTGTCACGATCACGCCCTCAATAGTGCAGCTACAGTGATCATTTTTAGTGAGAATGATTCACCAAATTCATGGAAAGATTTCTACTTCAAAAATCATTAAAATCGGTGGAACAGGTCCAGGGAAATCTCTGAAAAAGTAAAAAAAAAATGAAAAACATGATATTTCTATATTTTTCTTGTTGTTATTCTAAATGTTGCATTGTTGTCATAGCTGGACTTGTTGTTTTTGTGGTTGTTGTGGTAATAGTATAATAAAAACAAACCCTTTGTACATTTTTTTGTGAACTCTGGTAGAAAATTTTAAAAGTTTCCATTGTTTTGGCATCACTAAAAAAATTTGTTAGATCATTTCTGTCATTGCCACGAGCCTGCATGCAAAATTTCAGATCGATTGGCTCACGGGAAAGGGGCTAAAAATCGATCCAAAATTTTGTCGACAAGCAGACACTACCAGTTAATATAAAGGCAGTAAGTAAAGGGAGTAAAAGTTCACCAATAATTTAAAAAACAAATTTTTATGTATTAATTTATTTAAAGAAAAAAATAATTAAATGAAATAGTAATAATAATAAAAAAAAATAATATACAATACAAAAAAAAAGAATATATAAATAAAATAAAATAAAGATAAATGCATTCATAGCATTATAATACATATAAAAGGTCAATGTTTTCTACCCGTAATCGTAACGAGTCAGTTGTTTTTTTTTACATGAAAATCATTTAAAACAGTTACCGAACGTAACCGGAACGTCCCAATACTTTTCATGTGAAAAAAAGGCTGACACGTTACGTAACAGTTACATGTCGCTAACTTGTTCTTTACACAGGCTACTGCTTTTGCATCCAACTTCAAGTCTATTTATATAGTTTCGTAAGCATAACTGATAAAATTGTTTCTATTATTTTTTGCTGTAAGTAATAAATTATAAATATACTGAATTTGCAAAATAAAATGGATACATATATTGGAGGTGCTTTAATACAAAAGAGTTAACGAAACAAAATCAAAAAAAAAAACAACTCTACAACATCAACAATGGCAGTCATATGTTCTTCAAATAGAAAAAAAAAAACTGCAAGTGTGTTTTGTTGGCTACAAAACAAAAATAGTGTTGACAATATAACAAAATATGTAAAAGAAGTTAGTGCTATGAAATATTTTATTTTGTTAAAAAAAAAAAATCGCAAAATGAAAGGCTATAATTCCATTAATAATCAAAAGGCGTTAAACTAATTTATTTATTTTTACGTTGTACTACTGCATTTTAAATAAGTAAAAGTAATTGTATATTTAAATAAAAAGCATTTGTATTATATGTTGCTGTCGTATTCAGAAAAATCAAGTAGCTGACTATACGACTACAAATGCTGCTGCCAGCAGTCGTCTATGTGTTTCATTCATGATGTTGCATTTTTTTCCGAGCAATACTTACATATATTCTAAATAAAGAAATAATAGTTCTTTTCATACTGCGAAATCTATACAAATATATGTACAAATACTATATGTCAAATTTCAAATTTGCAATAATTGATACATTTTTGAAAGAAAATTGTATAATATGAAATGTCTTTAATTTATTTCATAGAAAACAATTTTTTGAGGTGCGTGGATTTTCCATATTTACTGTTTTACTATTTTCGTAATGAGGTTAAATGAGTTAAAAAGAATTTAAAATATTTGAAAATATTAGGTGAGGATCCTCAAGATGTAATATACGATCGGTCTAAAACTTTTCACTTAGAGCCACAGTTAAATTCGAAACAACAAAAACCCATATATTTTGTGCATAAAGTTTAATATTAAATGTGCTTTTCTAAAATGCCTATATATTTTTTCTCATTCATTTCTGACCATCTTCAATGTAAATTTACCAAAGTTTTTTTTATTGCAATATGTATATAAAACTTAAAAATTTAATATTTTTTATTGTGTATTAACTTATTATTCTGCGATTTTCATTACATCACAAAATGTTACAAATTGGCACTACTGTTTCAAAAACAGAAAACTTCTAAATCAGTTGAAAACAGTTGATCTGTAAAACTGTATGTGAAATTGTGTCAAATAAAATTACAAATATTAATAAATATAATAATACATATATATATATATTATTAATTTTGTTAAGAATTAGCACAAAATTGATTTTCCATTTTGCATTTCATTTATAAAGAATTCTGCCATATTTTGTTAAAGGGAAAATCCATTTGTGTTATATTAAAAAAAACAGACTTGCATTTAATTTTTCCGTGACTGCCTCAATAATTGCGTAGATGCCACCACAATATTTTTTCTAATTAAAACAGTTGATCTGTAAAACTGTGTGTGAAATTGTGTCAAATAAAATTACAAATATTAATAAATATAATAATACATATATATATTTTATTAATTTTGTTAAGAATTAGCACAAAATTGATTTTCCATTTTGCAGAATTCTTTATACTGCCATATTTTGTTAAAGGGAAAATCCATTTTTGTTATATTAAAAAAAACAGACTTGCATTTAATTTTTCCGTGACTGCCTCAATAATTGCGTAGATGCCACCACAATATTTTTTCTAATTAAATATTAACCAATATCTAACTAGAATTATGATTTATTCTGACTAAAAAGTTCCAATTAAAAGTTATTCATCCCAATTATGAATATTCTCAAGGAATTTCTTTCTCACGGAAAATACATTTCTCGAGAAAAAAATTCCTCCAATTATAAATTCCGCGTGAACAAAAAATGATTAACTGGCATCATCGAATTTCGAAGCCACTTGCTTTGCTTATTGACAATTTATTTTCTATTTTTTGTGTGTGTGCAAACGACCCTACAATAAATGTCCCAATAAACATTTTTGTTTGCTATCAACTTGAGGTGCATTTGAGATCAAATACATTTCTCAAATCTCCAGCGTTAATTCTCAAATGCCCTCAACAGTTCGAATATAGTCTTCTCAACTTAAAAGGCACATTTTTATATGGCGATTTTCATAGTTATCAAATTGAGAAATTTGTGATTCTCAACTTGATAGCAAAGAAATATTTCCAATCGGTATCAAATGGAAGGTACGGAATTGCCACATTAAAAAATATTATACTAATTTTAGAAATGAAAACAATGTACTTTTTTTAATGTTTCAATTTAATTTCATTATATATTTAACATTACTATGTACATATTTAACATTAAATGTACATATTATGTACATTTTTTAAAATCTAGAATTAAAAATAAATTAATTAATTAGTTGTACATTTTTTGAAAAATTCGACAAAAAGCAGAAATAATTAAAAATATATCAATGATTTATTTGTACTTTTTTGGCATTTTTTAATTTAATTTATTATTTATGACATATTTAAATAATATCTCAGACTTAACACAAATCGTATTCAAGTTGAAAAAATGTTTGGTCTCAAGTGGAGAAAAGTGTTGGATATCCAATTGAGAGTAAAAATGTTTCTCAAAGATTGGAAAAAATGTTAAGTCTCAACTTGATGTCAAGTTGAAAGCAAACAAGGAGAAAAATTGTTCAACCCAAGTTGAGAATTACATTTGACATCAATTTAAGAACTTAACTTTTCTCCAACATTGGAGAAATAATATTTCAATGCATACTGGGGAATGACCGAAACTAACACATAAACAGTTTTTTCCTATTTGAAAAACATATGACTGTCATTGTTGCTGTTGTAGAGTTGTTATACCCTCCACTCCAGTTTGTCATTCCGTTTGTAATAATTAGAAAAAAAATTTTGGACCCCATAAAATTTATATATTTGTGATCCTTATAACAACCGGAGTTGATATAGCGATGTCCGTCTGTCCGTCTGTGGAAATCACGATGACGGCATCAATCCGGCAGCTAGGGTACTCGTTGACATAAAAATGAATCACTAACATCATGAGAAGTTTGCTATTTAAAATCGTCCAAATCGGTCGATTAGGGCCCGAGATTTGAATGAAGAACTAAAAAAGTCTTGAAAAAAAAAATAATTTTCTATGTTGTTCTTGTCACGATCACGCCCTCAATAGTGCAGCTACAGTGATCATTTTTAGTGAGAATGATTCACCAAATTCAGGGAAAGATTTCTACTTCAAAAATCATTAAAATCGGTGGAACAGGTCCAGGGAAATCTCTGAAAAAGTAAAAAAAAAATGAAAAACATGATATTTCTATATTTTTCTTGTTGTTATTCTAAATGTTGCATTGTTGTCATAGCTGGACTTGTTGTTTTTGTGGTCGTTGTGGTAATAGTATAATAAAAACAAACCCTTTGTACATTTTTTTGTGAACTCTGGTAGAAAATTTTAAAAGTTTCCATTGTTTTGGCATCACTAAAAAAATTTGTTAGATCATTTCTGTCATTGCCACGAGCCTGCATGCAAAATTTCAGATCGATTGGCTCACGGGAAAGGGGCTAAAAATCGATCCAAAATTTTGTCGACAAGCAGACACTACCAGTTAATATAAAGGCAGTAAGTAAAGGGAGTAAAAGTTCACCAATAATTTAAAAAACAAATTTTTATGTATTAATTTATTTAAAGAAAAAAATAATTAAATGAAATAGTAATAATAATAAAAAAAAAATAATATACAATACAAAAAAAAAGAATATATAAATAAAATAAAATAAAGATAAATGCATTCATAGCATTATAATACATATAAAAGGTCAATGTTTTCTACCCGTAATCGTAACGAGTCAGTTGTTTTTTTTTACATGAAAATCATTTAAAACAGTTACCGAACGTAACCGGAACGTCCCAATACTTTTCATGTGAAAAAAAGGCTGACACGTTACGTAACAGTTACATGTCGCTAACTTGTTCTTTACACAGGCTACTGCTTTTGCATCCAACTTCAAGTCTATTTATATAGTTTCGTAAGCATAACTGATAAAATTGTTTCTATTATTTTTTGCTGTAAGTAATAAATTATAAATATACTGAATTTGCAAAATAAAATGGATACATATATTGGAGGTGCTTTAATACAAAAGAGTTAACGAAACAAAATCAAAAAAAAAAAACAACTCTACAACATCAACAATGGCAGTCATATGTTCTTCAAATAGAAAAAAAAAACTGCAAGTGTGTTTTGTTGGCTACAAAACAAAAATAGTGTTGACAATATAACAAAATATGTAAAAGAAGTTAGTGCTATGAAATATTTTATTTTGTTAAAAAAAAAAATCGCAAAATGAAAGGCTATAATTCCATTAATAATCAAAAGGCGTTAAACTAATTTATTTATTTTTACGTTGTACTACTGCATTTTAAATAAGTAAAAGTAATTGTATATTTAAATAAAAAGCATTTGTATTATATGTTGCTGTCGTATTCAGAAAAATCAAGTAGCTGACTATACGACTACAAATGCTGCTGCCAGCAGTCGTCTATGTGTTTCATTCATGATGTTGCATTTTTTTGCGAGCAATACTTACATATATTCTAAATAAAGAAATAATAGTTCTTTTCATACTGCGAAATCTATACAAATATATGTACAAATACTATATGTCAAATTTCAAATTTGCAATAATTGATACATTTTTGAAAGAAAATTGTATAATATGAAATGTCTTTAATTTATTTCATAGAAAACAATTTTTTGAGGTGCGTGGATTTTCCATATTTACTGTTTTACTATTTTCGTAATGAGGTTAAATGAGTTAAAAAGAATTTAAAATATTTGAAAATATTAGGTGAGGATCCTCAAGATGTAATATACGATCGGTCTAAAACTTTTCACTTAGAGCCACAGTTAAATTCGAAACAACAAAAACCCATATATTTTGTGCATAAAGTTTAATATTAAATGTGCTTTTCTAAAATGCCTATATATTTTTTCTCATTCATTTCTGACCATCTTCAATGTAAATTTACCAAAGTTTTTTTTATTGCAATATGTATATAAAACTTAAAAATTTAATATTTTTTATTGTGTATTAACTTATTATTCTGCGATTTTCATTACATCACAAAATGTTACAAATTGGCACTACTGTTTCAAAAACAGAAAACTTCTAAATCAGTTGAAAACAGTTGATCTGTAAAACTGTATGTGAAATTGTGTCAAATAAAATTACAAATATTAATAAATATAATAATACATATATATATATATTATTAATTTTGTTAAGAATTAGCACAAAATTGATTTTCCATTTTGCATTTCATTTATAAAGAATTCTGCCATATTTTGTTAAAGGGAAAATCCATTTTTGTTATATTAAAAAAAACAGACTTGCATTTAATTTTTCCGTGACTGCCTCAATAATTGCGTAGATGCCACCACAATATTTTTTCTAATTAAAACAGTTGATCTGTAAAACTGTGTGTGAAATTGTGTCAAATAAAATTACAAATATTAATAAATATAATAATACATATATATATTTTATTAATTTTGTTAAGAATTAGCACAAAATTGATTTTCCATTTTGCAGAATTCTTTATACTGCCATATTTTGTTAAAGGGAAAATCCATTTTTGTTATATTAAAAAAAACAGACTTGCATTTAATTTTTCCGTGACTGCCTCAATAATTGCGTAGATGCCACCACAATATTTTTTCTAATTAAATATTAACCAATATCTAACTAGAATTATGATTTATTCTGACTAAAAAGTTCCAATTAAAAGTTATTCATCCCAATTATGAATATTCTCAAGGAATTTCTTTCTCACGGAAAATACATTTCTCGAGAAAAAAATTCCTCCAATTATAAATTCCGCGTGAACAAAAAATGATTAACTGGCATCATCGAATTTCGAAGCCACTTGCTTTGCTTATTGACAATTTATTTTCTATTTTTTGTGTGTGTGCAAACGACCCTACAATAAATGTCCCAATAAACATTTTTGTTTGCTATCAACTTGAGGTGCATTTGAGATCAAATACATTTCTCAAATCTCCAGCGTTAATTCTCAAATGCCCTCAACAGTTCGAATATAGTCTTCTCAACTTAAAAGGCACATTTTTATATGGCGATTTTCATAGTTATCAAATTGAGAAATTTGTGATTCTCAACTTGATAGCAAAGAAATATTTCCAATCGGTATCAAATGGAAGGTACGGAATTGCCACATTAAAAAATATTATACTAATTTTAGAAATGAAAACAATGTACTTTTTTTAATGTTTCAATTTAATTTCATTATATATTTAACATTACTATGTACATATTTAACATTAAATGTACATATTATGTACATTTTTTAAAATCTAGAATTAAAAATAAATGAATTAATTAGTTGTACATTTTTTGAAAAATTCGACAAAAAGCAGAAATAATTAAAAATATATCAATGATTTATTTGTACTTTTTTGGCATTTTTTAATTTAATTTATTATTTATGACATATTTAAATAATATCTCAGACTTAACACAAATCGTATTCAAGTTGAAAAAATGTTTGGTTTCAAGTGGAGAAAAGTGTTGGATATCCAATTGAGAGTAAAAATGTTTCTCAAAGATTGGAAAAAATGTTAAGTCTCAACTTGATGTCAAGTTGAAAGCAAACAAGGAGAAAAATTGTTCAACCCAAGTTGAGAATTACATTTGACATCAATTTAAGAACTTAACTTTTCTCCAACATTGGAGAAATAATATTTCAATGCATACTGGGGAATGACCGAAACTAACACATAAACAGTTTTTTCCTATTTGAAAAACATATGACTGTCATTGTTGCTGTTGTAGAGTTGTTATACCCTCCACTCCAGTTTGTCATTCCGTTTGTAATAATTAGAAAAAAAATTTTGGACCCCATAAAATTTATATATTTGTGATCCTTATAACAACCGGAGTTGATATAGCGATGTCCGTCTGTCCGTCTGTGGAAATCACGATGACGGCATCAATCCGGCAGCTAGGGTACTCGTTGACATAAAAATGAATCACTAACATCATGAGAAGTTTGCTATTTAAAATCGTCCAAATCGGGCGATTAGGGCCCGAGATTTGAATGAAGAACTAAAAAAGTCTTGAAAAAAAAAATAATTTTCTATGTTGTTCTTGTCACGATCACGCCCTCAATAGTGCAGCTACAGTGATCATTTTTAGTGAGAATGATTCACCAAATTCATGGAAAGATTTCTACTTCAAAAATCATTAAAATCGGTGGAACAGGTCCAGGGAAATCTCTGAAAAAGTAAAAAAAAAATTAAAAACATGATATTTCTATATTTTTCTTGTTGTTATTCTAAATGTTGCATTGTTTTCATAGCTGGACTTGTTGTTTTTGTGGTCGTTATGGTAATAATATAACAAAAACAAACCCTTTGTACATTTTTTTATCAACTCTGGTAGAAAAATTTAAAAGTTTCCATTGTTTTGGCATCACTAAAAAAATATGTTAGATCATTTCTGTCATTCCCACAAGCCTGCCTGCAAAATTTCAGATCGATTGGGTCACGGGAAAGTGGTTAAAATCGATCCAAAATTTTTTCGACAAGCAGACACTACGATTTAATACAAAGGGAGTAAAAATTCACCAACATCTAAAGCAAATAATGCTAAAATACCTAGTTGTTAATAAAAAAAACAATTGGGCAATTCACAATGGGTAATGTATCGTTGTATCTCTTGTATCGTGTATCACTTTACAATAGTGTAAAATTGTTGTTGGTAATTTTCACTGAAAAATCTGATACACGATCCAACTTCATTTGCTATGTTTTGTAAATGTTGTATATTGTATCATAACATATCAGTTCCAAGTGAATGCCAGTTTTTATGAAAAAGAAAAAACAAATACATAGAATATTATCAGCATAAATAATTATAAAATAAAATATGGCAAATAATGCAAATAACGCAAATACATCGATAAGTTTATTTATATAAAAATTAATGTTTATATTTTTAGTATGCATTTTCTCTTTCAGTACCAACCAAAACATTTAAAATTTTTTTTGTCATTGTAAATTAAAATGCAAGAGGTACGTAACTAAAACTCCAGGGTATATCTCACGACCAAAAAGCAAACACTGACAAGTGTTTTCTCTTATACAAAATAGCAGAAGCGACGAAGCGATCTTTCCTCGTTGGATCGAAAATTACTAAAGAAAGCGTTTTACAATATGAAAATACAACTGAGTGTTCACAACAAATGATTGTATTGTGTATTTCAATACAACATACAATATACAACACCTGTTGTGAATTGCCCAAATGTAAATTTAGCAAAAAAATTTATGTATTAATTTATTTAAAGAGAAAAACACAAAAATAACGTTTGATGTTGTATTTTTTGTGTGTAATATTTAAATATACATACATACACATATTAAATAATACAAATAATGTACATATATTATATATATGTATGTATGTATATTCATAGTAACTGCATGTTAGAAATAAATCGGTTATTTTATTTACATAAAATTCTGCAGTATTTTGTTGTGGGGAAAATACATTTCTTTTGTATAACAGAGTGTCACTTCATTTTGCTCAGCGTGACTATGCCACAGTAGATGCCGCCATAATTTTTGTTTGTTCTAATTAGCTTTGCAATAGTTATTTCTATTTTAACATGAATGTTAATATTTTCAACTAGATATCATACAGAACAATGTTAAGAGTATACACGGGTTGGTCTTTTATTTCATACGTTTTTTCATTATTCTTTTACAAATATGAACATAAGTTTGGCATATTACCCACCAATCTCACATCACACTGCAAGTTCGAAAAACTCAATACACTCACATTTTTTTTACTAATACACACACATTTTCCGAAGTGGTCACACTAATGGCACCAAATTTTTCGTGCGAATAGTGGCAGACACTAACGATGATTAATGTTACCCTGTTATAAATTTAATGCAAATTTACTGGATTCTGTAAAATTGTAATTAAAGTTTTAACTTGTTAAATCTATTATAATGATTTATTTTTTGAAATGCGCATACAAAAACGCAAGTTTGTTAATTATAGAGCATAAATATTATTAACTATTATTAAAATAATACTAATAATAATAAATGTAAACATTTTCCCTCAAACATGTGCCTGTATAATAAACTTGGTAACTCTACTTAAAATAAAATAAGAGAGAGAAGTATACAAATTTTTTCAAGTTTACGCTTCGACAACATTTTAAAAATGAGATTGCAGTCAGATGTTTGAGCATAAAATTTAATGGCGATGGATTCGACTAATTCGAACAATTTTTCGTTGATAATACGTACACAACGATTTTAGAATTTCAGTGTGATGCGAGATTGGGGGGTTAACTTTTTGTTGTCTTTACAAAATAGAGTTACCGAGTTCGTCAATGAGTTTTTTGCTTACAAAACAGTTCTACATAGTTATATAGAATTATTATTCTGCTTTACCTATAAAATATCTGATTGCGATTACATCTAATTTTTAAAAATTGTTTATAATTAATAAAGCATTATTATTCACATAAATACAAAATTTCACTTTTTAAATTTTCCATTCAAATTTAAGAAAATATCAATTATAATAAAAACTGAAAATAAAATTTCCAATTATAAATTAGAAAATATTAATTAAGTTTCAGAAAATCATATCAAAACGTCGGAAATAATAATTTTAAATTTAGAAATATCTTTACATTTAAAAATGTTTACATTTAAAAAAAATATTGCCATTCAGGAGATATTAATAACTTTTCAGTACCGCGATTCAGTAACTTCTTTTAACGATAGTCGAATTGTAAAAAAAAAGAAAATTGCAAAATTATCAGTAAAATTTTGAAACGATATTCGCTATTGTAAAAGTCAGCTGTTGTTGTTATCTAAACGACAACCATATTTGTGTGTTTTATCCAATCGATAAAAACTTGAATTTTTAGGTTGAAATGTCGTCATACATAAATAAAAATCATGAAATAGTGAAAATATTTTGCTTTAATTAAAAAACTTTTTTATATAAATAAAAAAATTAAATATTCAATTCATTATTTCATTTTCAAATAAATAAACAGAAATATTAGTAAAAAAAATAAAGATATTAAACATAAACATAAAATCATCCTGTCAAACACGAAGTAATTTGTTTTTTTCTATTCTTTGTGTTTTTCGCTTATTTTGACAGAGATGCCACTCCTTTACAATTTAAATAAATAGAAAAACAGATTTGTCGATATTAATTTAAATTCAATGAATTTAAGAAAACCTCAAATGATATTTAAGAATTGCTAACATAAAAATTGTTACATAAGTAAACGTAATTTTATGAGAATGTTATTTTTTATATATAAATTTTCACAATTTTTTTTGGATGAAAATTTGAAGTTTTTCAGAAAATAAAGATAACATTAAATTATTTTATTTAAAATGTTTGGGACTTTTCGTTTTTTGCGTTTTTCATCCCTAATTTGATTATTTATTATTATAAATTTATTCTCTATGTTTTCAAAATATGGCAATATTTTAAAAAAAACGTTGAGAGAGCTTTTTTTTTTGGTTATTATTTTGTTACTCCATCCGACCTATATGGCCACAATGAAGAAATATTTGGCCAGTTAAAAGAAACTATACAGCCATCTCCAATTAGCACGATTTAATGCATATAGCCACTCTACACAACCATTACCTTTGCAATGGAGGTTAGGGCGAGCTATTTAATTAGCAAAAACTAAATTAAACGAGAAGTTATGTCATATAACCGGAAACGCATGCATATAGGTATATAACCAAAATGCATGCCGATCAGCAACCACGACGACCAAAAAGCAAACACCGAAATATATCCGAAATAATAGAAAAGAAGAAAACCAACCCAAAGAATTTGCTGAAATAATTTGGTATTAAGTTTAACAAATTGTTTACTTTTTCATTTACATTTATTATCAAGACTCAAACCGAGGTGGAGGGTATCAAAGATTCGGCACAGCCGAATTTAACACTCTTACTTGTTTTATTTTCCATTTTCTTTCCCATCTTTTAAACAAATTCCCGAAATTTTATAGCAAAAATCGTGTTTTTCACTTCAAAATGCAAAAAAAAAAAATATTAAAAAAACTCTTTGTCACTAACTCAGAAGACATGTCATCTTTTTAACGCATTAAGATTTTTTGTTCACATGATCCGGTAACAAGTTATGATGTTCACCGCATAACAACAACGCCTCCGGACATTCGCTGTCACGGACTTATTTAATAAAATTTTTAATCGAAAATTTTTTGAAAGATTCTTCAAATGTTATGCTATAATGCGTAGATGAAATAAATAGTCCAGCATTATATGTATCTATAAAAATGAATTATGAAAGTACGACTTTTTTTTAAGTTTTAAGACTTTTAAGAGTTTTATTCTTGAAAACTGACGTCCATGGAAAAAATTTTGGCCAATAAAATGCTGACATGTTCTCCACAGGGTTGAGGTCCACACTAATGGATTTAAGTATGGTAGTGTTGCCTTGCTGGCCGATTCGTCTCCTCTCAGTTGAAAAGGTTGGCCACATTCATTAATTGTGGCAAAATGTACTTTTATTTAAACATCATATACTAAGCATATTTCTGCAAGCAAAAAACAAAATATAAACTCGGAACGAAAATTTTGTCTGAGTAGCAGATTAAAACATTTTCCAAAAAATATATATAATAATCTGAAAATTTTGTCTGAGTAGCAGATTAAAACATTTTCCAAAAAATCTATATAATAATCTGAGTCCATTTAAGTGGACAAAAAAGATATAGAGTTGTTTCTGGATAGGAAATGGTCGTCCATACCATGGTGAGCCAGCTGTCAGTCAAAACTGGCAGCTGGACCATTTAGCATTTTTTCAATTTCGCGATTTTATGTGCCCTACTACTATGTGAGCGTATTTTCACGTGGCATTTTAAACTTTACGTTAAAATATGCTTTTTAGTGCTTATGACGATTATTTTTTTCATATATATTCTTCTTACTTATCAGTTTAAACTGTTTCAAGTTACCAACAACTATTAAAGTTATTGCCTACCAGCTATTAAAAAATGTGCGTATAAAAAGCTTTTGGAAATGTTTTTTTATAATGATGTCATATATAGTGTTTTGCTGAAATGTAGTGAATGTTCAGTAAAAAATTCCAAATGAATTTCCTTGTACTACAATAAGAGGGAGATGATTAGCAGCCTAGAACCGAGAGCCAGGAAAAATGCAATAAGGAAGAAAAGCAATGACAGTTGATTTTTTCATAAAATGGTGAAGTAAAAGTATACTCTCCTTTATTACACTTTCAGAATTTCAAAAACAATTTTCATTTTAATATAGCCGCGAAATTAAGGCCAAGCTTTTGCGCCACAAGAAAAAGCGAACTTAACTTGGCTACGAATTAACAACGAATGCCAAAATACGACAAAATTCTTTCGTTAAATAATATATAAATAAAATATTACAAAGTAATATATAATGAAGGTGGAGTCCTCTAGGTGTCAGCTTCAAAATAAGCATTAGAGTGATCATCCGAACTTGAACATCCCAGCCGCCTTGCTGTACTGCAACAAAAACTTTCGACCCAATTCCAATCTAGATAATCAAAGAGAAAAATCAAAGACTCCAAACGTCGAAATTCAAAAAGAAAGAAATCCATTATAATCAATTTAATTCAAAAATTAAATTTCTAAAATTAAAAAAATTAATTCCAAACGCCAACAGCAGACCAAATTCATAACTAAGCTACCAGCCGTTATAAAGAAAAAAAGATATGTTTAAGTATCATGACCTCAAATGAAAGGTATACCAATTGCAGGTTTAACACTTCACGAAAGACAAGATTCCGTAATTATGTACCCAAAATGAGTGAGCTGGGCCAATGATTTTCCGCCAGCCATGCCATTCCGAATTATTTTCAAATAACCATCACCACCAAAAACTAAGTTGACAGGCGCAGCTACATGAAATTGTGGACCAGCCAATTGCAGAACCGGAAACTTATCTAAAATTCTTCAATCGGCAGACTTAGAAGGTATCACCATCCGTTATCTTAGTCTCACTTCGGCATAAGTTTCAATCCTTTCACTGCTATTATAGTTGCCACGGATAATAATCAAACTCTCCCTCGAAACTATCGAGCATGCCAAGCTCGTATCGATAAGGGCTGGTTCTAACAAGTACTGTTCTCGACACAATATTGATAATAGCTGTCGGCTTCAGCATTACCGTCTGGCTGATGTTGTAGATCGGCAATGAAACAACACCATGGGTTCTACGGCTGTCCTTTCGAGACTGTGCGTGCTAATTGAAGTTCCCCAATTGACTGGGAACTACAACTTGGGACGAATTGCGCCTCCCGCATCCCATATCACCGGACGAAACAGTGTCCCCTGGTAAGCTTTGGGACAAAATGCGTCCTCTGCTCTTTGGGCGGGTAGACGAAGATTGTCCCCGTTCGCAACGATTTATTTATATTTTCTTGCTGTTCCTCTTCTTCTTCGTTTGAGAGTTGGTGCTTGGTCTCGTCCCCGGCTTGCGCAGGAGCGTGTGATAGAGATCACCGCAGCATTTGCATTTCCCCGTACTCTCGCAAGTACGCCAGGTGTTATTATGGCTCATGCAGCCTGCACAGTACTGCACAGTACTTGAGACCAACTAAATTTTTTTACGATATTCCATCTATAGAAATTTATCGCATAGACGCAACGAATGATTATCCAGACGCGACTAACCATTTGGCCTTGGGTACGGCGTGGTTCCGAAGACTTCTAAGTAGGAGCCATGATACTATAAAAGAAAATTATTGTAACCAATAATAAAGGAAGCTAGTAAGTTGGAAGAACCACAAGCTTCATAACTGACTTAGTAATTAAGCCACGCTCTGTTTGTAACTCTACCACCCGAACATGACCATCTTTACGAAAGTGGACTCTTAGCACTCGATCTATTTGCCACTCAAGTGCCGGCAGGTTGTCTTCACGTATGGCAACCAAATCACCAATCTAAATATTTCTTTTCGAAAATTTTCGATAACGTCTTGTGTTGCGTCCAACTGTTTCGTAACAGGATGCACATGAAGGAAGAGGTTTATTGTCCTTCTCAGATAAGGGACCGGACAAATATTGCATTAAATATTGCCTAAAATATTGCGTTTAACCCCATCTGGCATTATTTGAGAATAAAAGTCACCTCCAAGTAACATATCCACTTGACCACTCTTTGCAAAGTTCGGATCAGCTAACTCGATATCTAGTAAAGAATTTGAGCCAGAAATATCTAACGAATCATTAGGCAACGCTCCCATCAATTTCGACAAAAACAAACTGTTCACATCAAGTTTAAACTGGCTATTCTGGGGAGAACTCAAAACAAATGAACATTGCTTTTGGACAGTAACTGCGACAGTCGTACCTGGTTCATCAGCATAATTATTAGCAGAGAAGATACAGGCACTTCCCTATGCAATAAAGTGTGATGCTTAAGCGTACATGTTAAGCAGCTAAAATTGCTTTGACATGAATTTAACTGATGGCCATAACTAAAACAACCTACATTCGTTGAATAATTGTTTGGCTAAATCACAATCTTCCTTAGAGACTTTTGTGTTCCAGCCGTAACAAACTCTTCATAAGAAAGTCTTACCAAAGAGTTTTGAATTATTCTTTCAAGGTCGATAGTAAACGACGTGTGGCTCTGCTGTGGCATATCATTATACTCTTTCTCAAATTCGAGAAATAGGGTAACCATTTTCTCAAAAATAATTAACTTGTCCTACTTTGCAACCTTTCCAACGAAGAATTTATTTAAAAAAATTTAAAATAATCAAAAAAAAAATTAACTCGGTGAAATACACAACCGTGAGCTTCGAAATCTATTGAAGCGGATAAATTGCACAGCAAATTTTATAAAATTTTTTCCTTTTTTTAATGTATAAAAACTTTTTCCTTAATGGAGTAGACAAACCGAAATTTATCTTAAATCGCGCAGAAATAAAATCGTTCTCAAAATGGTTTCCAAAAAACAAAAATATTTAAATCACTCTAACTTTATAAAGATTCCCATAAAACCAAATTATCCGATAAAAAATAATCAAACTTATTTTATCTAAAGCAACAATATTCCGTAATTAGTCCACTGTACTCGAAAGTAAAAAAGAAATGACCGAAAATTTTCCTATATGAAACGCAAATTTTTATTATTCAATATTTTTCCCAATGAAAACACTCTTTTACTGCTCTGCTCTGTTTATTTTAAAATTTCAAAAATATAGTTCCAAAACACGAACGAAACAGCGCACTAGAAATACCATATAAAATTTATAATTGTTTAAAAATATATATGTATATATATAACATAAAGTACCAACTAGTTTTCCCACTGCCGTAAAGAGAAAAAAACACACACTCGAATTGCAAAAATTCTCTTTCGTTTTGTGTGCTGTTGTTGGCAGAATGAACACTCGTGGGTATGTTTTAATGTTTTTTTCCTCAACAGAACGTACGGTTCTTGTCTTCGTATATTTGTACTAATTTGTTTTCACCAATTTATTACAAAAAAAAAAAACGCAATATTAAAATTAAAAAGTCACTGACTAATATGGTGTCTCGACTGGCCATAATTCATGGCAATGTTCAAGTCAATGGCTAGTGGAAACCGCTAATGTTCATGTCATGACTAAAAAATCCAACTTTTTGCCATGACAGAAAGTCTGACAAAAACTTGGCCATTAATTTGAAGTTTCATTCGATTTTGACGTTTAAGTATATTAAAATAGCGCAACTTAAATTAAATAAAAGCGAAATTATTAATTTCATTCTAAAAAAGGATTCACCCAAATCTCGTGCTTTTCCTTTAATTTTCTTCTTCTTCAATTTGTATTTTTAGTTTTTTTTAACTCTTTTAAAGCATTAAGTACAAGAACGCATTTTTGTTGTTTACGGTTTAAAGACATTTTGGAATTGAAATGTCTAAACATAATTTGCCCATTTCGCGTTTTGTCTCATTTTGTTTCTGTGACTTGAACATGAAATTGCCATAAATTATATGTAGCTAGTCGAGACACCGTGTAATGCAGTAAAAAAGAAACAAAATCAAGCGGCGAATTAACTTGACAGCTGGTCGTAGGTACACAATACGGTGTTGATAAGAGCAAAGATAAAATAGAGTGGCTTAGATTTTTTACTACTCTCTCCTTTATTCTGGTACCACGGGTGTCAGGAGCCCCTGGAATTTATTCCAGCCTGGCAGTGGTGCGGCCCCGTTTGGGAGCATTGTGGTGGCTGTGGTTTAGACCCAAATCGCGGGTAGAGCGCAAGCTCGATGTGGAGTTGCATTGCGACCGGGTGCCGTGACCCATAGATCGGTAGGAGTTTTAGATAGTACTCCGCTCCTCATCCAAGGGGGAGGTCATGCCCAAATGCATGCCTCAAATTGGTACTCGTACTGCGAGGGCGCCGGTGGACGCATAGTTTCCACCCGGTGTTAAGTGCACCGTCAGGTCAGGCCACCGCGGCAGGTACTCACGGAAATCTTGAGCACATCTCTCCTTTATATTATGTAGTATATTCTAACTACTTTTTTTTTAACTCACAAAGGTTTCCTTAAAAAGTTTTATCAAATTGAAAAAATGAGGATTTTAAATAAAATAAATAGAAAGGCTCTTCACCTTATGAATTTTTTAAGCGACAAAAAATGTTCCGATGCGATCCGTTCGGTAAGGACCAATAAAAAATTCCAAATGAATTTCCTTGTACTACAACAAAAGGTCATGATTAGCAGCCTAGAACCGAGAGCCAGGAAAAATGCAATAAGGAAAATAAAACAATGATAGTTGTTTTTTTTTCATAAAATGATGAAGTAGAAGTATACTTTCCTTTATAACACTTTCAGAATTTCAAAAACAATTTTTATTTAATATAGCCGCAAAATTAGGCCAAGCGTTTGCGCCACAAGAAAAAAACGAACTTAACTTTGCTACGAATTAACAACGAATGCCAAAATACGACAAAATTCTTTCGTTAAATATATAAATAAAATATTAAAAAGTAATATATAATGAAGGTGGAGTCCTCTAGGTGTCAGCTTCAAAATAAGCATTAAGGTGACCAGCCGAAATTGAACATTAAGATTATATTTTTTTTCAAAGAATATTTTTTTTTAATCAACTAAAAATATTGGCTTTTTTTTTAATTATTCAACACTCAGGGGATGCCCCTACAGATGCAGTGCATTGTGTTGATCTCAGGAAAATAGGTTAAGGAGGAAAGAGGGAGTAGTGTGTTCATTTTTTTTTAAATTTATTTTTCTTTTTTTTTGCAGCGACAGAAAGCCTCTGGTGGGAATCGAACCCACGACCCCTCGCATGATAGGCGAGCACGCTACCTTCTCACCTACCGGGGCGCTTAAAAGCGTTGAATAATGTGTCATCTCTAACACTATTCAAATGCAAACAACTCTGTAATTTTTCTATGTTTTTATATGTCAAACGAATGTTGTAGAAATATTGAGTTAAAATAAAAAAAAAATTAACTCACTCCATTTTGTAACCTTGAACAAGAAACTTCTAATAGATAAGAGGAACAAATTCATAATTTTTAAATAAAGTGAATTCTTAAAGTTAACACCAGTTTTTTCTTCTTTTAAATTGGAAAAGATAGCTTTTGCTGTAAACGCATTGCACATTGCGTCAAATACTCTAACAAAGGATATGGGCCCAGACCAAAAACTATTTAAATAGTATATTTTTCCAATTGGCAAAAAGTGAGGTTATATTGTGTAGGTGTTTTTTTGGTTTTTTATTGTTGTATCCGGAGTTAAAAAAACAAGGAGGAATGGCAGCGTCTATTGGAAGTATTGAAAAGTTAAGTGGTGAAAATTATGCAACATGGTGTATACATATGAAGAGCTTGCTTATAACGTTGGACTTCTATCATACTCTTGTGGAAGATCGTCCTGAAACTGATGCTAAACTGATCTGTAAATGGGTTGCAGATGATAGTAAGGCTCTGGCAACAATCACCTTAAGTGTTAGCCTAGTGAACTGATCCATATCAAGAATTCTGCCACGGCTAGAAATGCCTGGAATGTTTTAAAAACAATTTACAAATTTAATGCAAGTGAAAAATTGTCAGTACAAATAAACGAATTTTGTTCCATAATTGATGAGTTAAAAGAAATTGAAATCGTTTTAATTGATGCTCTGGTATCCATTTTGGTTCTATATAGTCTTCCTGATGAATTTGAGTCATTTGTGGTTGCTATAGAAAGCAGAGATGTTCTGCCACATTATGATAAATTAATTTCCAAAATATTAGAGGAAGAAATGAGACAAGGTAACAAAAATAATTTGCAAAGCGAAACTGTCTGCGGCGAATGCAAAATATGATCATAAGAAAATTAATAAAAAGCTTTACAGCAACTACAACAATGGTAATGAACGAGCAAATAATGAAAAAAAATTTCAGCCCAAGTTTAATCGTCAACATGGAAAGAAAAATACCGACGGCAATGTACACATCAACAACAATAATATCAAATGTTTTAGATGTGGTAAGAAAGGCCACAACCTAGCCGAAACCCTAGGCTATTAAGATAAAATATATCATTTAAAAGTAGAAAAGTGATGAATTTTTGATATAAAGTATTTAGCATGAGTACATTTACAGAATATTTTACTAATATCCCATTTTGCTCGAAATCCGCAAAATAAAATCCTTGACAAAAAATTTCTCATATTCGGTATCAATGCGCAATAGGTTAACAACGTGGTAATAAAACAATACTGAATATCTGACTCCTCACAGGTATAGAGACCAAAAAAAAAATTATGGCTTTAATCAATTTCTCAAAATTGAAAAAAATGCCATCAAATTCCATGACCTAGTTTTTTTTTGTTCACAAAGGTGGTCTGGGGCATTTGCTATTTCTTGGCGAGGTTTTATTCGATTTTGAAGTTTTATAGCTTTTTGAAAGGATAATTTAATACTGATCCCGAATTACATAACAGCTTTTTGGAAAAATTTAACTATAGAACGGAATTTTCGTAAAATCTGAAAAAAAAATCTTATTTTCCCCATATCAACACACTTAAAATTTTCAATCGCGTTGAGGCGCGACTAAATGTTTTTTGATTGGCCCAAAACTTGGTATTTCTCAGTTCTTTTGCTATTCGCATATTTCTAGGGGGTGAGACCGAGAGTTTGAACACTTTTTTTCCCTCCATATAATGAAGGGCCACCCTAATGTTCATTATATGAGAATGAAATCAATTTAAGGGAATTGTGGATATTTGATAGTGGTGCGACGTCACACATGTGTATGGTATGTACCACAACTACATTCAAATTTTTTATCTATTAGCAAAATATTGAAGGCCGGTCATATGGCTAAATTCGCTGAAAATAAAGCTGTAATGAAAAGCAAACAAAACCAAAATATTTTGACAGCTGAACTTAAAAATGAAATGTTTATTGCAAATTTATAAATAATAATAAAAAATTGTGAAGTAATAAGTGCAGCTATTGATGACAGTGCAGTGAAAATGTGGCACCAACGATTTGGTCACATAAATTTAAATGATTTAAATAAATTATCTGCTAAAAAAATATGGTGAAGGGTTTAGAAATCAAAAATTCTAATGCTATTGAATGTGGTAAATGTGCTGTAAATAAAATTTCAGCTGCACCATACAAAAATTACGGAAATGTGCAAACAAACAATATATTAGAATTGGTGCATACGGATTTATGTGGGCCGTTTGGTGTAAAATCCGTAGGTGGATCGTCGTATTTTATAACGTTTATCGATGATTATTCTCGATACATTTCCACATATTTTTTGAAAAACAAAAGTGATGCTTTTGATGCATTTTACATTTTTCTGGGCTCGCGGAGAAGCAGACAGGCCGCCAAATATAAACTGTTCGCAGTGTTAATGGTAAGGAGTTTGTTAATTCTAAATTTAAATTCAAAATTAAATTCAAAAAGGTATTGTTCATCATCCATTAATTCGCCACAACAGAATGGTGTCTCGGAAAGAGCAAATAGAACCCTTGTTGAAATGGCGCGATGTTTATTAGAATCGTCTGGGTTACCACAAAGTTTATGGGGTGAAGCCGTAAATACAGCAAAATATTTAAGAAACCGAGCTCCTACTAAAGTTCTCGGTTACTCCTTTTGAAATATGGTATTGGTATTAAAAAAGGGCCCGAAACCCAAAGGCGGTTAGTTTTTGCCAAAAGGTGATAAAATGAAATTTGTTGGATATCAACTTCATACAAAAGGGTTTCGCTTGTACAATCCTAGTACAAGGCAAGTTGTAATTGCTCGTGATGTGATATTTTTTGAGCAATCATTTGAAAAATTTGATGATGCTGATCACGAAACAAATGATATTTTTTATGCCGAATTTTTAAAAACAAATCAAATAAATCATCACGAAACTGTAGCAGTACAAAATGATGATGGTGATGACATTTATGATAATATTTGTCAACAAAATGGTGATGGTGCATTTGAAGAAGAAGAAGGAGAAGAGGTGAACACAAAAAGTAGTGAAAGCACCGACAGAGAAGATTGTTTTATTGTGGAAAACAAAAGAAAGCGTGGCAGCCCAAAATTAATCAGATCTGGTGGAAAAGGCAGACCGAGAAAAGTGTACTGTACTGAAGAGGGGCCTGAAATGTTGAACTCTATAATTGAAAATCCGATTACTGTAGCTGACGCATTAAAATCAAAAAATTCATTTAAATGGAAGGAGGCGATGCAAATTGAATTTAATTCATTAATTAAAAACAAAACATGGCAGCTGGTGGATAAGCCTAATAAAAAAAATCATGTGAGTCCGATCACAAGGGAGATGTGTAAACATCTAATAATTAAAGAAAACATCAACATCATATTTTCCAGTGCATAAAAAATAAGTCGATTATGCTGTTTTCTGAAATTCAATTGATGTTTTCTGAAATGCAATTGATGTTTTCTGAAATTCAATTGATGTTTTCTGAAATACAATTAATGTTTTCAGCAATTCAAATGATGCTTTTTGAAATTCTATTGATGTTTTCTGAAATACAATTAATGTTCTCAGCAATTCAAATAATGCTTTTTGAAATTCAATTGATATTTTCTGAAATTCTATTTATGTTTTCTGAAATTCAAATGATGTTTTCTGAAACACAATTGATGTTTTCTGAAATACAATTGATGTTTTCTGAAATTCTATTGATGTTTTCTGAAATTCAATTGATGTTTTCTGAAACTCGAATGATGTTTTCTGAAATTATATTGATGTTTTCTGAAATTCTATTTATGTTTTCTGCAATTCAAATGATGTTTTCTGAAACTCGAATGATGTTTTCTGAAATTATATTGATGTTTTCTGAAATTCTATTTATGTTTTCTGAAATTATATTGCTGTTTTCTGAAATACAATTGATGTTTTCTGAAATTCCATTTATGTTTTCTGAAATTCAAATGATGTTTTCTGATATACAATTGATGATTTATGAAATACAATTGATGTTTTCTGAAATAATATTGATGTTTTCTGAAATTCAATTGATGTTTTCTGAAATTTTATTGATGTTTTCTGAAAAACAGTTTATGTTTTCTGAAATTCTATTGATGTTTTCTGAAATTCTATTTATGTTTTCTGAAATTCAAATGATGTTTTCTGAAGCTCGAATGATGTTTTCTGAAATTATATTGCTGTTTTCTGAAATTCTATTTATGGTTTCTGACATTCAAATGATGTTTTCTGAAATACAATTGATGTTTTCTGAAATAAAATTGATGTTTTCTGAAATTATATTGATGTTTTCTGAAATTCAATTCATGTTTTCTGAAATTTTATTGATGATTTCTGAAATACAGTTTATGTTTTCTGAAATTCTATTGATGTTTTCTGAAATACAATTGATGTTTTCTAAAATTATATTGATAGTTTCTGAAGCTCGAATGATGTTTTCTGAAATTATATTGCTGTTTTCTGAAATTCTATTTATGTTTTCTGAAATTCAAATGATGTTTTCTGAAATTATATTGATGGTTTATGAAATACAATTGATGTTTTCTGAAATTATATTGATGTTTTCTGAAATTCTATTTATGTTTTCTGAAATTCAAATGATGGTTTCTGAAATTATATTGATGGTTTCTGAAATACAATTGATGTTTTCTGAAATACTATTGATGCTTTCTGAAATTCAATTGATGTTTTCTGAAACTCGAATGATATTTTCTGAAATTATATTGATGTTTTCTGAAATTCTATTTATGTTTTCTGAAATTCAAATGATGTCTTCTGAAATTATATTGATGGTTTGTGAAATACAATTGATGTTTTCTGAAATTATATTGATGTTTTCTGAAATACTATTTATGTTTTCTGATATTCAAATGATGTTTTCTGAAATTATATTGATGGTTTCTGAAATACAATTGATGTTTTCTGATATTCTATTGATGCTTTCTGAAATTCAATTGATGTTTTCTGAAACTCGAATGATGTTTTCAGAAATTATATTGATGTTTTCTGAAATTCTATTTATGTTTTCTGAAATTCAAATGATGTTTTCTGAAATTATATTGATGTTTTCTGAAATTCTATTTATGTTTTCTGAAATTCAAATGATGTTTTCTGAAATTATATTGATGGTTTCTGAAATACAATTGATGTTTTCTGAAATTATATTGTTGTTTTCTGAAATTCTATTTATGTTTTCTGAAATTCTATTTATGTTTTCTGAAATTCAAATGATGTTTTCTGAAATTATATTGATGTTTTCTGAAATTCTATTTATGTTTTCTGAAATTCAAATGATGTTTTCTGAAATTATATTGATGTTTTCTGAAATTCTATTTATGTTTTCTGAAATTCAAATGATGTTTTCTGAAATTATATTGATGGTTTCTGAAATACAATTGATGATTTCTGATATTCTATTGATGCTTTCTGAAATTCAATTGATGTTTTCTGAAACTCGAATGATGTTTTCTGAAATTATATTGATGTTTTCTGAAATTCTCTTTATGTTTTCTGAAATTCAAATGATGTTTTCTGAAATTATATTGATGGTTTCTGAAATACAATTGATGTTTTCTGAAATTATTTTGATGTTTTCTGAAATTCTATTTATGTTTTCTGAAATTCAAATGATGTTTTCTGAAATTATATTGATGGTTTCTGAAATACAATTGATGTTTTCTGATATTCAGTTGATGCTTTCTGAAATTCAATTGATGTTTTCTGAAACTCAAATGATGTTTTCTGAAATTAAATTGAAGTTTTCTGAAATTCTATTTATGTTTTCTGACATTCAAATGATGTTTTCTGAAATTATATTGATGGTTTCTGAAATACAATTGATGTTTTCTGAAATTATATTGATGTTTTCTGAAATTCTATTTATGTTTTATGAAATTCAAATGATGTTTTCTGAAATTATATTGATGGTTACTGAAATACAATTGATGTTTTCTGATATCCCATTGATGCTTTCTGAAATTCAATTGATGGTTTCTGGACCTCGAATGATGTTTTCTGAAATTATATTGATGTTTTCTGAAATTCTGTTTATGTTTTCTGAAATTCTATTTATGTTTTCTGAAATTATATTGATGTTTTCTGAAATACAATTGATGTTTTCTGAAATTCCATTTATGTTTTCTGAAATTCAAATGATGTTTTCTGATATACAATTGATGATTTCTGAAATACAATTGATGTTTTCTGAAATTATATTGATGTTTTCTGAAATGCAATTGATGTTTTCTGAAATTTTATTGATGTTTTCTGAAAAACAGTTTATGTTTTCTGAAATTCTATTGATGTTTTCTGAAATTCTAGTTATGTTTTCTGAAATTCAAGTGATGTTTTCTGAAACTCGAATGATGTTTTCTGAAATTATATTGCTGTTTTCTGAAATTCTATTTATGTTTTCTGACATTCAAATGATGTTTTCTGAAATACAATTGATGTTTTCTGAAATACAATTGATGTTGTCTGAAATTATATTGATGTTTTCTGAAATTCAATTGATGTTTTCTGAAATTTTATTGATGTTTTCTGAAATACAGTTTATGTTTTCTGAAATTCTATTGATGTTTTCTGAAATACAATTGATGTTTTCTAAAATTATATTGATGATTTCTGAAATACAATTGATGTTTTCTGAAATTATATTGATGTTTTCTGAAATTCTATTTATGTTTTCTGAAATTCAAATGATGTTTTCTGAAATTATATTGATGGTTTATGAAATACAATTGATGCTTTCTGAAATTATATTGATGTTTTCTGAAATTCTATTTATGTTTTCTGATATTCAAATGATGTTTTCAGAAATTATATTGATGGTTTCTGAAATTCTATTTATGTTTTCTGAAATTCAAATGATGTTTTCTGAAACTCGAATGATGTTTTCTGAAATTATATTGATGTTTTCTGAAATTCTATTTATGTTTTCTGAAATTATATTGCTGTTTTCTGAAATACAATTGATGTTTTCTGAAATTCCATTTATGTTTTCTGAAATTCAAATGATGTTTTCTGATATACAATTGATGATTTATGAAATACAATTGATGTTTTCTGAAATTATATTGATGTTTTCTGAAATTCAATTGATGTTTTCTGAAATTCAAATGATGTTTTCTGAAATTATATTGATGGTTTCTGAAATACAATTGATGTTTTCTGATATTCTATAGATGCTTTCTGAAATTCAATTGATGTTTTCTGAAAAACAGTTTATGTTTTCTGAAATTCTATTGATGTTTTCTGAAATTCTATTTATGTTTTCTGAAATTCAAATGATGTTTTCTGAAGCTCGAATGATGTTTTCTGAAATTATATTGATGTTTTCTGAAATTCTATTTATGTTTTCTGAAATTCAAATGATGTTTTCTGAAATTTTATTGATGGTTTGTGAAATACAATTGATGTTTTCTGAAATTATATTGATGTTTTCTGAAATTCTATTTATGTTTTCTGATATTCAAATGATGTTTTCTGAAATTATATTGATGGTTTCTGAAATACAATTGATGTTTTCTGATATTCTATTGATGCTTTCTGAAATTCAATTGATGTTTTCTGAAACTCGAATGACGTTTTCTGAAATTATATTGATGTTTTCTGAAATTCTATTTATGTTTTCTGAAATTCAAATGATGTTTTCTGAAATTATATTGATGTTTTCTGAAATTCTATTTATGTTTTCTGAAATTCAATTGATGTTTTCTGAAATTTTATTGATGTTTTCTGAAAAACAGTTTATGTTTTCTGAAATTCTATTGATGTTTTCTGAAATTCTATTTATGTTTTCTGATATTCTATTGATGCTTTCTGAAATTCAATTGATGTTTTCTGAAACTCGAATGACGTTTTCTGAAATTATATTGATGTTTTCTGAAATTCTATTTATGTTTTCTGAAATTCAAATGATGTTTTCTGAAATTATATTGATGTTTTCTGAAATTCTATTTATGTTTTCTGAAATTCAAATGATGTTTTCTGAAATTATATTGATGGTTTGTGAAATACAATTGATGTTTTCTGAAATTATATTGATGTTTTCTGAAATTCTATTTATGTTTTCTGATATTCAAATGATGTTTTCTGAAATTATATTGATGGTTTCTGAAATACAATTGATGTTTTCTGATATTCTATTGATGATTTCTGAAATTCAATTGATGTTTTCTGAAACTCGAATGATGTTTTCTGAAATTATATTGATGTTTTCTGAAATTCTATTTATGTTTTCTGAAATTCAAATGATGTTTTCTGAAATTATATTGATGTTTCTGAAATTCTATTTATGTTCTCTGAAATTCAAATGATGTTTTCTGAAATTATATTGATGGTTTCTGAAATACAATTGATGTTTTCTGAAATTATATTGTTGTTTTCTGAAATTCTATTTATGTTTTCTGAAATTCAAATGATGTTTTCTGAAATTATATTGATGGTTTCTGAAATACAATTGATGTTTTCTGATATTCTATTGATGCTTTCTGAAATTCAATTGATGTTTTCTGAAATTCGAATGATGTTTTCTGAAATTATATTGATGTTTTCTGAAATTCTATTTATGTTTTCTGAAATTCAAATGATGTTTTCTGAAATTATATTGATGTTTTCTGAAATTCTATTTATGTTTTCTGAAATTCAAATGATGTTTTCTGAAATTATATTGATGTTTTCTGAAATTCTATTTATGTTTTCTGAAATTCAAATGATGTTTTCTGAAATTATATTGATGGTTTCTGAAATACAATTGCTGTTTTCTGATATTCTATTGATGCTTTCTGAAATTCAATTGATGTTTTCTGAAACTCGAATGATGTTTTCTGAAATTATATTGATGTTTTCTAAATTTCTGTTTATGTTTTCTGAAATTCAAATGATGTTTTCTGAAATTATCTTGATGGTTTCTGAAATACAATTGATGTTTTCTGAAATTATATTGATGTTTTCTGAAATTCTATTTATGTTTTCTGAAATTCAAATGATGTTTTCTGAAATTATATTGATGGTTTCTGAAATACAATTGATGTTTTCTGATATTCTATTGATGCTGTCTGAAATTCAATTGATGTTTTCTGAAACTCGAATGATGTTTTCTGAAATTATATTGACGTTTTCTGAAATTCTATTTATGTTTTCTGACATTCAAATGATGTTTTCTGAAATTATATTGATGGTTTCTGAAATACAATTGATGTTTTCTGAAATTATATTGATGTTTTCTGAAATTCTATTTATGTTTTCTGAAATTCAAATGATGTTTTCTGAAATTATATTGATGGTTTCTGAAATACAAATGAATTTTTCTGATATTCTATTGATGCTTTCTGAAATTCAATTGATGGTTTCTGAAACTCGAATGATGTTTTCTGAAATTATATTGATGTTTTCTGAAATTCTATTTATGTTTTCTGAAATTCAAATGATGTTTTCTGAAATTATATTGATGGTTTCTGAAATACATTGTTGTTTTCTATTATTCTATTGATGCTTTCTGAAATTCAATTGATGTTTTCTGAAATTCGAATGATGTTTTCTGAAATTATATTGATGTTTTCTGAAATTCTATTTATGTTTTCTGAAATTCAAATGATGTTTTCTGAAATTATATTGATGGTTTCTGAAATACAATTGATGTTTTCTGATATTCTATTGATGCTTTCTGAAATTCAATTGATGGTTTCTGAAACTCGAATGATGTTTTCTGAAATTATATTGATGTTTTCTGAAATTCTATTTTTGTTTTCTGAAATTAAAATGATGTTTTCTGGAATTATATTGATGGTTTCTGAAATACATTGATGTTTTCTGATATTCTATTGATGCTTTCTGAAATTCAATTGATGTTTTCTGAAACTCGAATGATGTTTTCTGAAATTATATTGATGTTTTCTGAAATTCTATTTATGTTTTCTGAAATTCAAATGATGGTTTCTGAAATTATATTGATGGTTTCTGAAATACAATTGATGTTTTCTGATACTCTATTGATGCTTTCTGATATTCAATTGATGTTTTCTGAAACTCGAATGATGTTTTCTGAAATTATATTGATGTTTTCTGAAATTCTATTTATGTTTTCTGAAATTCAAATGATGTTTTCTGAAATTATATTGATGTTTTCTGAAATTCTATTTATGTTTTCTGAAATTCAAATGATGTTTTCTGAAATTATATTGATGGTTTCTGAAATACAATTGATGTTTTCTGAAATTATATTGTTGTTTTCTGAAATTCTATTTATGTTTTCTGAAATTCAAATGATGTTTTCTGAAATTATATTGATGGTTTCTGAAATTCAAATGATGTTTTCTGAAATTATATTGATGGTTTCTGAAATACAATTGATGTTTTCTGAAATTATATTGATGGTTTCTGAAATACAATTGATGTTTTCTGAAATTAAATTGATGGTTTCTGAAATACAATTGATGTTTTCTGAAATTATATTGATGGTTTCTGAAATACGATTGATGTTTTCTGAAATTATATTGATGGTTTCTGAAATACATTTGATGTTTTCTGAAATTCTATTGACGTTTTCTGAAATTCAATTGATGTTTTCTGAAACTCGAATGATGTTTTCTGAAATAATATTGATGTTTTCTGAAATTCTATTTATGTTTTCTGAAATTCAATTGATGTTTTCTGAAACTCGAATGATGTTTTCTGAAATTATATTGATGTTTTCTGAAATTCTATTTATGTTTTCTGAAATTCAATTGATGTTTTCTGAAACTCGAACGATGTTTTCTGAAATTATATTGATGTTTTCTGAAATTCTATTTATGTTTTCTGAAATTCAAATGATGTTTTCTGAAATTATATTGATGGTTTCTGAAATACAATTGATGTTTTCTGAAAATATATTGTTGTTTTCTGAAATTCTATTTATGTTTTCTGAAATTCAAATGACGTTTTCTGAAATTATATTGATGTTTTCTGAAATTCTATTTATGTTTTCTGAAATTCAAATGATGTTTTCTGAAATTATATTGATGGTTTCTGAAATACAATTCATGCTTTCTGAAATTATATTGATGGTTTCTGAAATACAATTAATGTTTTCTGAAATTATATTGATGGTTTCTGAAATACAATTGATGTTTTCTGAAATTATATTGATGGTTTCTGAAATACAATTGATGTTTTCTGAAATTATATTGATGGTTTCTGAAATACAATTGATGTTTTCTGAAATGATATTGATGGTTTGTGAAATACAATTGATGTTTTCTGAAATTATATTGATGGTTTCTGAAATACAATTGATGTTTTCTGAAATTATATTGCAGGTTTCTGAAATACAATTGATGTTTTCTGAAATCTATTGATGTTTTCTGAAATTCAAAGGATGTTTTCTGAAACTCGAATGATGTTTTCTGAAATTATATTGATGTTTTCTGAAATTCTATTTATGTTTTCTGAAATTCTATTTATGTTTTCTGAAATTATATTGATGTTTTCTGAAATACAATTGATGTTTTCTGAAATTCCATTTATGCTTTCTGAAATTCAAATGATGTTTTCTGATATACAATTGATGATTTCTGAAATACAATTGATGTTTTCTGAAATTATATTGATGTTTTCTGAAATTCAATTGATGTTTTCTGAAATTTTATTGATGTTTTCAGAAAAACAGTTTATGTTTTCTGAAATTCTATTGATGTTTTCTGAAATTCTATTTATGTTTTCTGAAATTCAAATGATGTTTTCTGAAACTCGAATGATGTTTTCTGAAATTATATTGATGTTTTCTGATATTCTATTTATGTTTTCTGAAATTCAAATGATGTTTTCTGAAATTATATTGATGGTTTCTGAAATACAATTGATGTTTTCTGAAATTATATTGATGTTTTCTGAAATTCAATTGATGTTTTCTGAAATATTATTGATGTTTTCTGAAATACAGTTTATGTTTTCTGAAATTCTATTGATGTTTACTGAAATACAATTGATGTTTTCTAAAATTATATTGATGATTTCTGAAATACAATTGATATTTTCTGAAATTATATTGATGTTTTCTGAAATTCTATTTATGTTTTCTGAAATTCAAATGATGTTTTCTGAAATTATATTGATGGTTTCTGAAATACAACTGATGTTTTCTGAAATTATATTGATGGTTTCTGAAATACAATTGATATTTTCTGAAATTATATTGATGGTTTCTGAAATACAATTGATGTTTTCTGAAATTATATTGATGGTTTCTGAAATACAATTGATGTTTTCTGAAATTATATTGCAGGTTTCTGAAATACAATTGATGTTTTCTGAAATTCTATTGATGTTTTCTGAAATTCAAAGGATGTTTTCTGAAACTCGAATGATGTTTTCTGAAATTATATTGATGTTTTCTGAAATTCTATTTATGTTTTCTGAAATTCTATTTATGTTTTCTGAAATTATATTGATGTTTTCTGAAATACAATTGATGTTTTCTGAAATTCCATTTATGCTTTCTGAAATTCAAATGATGTTTTCTGATATACAATTGATGATTTCTGAAATACAATTGATGTTTTCTGAAATTATATTGATGTTTTCTGAAATTCAATTGATGTTTTCTGAAATTTTATTGATGTTTTCAGAAAAACAGTTTATGTTTTCTGAAATTCTATTGATGTTTTCTGAAATTCTATTTATGTTTTCTGAAATTCAAATGATGTTTTCTGAAACTCCAATGATGTTTTCTGAAATTATATTGATGTTTTCTGAAATTCTATTTATGTTTTCTGAAATTCAATTGATGTGTTCTGAAACTCGAATGATGTTTTCTGAAATTATATTGATGTTTTCTGATATTCTATTTATGTTTTCTGAAATTCAAATGATGTTTTCTGAAATTATATTGATGGTTTCTGAAATACAATTGATGTTTTCTGAAATTATATTGATGGTTTCTGAAATACAATTGATATTTTCTGAAATTATATTGATGGTTTCTGAAATACAATTGATGTTTTCTGAAATTATATTGATGGTTTCTGAAATACAATTGATGTTTTCTGAAATTATATTGCAGGTTTCTGAAATACAATTGATGTTTTCTGAAATTCTATTGATGTTTTCTGAAATTCAAAGGATGTTTTCTGAAACTCGAATGATGTTTTCTGAAATTATATTGATGTTTTCTGAAATTCTATTTATGTTTTCTGAAATTCTATTTATGTTTTCTGAAATTATATTGATGTTTTCTGAAATACAATTGATGTTTTCTGAAATTCCATTTATGCTTTCTGAAATTCAAATGATGTTTTCTGATATACAATTGATGATTTCTGAAATACAATTGATGTTTTCTGAAATTATATTGATGTTTTCTGAAATTCAATTGATGTTTTCTGAAATTTTATTGATGTTTTCAGAAAAACAGTTTATGTTTTCTGAAATTCTATTGATGTTTTCTGAAATTCTGTTTATGTTTTCTGAAATTCAAATGATGTTTTCTGAAACTCGAATGATGTTTTCTGAAATTATATTGCTGTTTTCTGAAATTCTATTTATGTTTTCTGACATTCAAATGATGTTTTCTGAAATACAATTGATGTTTTCTGAAATACAATTGATGTTTTCTGAAATTATATTGATGTTTTCTGAAATTCAATTGATGTTTTCTGAAATTTTATTGATGTTTTCTGAAATACAGTTTATGTTTTCTGAAATTCTATTGATGTTTTCTGAAATACAATTGATGTTTTCTAAAATTATATTGATGATTTCTGAAATACAATTGATGTTTTCTGAAATTATATTGATGTTTTCTGAAATTCTATTTATGTTTTCTTTCAAATGATGTTTTCTGAAATTATATTGATGGTTTATGAAATACAATTGATGTTTTCTGAAATTATATTGATGTTTTCTGAAATTCTATTTATGTTTTCTGAAATTCAAATGATGGTTTCTGAAATTATATTGATGGTTTCTGAAATACAATTGATGTTTTCTGAAATTCTATTGATGCTTTCTGAAATTCAATTGATGTTTTCTGAAACTCGAGTGATGTTTTCTGAAATTATATTGATGTTTTCTGAAATTCAATTTATGTTTTCTGAAACTCAAATGATGTTTTCTGAAATTATATTGATGGTTTGTGAAATACAATTGATGTTTTCTGAAATTATATTGATGTTTTCTGAAATTCTATTTATGTTTTCTGATATTCAAATGATGTTTTCAGAAATTATATTGATGGTTTCTGAAATACAATTGATGTTTTCTGATATTCTATTGATGCTTTCTGAAATTCAATTGATGTTTTCTGAAACTTGAATGATGTTTTCTGAAATTATATTGATGTTTTCTGAAATTCTATTTATGTTTTCTGAAATTCTAATGATGTTTTCTGAAATTATATTGATGTTTTCTGAAATTCTATTTATGTTTTCTGAAATTCAAATGATGTTTTCTGAAATTATATTGATGGTTTCTGAAATACAATTGATGTTTTCTGAAATTATATTGTTGTTTTCTGAAATTCTATTTATGTTTTCTGAAATTCAAATGATGTTTTCTGAAATTATATTGATGGTTTCTGAAATACAATTGATGTTTTCTGATATTCTATTGATGCTTTCTGAAATTCAATTGATGTTTTCTGAAATTCGAATGATGTTTTCTGAAATTATATTGATGTTTTCTGAAATTCTTTTTATGTTTTCTGAAATTCAAATGATGTTTTCTGAAATTATATTGATGTTTTCTGAAATTCTATTTATGTTTTCTGAAATTCAAATGATGTTTTCTGAAATTATATTGATGTTTTCTGAAATTCTATTTATGTTTTCTGAAATTCAAATGATGTTTTCTGAAATTATATTGATGGTTTCTGAAATACAATTGATGTTTTCTGATATTCTATTGATGCTTTCTGAAATTCAATTGATGTTTTCTGAAACTCGAATGATGTTTTCTGAAATTATATTGATGTTTTCTGAAATCCTATTTATGTTTTCTGAAATTCAAATGATGTTTTCTGAAATTATATTGATGGTTTCTGAAATACAATTGATGTTTTCTGAAATTATATTGATGTTTTCTGAAATTCTATTTATGTTTTCTGAAATTCAAATGATGTTTTCTGAAATTATATTGATGGTTTCTGAAATACAGTTGATGTTTTCTGATATTCTATTGATGCTTTCTGAAATTCAATTGATGTTTTCTGAAACTCGAATGATGTTTTCTGAAATTATATTGACGTTTTCTCAAATTCAATTTATGTTTTCTGACATTCAAATGATGTTTTCTGAAATTATATTGATGGTTTCTGAAATACAATTGATGTTTTCTGAAATTATATTGATGTTTTCTGAAATTCTATTTATGTTTTCTGAAATTCAAATGATGTTTTCTGAAATTATATTGATGGTTTCTGAAATACAATTGATGTTTTCTGATATTCTATTGATGCTTTCTGATATTCAATTGATGGTTTCTGAAACTCGAATGATGTTTTCTGAAATTATATTGATGTTTTCTGAAATTCTATTTATGTTTTCTGAAATTCAAATGATGTTTTCTGATATACAATTGATGATTTATGAAATACAATTGATGTTTTCTGAAATTATATTGATGTTTTCTGAAATTCAATTGATGTTTTCTGAAATTTTATTGATGTTTTCTGAAAAACAGTTTATGTTTTCTGAAATTCTATTGATGTTTTCTGAAATTCTATTTATGTTTTCTGAAATTCAAATGATGTTTTCTGAAGCTCGAATGATGTTTTCTGAAATTATATTGCTGTTTTCTGAAATTCTATTTATGTTTTCTGACATTCAAATGATGTTTTCTGAAATACAATTGATGTTTTCTGAAATACAATTGATGTTTTCTGAAATTATATTGATGTTTTCTGAAATTCAATTGATGTTTTCTGAAATTTTATTGATGATTTCTGAAATACAGTTTATGTTTTCTGAAATTCTATTGATGTTTTCTGAAATACAATTGATGTTTTCTAAAATTATATTGATGGTTTCTGAAATACAATTGATGTTTTCTGATATTATGTTGATGTTTTCTGAAATTCTATTTATGTTTTCTGAAATTCAAATGATGTTTTCTGAAATTATATTGATGGTTTATGAAATACAATTGATGTTTTCTGAAATTATATTGATGTTTTCTGAAATTCTATTTATGTTTTCTGAAATTCAAATGATGGTTTCTGAAATTATACTGATGGTTTCTGAAATACAATTGATGTTTTCTGAAATACTATTGATGCTTTCTGAAATTCAATTGATGTTTTCTGAAACTCGAATGATGTTTTCTGAAATTATATTGATGTTTTCTGAAATTCTATTTATGTTTTCTGAAATTCAAATGATGTTTTCTGAAATTATATTGATGGTTTGTGAAATACAATTGATGTTTTCTGAATTTATGTTGATGTTTTCTGAAATTCTATTTATGTTTTCTGATATTCAAATGATGTTTTCTGAAATTATATTGATGGTTTCTGAAATACAATTGATGTTTTCTGATATTCTATTGATGCTTTCTGAAATTCAATTGATGTTTTCTGAAACTCGAATGATGTTTTCTGAAATTATATTGATGTTTTCTGAAATTCTATTTATGTTTTCTGAAATTCAAATGATGTTTTCTGAAATTATATTGATGTTTTCTGAAATTCTATTTATGTTTTCTGAAATTCAAATGATGTTTTCTGAAATTATATTGATGGTTTCTGAAATACAATTGATGTTTTCTGAAATTATATTGTTGTTTTCTGAAATTCTATTTATGTTTTCTGAAATTCAAATGATGGTTTCTGAAATTATATTGATGGTTTCTGAAATACAATTGATGTTTTCTGATATTCTATTGATGCTTTCTGAAATTCAATTGTTGTTTTCTGAAATTCGAATGATGTTTTCTGAAATTATATTGATGTTTTCTGAAATTCTATTTATGTTTTCTGAAATTCAAATGATGTTTTCTGAAATTATATTGATGTTTTCTGAAATTCTATTTATGTTTTCTGAAATTCAAATGATGTTTTCTGAAATTATATTGATGTTTTCTGAAATTCTATTTATGTTTTCTGAAATTCAAATGATGTTTTCTGAAATTATATTGATGGTTTCTGAAACACAATCGCTGTTTTCTGATATTCTATTGATGCTTTCTGAAATTCAATTGATGTTTTCTGAAACTCGAATGATGTTTTCTGAAATTATATTGATGTTTTCTAAATTTCTATTTACGTTTTCTGAAATTCAAATGATGTTTTCTGAAATTATATTGATGTTTTCTGAAATTCTATTTATGTTTTCTGAAATTCAAATGATGTTTTCTGAAATTATATTGATGGTTTCTGAAATACAATTGATGTTTTCTGAAATTATATTGATGTTTTCTGAAATTCTATTTATGTTTTCTGAAATTCAAATGATGTTTTCTGAAATTATATTGATGGTTTCTGAAATACAGTTGATGTTTTCTGATATTCTATTGATGCTTTCTGAAATTCAATTGATGTTTTCTGAAACTCGAATGATGTTTTCTGAAATTATATTGACGTTTTCTCAAATTCAATTTATGTTTTCTGACATTCAAATGATGTTTTCTGAAATTATATTGATGGTTTCTGAAATACAATTGATGTTTTCTGAAATTATATTGATGTTTTCTGAAATTCTATTTATGTTTTCTGAAATTCAAATGATGTTTTCTTAAATTATATTGATGGTTTCTGAAATACAATTGATGTTTTCTGATATTCTATTGATGCTTTCTGATATTCAATTGATGGTTTCTGAAACTCGAATGATGTTTTCTGAAATTATATTGATGTTTTCTGAAATTCTATTTATGTTTTCTGAAATTCAAATGATGTTTTCTGATATACAATTGATGATTTATGAAATACAATTGATGTTTTCTGAAATTATATTGATGTTTTCTGAAATTCAATTGATGTTTTCTGAAATTTTATTGATGTTTTCTGAAAAACAGTTTATGTTTTCTGAAATTCTATTGATGTTTTCTGAAATTCTATTTATGTTTTCTGAAATTCAAATGATGTTTTCTGAAGCTCGAATGATGTTTTCTGAAATTATATTGCTGTTTTCTGAAATTCTATTTATGTTTTCTGACATTCAAATGATGTTTTCTGAAATACAATTGATGTTTTCTGAAATACAATTGATGTTTTCTGAAATTATATTGATGTTTTCTGAAATTCAATTGATGTTTTCTGAAATTTTATTGATGATTTCTGAAATACAGTTTATGTTTTCTGAAATTCTATTGATGTTTTCTGAAATACAATTGATGTTTTCTAAAATTATATTGATGGTTTCTGAAATACAATTGATGTTTTCTGATATTATGTTGATGTTTTCTGAAATTCTATTTATGTTTTCTGAAATTCAAATGATGTTTTCTGAAATTATATTGATGGTTTATGAAATACAATTGATGTTTTCTGAAATTATATTGATGTTTTCTGAAATTCTATTTATGTTTTCTGAAATTCAAATGATGGTTTCTGAAATTATACTGATGGTTTCTGAAATACAATTGATGTTTTCTGAAATACTATTGATGCTTTCTGAAATTCAATTGATGTTTTCTGAAACTCGAATGATGTTTTCTGAAATTATATTGATGTTTTCTGAAATTCTATTTATGTTTTCTGAAATTCAAATGATGTTTTCTGAAATTATATTGATGGTTTGTGAAATACAATTGATGTTTTCTGAATTTATGTTGATGTTTTCTGAAATTCTATTTATGTTTTCTGATATTCAAATGATGTTTTCTGAAATTATATTGATGGTTTCTGAAATACAATTGATGTTTTCTGATATTCTATTGATGCTTTCTGAAATTCAATTGATGTTTTCTGAAACTCGAATGATGTTTTCTGAAATTATATTGATGTTTTCTGAAATTCTATTTATGTTTTCTGAAATTCAAATGATGTTTTCTGAAATTATATTGATGTTTTCTGAAATTCTATTTATGTTTTCTGAAATTCAAATGATGTTTTCTGAAATTATATTGATGGTTTCTGAAATACAATTGATGTTTTCTGAAATTATATTGTTGTTTTCTGAAATTCTATTTATGTTTTCTGAAATTCAAATGATGGTTTCTGAAATTATATTGATGGTTTCTGAAATACAATTGATGTTTTCTGATATTCTATTGATGCTTTCTGAAATTCAATTGTTGTTTTCTGAAATTCGAATGATGTTTTCTGAAATTCTATTTATGTTTTCTGAAATTCAAATGATGTTTTCTGAAATTATATTGATGTTTTCTGAAATTCTATTTATGTTTTCTGAAATTCAAATGATGTTTTCTGAAATTATATTGATGTTTTCTGAAATTCTATTTATGTTTTCTGAAATTCAAATGATGTTTTCTGAAATTATATTGATGGTTTCTGAAACACAATCGCTGTTTTCTGATATTCTATTGATGCTTTCTGAAATTCAATTGATGTTTTCTGAAACTCGAATGATGTTTTCTGAAATTATATTGATGTTTTCTAAATTTCTATTTACGTTTTCTGAAATTCAAATGATGTTTTCTGAAATTATCTTGATGGTTTCTGAAATACAATTGATGTTTTCTGAAATTATATTGATGTTTTCTGAAATTCTATTTATGTTTTCTGAAATTCAAATGATGTTTTCTGAAATTATATTGATGGTTTCTGAAATACAGTTGATGTTTTCAGATATTCTATTGATGCTTTCTGAAATTCAATTGATGTTTTCTGAAACTCGAATGATGTTTTCTGAAATTATATTGACGTTTTCTCAAATTCAATTTATGTTTTCTGACATTCAAATGATGTTTTCTGAAATTATATTGATGGTTTCTGAAATACAATTGATGTTTTCTGAAATTATATTGATGTTTTCTGAAATTCTATTTATGTTTTCTGAAATTCAAATGATGTTTTCTGAAATTATATTGATGGTTTCTGAAATACAATTGATGTTTTCTGATATTCTATTGATGCTTTCTGAAATTCAATTGATGGTTTCTGAAACTCGAATGATGTTTTCTGAAATTATATTGATGTTTTCTGAAATTCTATTTATGTTTTCTGAAATTCAAATGATGTTTTCTGATATACAGTTGATGATTTATGAAATACAATTGATGTTTTCTGAAATTATATTGATGTTTTCTGAAATTCAATTGATGTTTTCTGAAATTTTATTGATGTTTTCTGAAAAACAGTTTATGTTTTCTGAAATTCTATTGATGTTTTCTGAAATTCTATTTATGTTCTCTGAAATTCAAATGATGTTTTCTGAAGCTCGAATGATGTTTTCTGAAATTATATTGCTGTTTTCTGAAATTCTATTTATGTTTTCTGACATTCAAATGATGTTTTCTGAAATACAATTGATGTTTTCTGAAATACAATTGATGTTTTCTGAAATTATATTGATGTTTTCTGAAATTCAATTGATGTTTTCTGAAATTTTATTGATGATTTCTGAAATACAGTTTATGTTTTCTGAAATTCTATTGATGTTTTCTGAAATACAATTGATGTTTTCTAAAATTATATTGATGGTTTCTGAAATACAATTGATGTTTTCTGAAATTATATTGATGTTTTCTGAAATTCTATTCATGTTTTCTGAAATTCAAATGATGTTTTCTGAAATTATATTGATGGTTTATGAAATACAATTGATGTTTTCTGAAATTATATTGATGTTTTCTGAAATTCTATTTATGTTTTCTGAAATTCAAATGATGGTTTCTGAAATTATATTGATGGTTTCTGAAATACAATTGATGTTTTCTGAAATACTATTGATGCTTTCTGAAATTCAATTGATGTTTTCTGAAACTCGAATGATGTTTTCTGAAATTATATTGATGTTTTCTGAAATTCTATTTATGTTTTCTAAAATTCAAATGATGTTTTCTGAAATTATATTGATGGTTTGTGAAATACAATTGATGTTTTCTGAAATTATATTGATGTTTTCTGAAATTCTATTTATGTTTTCTGATATTCAAATGATGTTTTCTGAAATTATATTGATGGTTTCTGAAATACAATTGATGTTTTCTGATATTCTATTGATGCTTTCTGAAATTCAATTGATGTTTTCTGAAACTCGAATGATGTTTTCTGAAATTATATTGATGTTTTCTGAAATTCTATTTATGTTTTCTGAAATTCAAATGATGTTTTCTGAAATTATATTGATGTTTTCTGAAATTCTATTTATGTTTTCTGAAATTCAAATGATGTTTTCTGAAATTATATTGATGGTTTCTGAAATACAATTGATGTTTTCTGAAATTATATTGTTGTTTTCTGAAATTCTATTTATGTTTTCTGAAATTCAAATGATGTTTTCTGAAATTATATTGATGGTTTCTGAAATACAATTGATGTTTTCTGATATTCTATTGATGCTTTCTGAAATTCAATTGATGTTTTCTGAAATTCGAATGATGTTTTCTGAAATTATATTGATGTTTTCTGAAATTCTATTTATGTTTTCTGAAATTCAAATGATGTTTTCTGAAATTATATTGATGTTTTCTGAAATTCTATTTATGTTTTCTGAAATTCAAATGATGTTTTCTGAAATTATGTTGATGTTTTCTGAAATTCTATTTATGTTTTCTGAAATTCAAATGATGTTTTCTGAAATTATATTGATGGTTTCTGAAATGCAATTGCTGTTTTCTGATATTCTATTGATGCTTTCTGAAATTCAATTGATGTTTTCTGAAACTCGAATGATGTTTTCTGAAATTATATTGATGTTTTCTAAATTTCTATTTATGTTTTCTGAAATTCAAATGATGTTTTCTGAAATTATCTTGATGGTTTCTGAAATACAATTGATGTTTTCTGAAATTATATTGACGTTTTCTGAAATTCTATTTATGTTTTCTGAAATTCAAATGATGTTTTCTGAAATTATATTGATGGTTTCTGAAATACAATTGATGTTTTCTGATATTCTATTGATGCTTTCTGAAATTCAATTGATGTTTTCTGAAACTCGAATGATGTTTTCTGAAATTATATTGACGTTTTCTGAAATTCTATTTATGTTTTCTGACATTCAAATGATGTTTTCTGAAATTATATTGCTGGTTTCTGAAATACAATTGATGTTTTCTGAAATTATATTGATGTTTTCTGAAATTCTATTTATGTTTTCTGAAATTCAAATGATGTTTTCTGAAATTATATTGATGGTTTCTGAAATACAATTGATGTTTTCTGATATTCTATTGATGTTTTCTGAAATTCAATTGATGGTTTCTGAAACTCGAATGATATTTTCTGAAATTATATTGATGTTTTCTGAAATTCTATTTATGTTTTCTGAAATTCAAATGATGTTTTCTGAAATTATATTGATGGTTTCTGAAATACATTGTTGTTTTCTGATATCCTATTGATGCTTTCTGAAATTCAATTGATGTTTTCTGAAATTCGAATGATGTTTTCTGAAATTATATTGATGTTTTCTGAAATTCTATTTATGTTTTCTGAAATTCAAATGATGTTTTCTGAAATTATATTGATGGTTTCTGAAATACAATTGATGTTTTCTGATATTCTATTGATGCTTTCTGAAATTCAATTGATGGTTTCTGAAACTCGAATGATGTTTTCTGAAATTATATTGATGTTTTCTGAAATTCTATTTATGTTTTCTGAAATTAAAATGATGTTTTCTGAAATTATATTGATGGTTTCTGAAATACATTGATGTTTTCTGATGTTCTATTGATGCTTTCTGAAATTCAATTGATGTTTTCTGAAACTCGAATGATGTTTTCTGAAATTATATTGATGTTTTCTGAAATTCTATTTATGTTTTCTGAAATTCAAATGATGGTTTCTGAAATTATATTGATGGTTTCTGAAATACAATTGATGTTTTCTGATACTCTATTGATGCTTTCTGATATTCAATTGATGTTTTCTGAAACTCGAATGATGTTTTCTGAAATTATATTGATGTTTTCTGAAATTCTATTTATGTTTTCTGAAATTCAAATGATGTTTTCTGAAATTATATTGATGTTTTCTGAAATTCTATTTATGTTTTCTGAAATTCAAATGATGTTTTCTGAAATTATATTGATGGTTTCTGAAATACAATTGATGTTTTCTGAAATTATATTGTTGTTTTCTGAAATTCTATTTATATTTTCTGAAATTCAAATGATGTTTTCTGAAATTATATTGATGGTTTCTGAAATTCAAATGATGTTTTCTGAAATTATATTGATGGTTTCTGAAATACAATTGATGTTTTCTGAAATTATATTGATGGTTTCTGAAATACAATTGATGTTTTCTGAAATTATATTGATGGTTTCTGAAATACAATTGCTGTTTTCTGAAATTATATTGATGGTTTCTGAAATACAATTGATGTTTTCTGAAATTATATTGATGGTTTCTGAAATACATTTGATGTTTTCTGAAATTCTATTGACGTTTTCTGAAATTCAATTGATGTTTTCTGAAACTCGAATGATGTTTTCTGAAATAATATTGATGTTTTCTGAAATTCTATTTATGTTTTCTGAAATTCAATTGATGTTTTCTGAAACTCGAATGATGTTTTCTGAAATTATATTAATGTTTTCTGAAATTCTATTTATGTTTTCTGAAATTCAATTGATGTTTTCTGAAACTCGAATGATGTTTTCTGAAATTATATTGATGTTTTCTGAAATTCTATTTATGTTTTCTGAAATTCAAATGATGTTTTCTGAAATTATATTGATGGTTTCTGAAATACAATTGATGTTTTCTGAAATTATATTGTTGTTTTCTGAAATTCTATTTATGTTTTCTGAAATTCAAATGACGTTTTCTGAAATTATATTGATGTTTTCTGAAATTCTATTTATGTTTTCTGAAATTCAAATGATGTTTTCTGAAATTATACTGATGGTTTCTGAAATACAATTCATGCTTTCTGAAATTATATTGATGGTTTCTGAAATACAATTAATGTTTTCTGAAATTATATTGATGGTTTCTGAAATACAATTAATGTTTTCTGAAATTATATTGATGGTTTCTGAAATACAATTGATGTTTTCTGAAATTATATTGATGGTTTCTGAAATACAATTGATGTTTTCTGAAATGATATTGATGGTTTGTGAAATACAATTGATGTTTTCTGAAATTCTATTGATGTTTTCTGAAATTCAATTGATGTTTTCTGAAACTCCAATGATGTTTTCTGAAATTATATTGATGTTTTCTGAAATTCTATTTATGTTTTCTGAAATTCAATTGATGTGTTCTGAAACTCGAATGATGTTTTCTGAAATTATATTGATGTTTTCTGATATTCTATTTATGTTTTCTGAAATTCAAATGATGTTTTCTGAAATTATATTGATGGTTTCTGAAATACAATTGATGTTTTCTGAAATTATATTGATGGTTTCTGAAATACAATTGATATTTTCTGAAATTATATTGATGGTTTCTGAAATACAATTGATGTTTTCTGAAATTATATTGATGGTTTCTGAAATACAATTGATGTTTTCTGAAATTATATTGCAGGTTTCTGAAATACAATTGATGTTTTCTGAAATTCTATTGATGTTTTCTGAAATTCAAAGGATGTTTTCTGAAACTCGAATGATGTTTTCTGAAATTATATTGATGTTTTCTGAAATTCTATTTATGTTTTCTGAAATTCTATTTATGTTTTCTGAAATTATATTGATGTTTTCTGAAATACAATTGATGTTTTCTGAAATTCCATTTATGTTTTCTGAAATTCAAATGATGTTTTCTGATATACAATTGATGATTTCTGAAATACAATTGATGTTTTCTGAAATTATATTGATGTTTTCTGAAATTCAATTGATGTTTTCTGAAATTTTATTGATGTTTTCTGAAAAACAGTTTATGTTTTCTGAAATTCTATTGATGTTTTCTGAAATTCTATTTATGTTTTCTGAAATTCAAATGATGTTTTCTGAAACTAGATTGATGTTTTCTGAAATTATATTGCTGTTTTCTGAAATTCTATTTATGTTTTCTGACATTCAAATGATGTTTTCTGAAATACAATTGATGTTTTCTGAAATACAATTGATGTTTTCTGAAATTATATTGATGTTTTCTGAAATTCAATTGATGTTTTCTGAAATTTTATTGATATTTTCTGAAATACAGTTTATGTTTTCTGAAATTCTATTGATGTTTTCTGAAATACAATTGATGTTTTCTAAAATTATATTGATGATTTCTGAAATACAATTGATGTTTTCTGAAATTATATTGATGTTTTCTGAAATTCTATTTATGTTTTCTGAAATTCAAATGATGTTTTCTGAAATTATATTGATGGTTTATGAAATACAATTGATGTTTTCTGAAATTATATTGATGTTTTCTGAAATTCTATTTATGTTTTCTGAAACTCAAATGATGGTTTTTGAAATTATATTGATGGTTTCTGAAATACAATTGATGTTTTCTGAAATTCTATTGATGCTTTCTGAAATTCAATTGATGTTTTCTGAAACTCGGGTGATGTTTTCTGAAATTATATTGATGTTTTCTGAAATTCTATTTATGTTTTCTGAAATTCAAATGATGTTTTGTGAAATTATATTGATAGTTTGTGAAATACAATTGATGATTTCTGAAATTATATTGATGTTTTCTGAAATTCTATTTATGTTTTCTGATATTCAAATGATGTTTTCAGAAATTATATTGATGGTTTCTGATATACAATTGATGTTTTCTGATATTCTATTGATGCTTTCTGAAATTCAATTGATGTTTTCTGAAACTCGAATGATGTTTTCTGAAATTATATTGATGTTTTCTGAAATTCTATTTATGTTTTCTGAAATTCAAATGATGTTTTCTGAAATTATATTGATGTTTTCTGAAATTCTATTTATGTTTTCTGAAATTCAAATGATGTTTTCTGAAATTATAGTGATGGTTTCTGAAATACAATTGATGTTTTCTGAAATTATATTGTTGTTTTCTGAAATTCTATTTATGTTTTCTGAAATTCAAATGATGTTTTCTGAAATTATATTGATGGTTTCTGAAATACAATTGATGCTTTCTGATATTCTATTGATGCTTTCTGAAATTCCATTGATGTTTTCTGAAATTCGAATGATGTTTTCTGAAATTATATTGATGTTTTCTGAAATTCTTTTTATGTTTTCTGAAATTCAAATGATGTTTTCTGAAATTATATTGATGTTTTCTGAAATTCTATTTATGTTTTCTGAAATTCAAATGATGTTTTCTGAAATTATATTGATGTTTTCTGAAATTCTATTTATGTTTTCTGAAATTCAAATGATGTTTTCTGAAATTATATTGATGGTTTCTGAAATACAATTGATGTTTTCTGATATTCTATTGATGCTTTCTGAAATTCAATTGATGTTTTCTGAAACTCGAATGATGTTTTCTGAAATTATATTGATGTTTTCTGAAATTCTATTTATGTTTTCTGAAATTCAAATGATGTTTTCTGAAATTATATTGATGGTTTCTGAAATACAATTGATGTTTTCTGAAATTATATTGATGTTTTCTGAAATTCTATTTATGTTTTCTGAAATTCAAATGATGTTTTCTGAAATTATATTGATGGTTTCTGAAATACAGTTGATGTTTTCTGATATTCTATTGATGCTTTCTGAAATTCAATTGATGTTTTCTGAAACCCGAATGATGTTTTCTGAAATTATATTGACGTTTTCTCAAATTCAATTTATGTTTTCTGTCATTCAAATGATGTTTTCTGAAATTATATTGATGGTTTCTGAAATACAATTGATGTTTTCTGAAATTATATTGATGTTTTCTGAAATTCTATTTATGTTTTCTGAAATTCAAATGATGTTTTCTGAAATTATATTGATGGTTTCTGAAATACAATTGATGTTTTCTGATATTCTATTGATGCTTTCTGAAATTCAATTGATGGTTTCTGAAACTCGAATGATGTTTTCTGAAATTATATTGATGTTTTCTGAAATTCTATTTAGGTTTTCTGAAATTCAAATGATGTTTTCTGAAATTATATTGATGGTTTCTGAAATACATTGATGTTTTCTGATAGTCTATTGATGCTTTCTGAAATTCAATTGATGCATTCTGAAACTCGAATGTGTTTTCTGAAATTATATTGATGTTTTCTGAAATTCTATTTATGTTTTCTGAAATTCAAATGATGTTTTCTGAAATTATATTGATGGTTTCTGAAATACAATTGATGTTTTCTGATATTCTATTGATGCTTTCTGAAATTCAATTGATGGTTTCTGAAACTCGAATGATGTTTTCTGAAATTATATTGATGTTTTCTGAAATTCTATTTATGTTTTCTGAAATTCAAATGATGTTTTCTGAAATTATATTGATGTTTTCTGAAATTCTATTTATGTTTTCTGAAATTAAAATGATGTTTTCTGAAATTATATTGATGGTTTCTGAAATACAATTGATGTTTTCTGAAATTATATTGCTGTTTTCTGAAATTCTATTTATGTTTTCTGAAATTCAAATGATGTTTTCTGAAATTATATTGATGGTTTCTGATATACAATTGATGTTTTCTGATATTCTATTGATGCTTTCTGAAATTCAATTGATGTTTTCTGAAACTCGAATGATGTTTTCTGAAATTATATTGATGTTTTCTGAAATTCTATTTATGTTTTCTGAAATTCAAATGATGTTTTCTGAAATTATATTGATGGTTTCTGAAATACAATTGATGTCTTCTGAAATTATATTGTTGTTTTCTGAAATTCTATTTATGTTTTTTGAAATTCAAATGATGTTTTCTGAAATTATATTGATGTTTTCTGAAATTCAAATGATGTTTTCTGAAATTATATTGATGGTTTCTGAAATACAATTGATGTTTTCTGAAATTATATTGTTGTTTTCTGAAATTCTATTTATGTTTTCTGAAATTCAAATGATGTTTTCTGAAATTATATTGATGGTTCCTGAAATACAATTGATGTTTTCTGATATTCTATTGATGCTTTCTGAAATCCAATTGATGTTTTCTGAAACTCGAATGATGTTTTCTGAAATTATATTGATGTTTTCTGAAATTCTATTTATGTTTTCTGAAATTCAAATGATGTTTTCTGAAATTATATTGATGTTTTCTGAAATTCTATTTATGTTTTCTGAAATTCAAATGATGTTTTCTGAAATTATATTGATGGTTTCTGAAATACAATTGATGTTTTCTGAAATTATATTGATGGTTTCCGAAATACAATTGATGTTTTCTGAAATTATATTGATGGTTTCTGAAATACAATTGATGTTTTCTGAAATTCTATTGACGTTTTCTGAAATTCAATTGATGTTTTCTGAAACTCGAATGATGTTTTCTGATATAATATTGATGTTTTCTGAAATTCTATTTATGTTTTCTGAAATTCAATTGATGGTTTCTGAAACTCCAATGATGTTTTCTGAAATTATATTGATGTTTTCTGAAATTCTATTTATGTTTTCTGAAATTCAATTGATGTTTTCTGAAGCTCGAATGATGTTTTCTGAAATTATATTGATGTTTTCTGAAATTCTATTTATGTTTTCTGAAACTCAAATGATGTTTTCTGAAATTATATTGATGGTTTCTGAAATACAATTGATGTTTTCTGAAATTATATTGTTGTTTTCTGAAATTCTATTTATGTTTTCTGAAATTCAAATGATGTTTTCTGAAATTATATTGATGTTTTCTGAAATTCTATTTATGTTTTCTGAAATTCAAATGATGTTTTCTGAAATTATATTGATGATTTCTGAAATACAATTGATGCTTTCTGAAATTATATTGATGGTTTCTGAAATACAATTGATGTTTTCTGAAATTATATTGATGGTTTCTGAAATACAATTGATGTTTTCTGAAATTATATTGATGGTTTCTGAAATACAATTGATGTTTTCTGAAATGATATTGATGGTTTGTGATATACAATTGATGTTTTCTGAAATTCTATTGATGTTTTCTGAAATTCAATTGATGTTTTCTGAAACTCCAATGATGTTTTCTGAAATTATATTGATGTTTTCTGAAATTCTATTTATGTTTTCTGAAATTCAATTGATGTTTTCTGAAACTCGAATGATGTTTTCTGAAATTATATTGATGTTTTCTGATATTCTATTTATGTTTTCTGAAATTCAAATGATGTTTTCTGAAATTCTATTTATGTTTTCTGAAATTCAAATGATGTTTTCTGAAATTATATTGATGGTTTCTGAAATACAATTGATGTTTTCTGAAATACAATTGATGTTTTTTGAAAGACAATTGGAAAATGTTTGGAAAAGAACATATCATAATTTTTTCACAAATACAATCAGATAAAGTCACACCGATTTACACTTCAGCTCACACCGATGTGTTACGCTGTTTTTGCGATTGTATTGTGAAATAGAAATTTACCCCCCTGCGCGTATAGATGTTTACACATCAAAATATAATTGGATGTAAATGGGTGTTTGCATTAAAACGTAAACCTGATGGCTCTGTCGAAAAATATAAAGCAAGGCTGGTGGCACATGGGTGTTCGCAAAAATACAACGTCGATTATCAAGAAACGTTTGCACCGGTGGTAAGACATTCAACAATAAGGTTATTGTTGGCTTTAGCAGCTAAGTACAAGTTATTGGTAATCCATATTGATAGAAGCGGCTTATTTAAATGGCCATTTAGAGGATGAAGTGTACATGGTGCAACCTCCAATGTATGAAAACAAGAAGTATCCAAACAAAGTCTGGAAACTAAACAAGGCATTATATGGTTTAAAACAAGCTGGTCGAGAATGGAACAACGATATATTGTTGGAAATGAATTTTAAAAGGTGTCAATCTGATACTTGCGTTTATGTGAAAAGAGAAAAGATATAATAATATTTGTTGATCATATGTTGCTAGCATGTTCAAGTAAGCTAGATATGGAGCAAATTATTTTTAATTTAAATAAACATGTGGAAGCGGTTGATCGTGGTCCCATATCATTGGGGATGGAAATAAATCGTGAAGGGCAGAGAGGTGACATAAAAATTCATAAAAATAAATATACGGAAGAAATATTTCAACGATGGGTTATGGTAGACTGTAAGCCGGCAGCAACGCCATGGCCTAGTTGTACGATTTTAACAAAGTGTAAAGATCAATGCGAGAACTTAGATACAAAATATTATCAAAGTTTAATTGGGGCTTTGATGTACCTCGCTGTGATTACGGGGCCTAATTTGATTCATGTGGTTTCGAAATGATAGCAATTTAATACACATCCACATAAAGAACATTTCGCTGCAGCAAAACATGTTCTAAGATACTTAAAAAATTATCCTGTAGGTAAAATCATTTATTCCACTAATATAAACAAGTTTGAATGTTTCATAGATGCAGACTGGGGGTGTGACTCAAATGATCGAAAATCTTATTCTGGTCATGTGATATTTATGGCAGGTGGTCCAATTGCATGGGAATCCCGTAAGCAATCGGTGGTGGCTTTAAGCACAATGGAAGCTGAATACATTGCTCTATGTCAAGGAATGAAGGGATTGGCGATGGTACCATAAGTCCTACTACCATATTATGTGAAAATCAAGGTGCTGCTTTTTTGGCTAAAAATCTAATGGTTCAGAAGAGCAAACACATCGACATAAGGTATCACTATATACGACAGCAGTATGAAGATAAGAATATCGAGATAAAGTACGTGACTTCTGATGAAAATGCGGCTGATATATTAGCCAAAGTTTTAGCTAAGCAGAAACACTGTTATGGTTTTAGTCTTTTGAAGATTGAAATGTAATGTTTTTAAAATTTGATTTTTTTTTACATTTGGCTTGAAGGGGAGATTGTTGAATAATGTGTCATTTCTAACACAATCCAAATGCAAACAACTCTGTAATATTTCCATGTCTTTATATGTCAAACGAATGTTCTAGAAATATTGCATTTAAATAAAAAAAAATAACTCAATCCATTTTGTAACCTTGAACTAGAAACTTCCAATAGATAAGAGGAACAAATTCATAATTTTTAAATAAAGTGAATTCTTAAAGTTAACACCAGTTTTTTCTTCTTTTAAATTGGAAAAGATAGTTTTTGCTGTAAACGCATTGCACATTGCGTCAAGTACTCTAACAAAAAGTTTCACACTGGTATAGCATTATTTCGCACAAGGTTGAGATAGTAAAAGTAATTTGAAAGTGTTTATAACTATGCAATGATTTTGTAAACATCATATTATTCTATACTGCAATAAGATAAATTTAAGTTTAAAATAAATCAAATCATAAATTTATGACCCAATTTAATGGTATTTAATTAATTTTTATTTATCCCACTTTTGCAGAGATTAATAGAAACACTCAAATTCTACAACAATGTGCTCTAAAATTGGATAACGTAACCATTACAAAACCACCGGTTAATTTGGGGTAAGTTATACAAGGTATAACCCTATATTAAAAAAAATATATAAAACTGTTTCCCAGTTTTTTGGTTTCGTTTATGGTAGATGCTCGGGGTGGCTCCATGCGTGGTTGCCGTCAAAGTGGTGTTCGAATTATAGTACCACCAAGATCATGTGCTCAACCCACGCGCATAACTTGTCGTTATATAAAACCGCAGAGGGTGCATTATCTTCCTCCACTAATGGAAGGTGAAGCCTTAATAAGCAGAATACTGGAATTATCACCAGTTGATGCCAAATTTTTAGGGTAATGACATCATTAAGTATAAATTCAAAAGTGATTTAGTAAACTTAGAAAGCATGTGATATATGTGTACACTTATTGCAATTTTAAATATTTTGAAACTTTTTTGAATAACTTTGCTATATTTTAGGCCGGTTATTTTAGAAGTTCCACATTTTGGTTCGCTGCGTGACAAAGAGCGTGAAATTATTATTTTGCGCTCAGACAACGGTGAAAGTTGGCATGAACACATGCTCTACGGCAAAGAGGAACCTGTAATTGAAGGTTTACTTGCAACAGAATTAAATTATTTGGAGGACTTGCCCACAAAACGCATCATACGTATAATAACGCGAAACTTTCCACATTTCTTCGCTGTCGTATCACGTATACGACAAGAGATTCATGCTATTGGATCTGATGGTGGTACTGTTTCATCGCAAGCCGTACCACAAGTTCAGGCAATATTTCCGCCAAATGCGCTGACAAAGAAGATTCGAGTCGGTCTTCAGGCACAGCCAGTTGACTTGAAAGGCTGCTGTAAGCTGCTTGGCCAAGGTGTGGCTGTTTCGCCAGTTATTACAATCGAACCCCGTCGCCGAAAATTTCACAAGGCCATCACCCTTAGCATACCTGCACCAAAAGCCTGTACGGAAGGTATGGTGAACTCTCCATATTCCCGCAATTCTGCGACATTGCGTCTTTTGTGTTCCATTACTGGGGGTCAAAACCGGGCTATTTGGGAGGATGTAACTGGTTCGACACCACTAGCATTCGTGAAAGATAGTGTTACTTTCACAACAACAGTATCGGCTCGTTTCTGGCTTATGGACTGTCGCAATATTGCTGAGGCCAGCCGTATGGCCTCAGACCTATACACCTATATGACACTTGTGCCATTTAGAGCCAAATTTTTGGTATTTGCCAAGCGTATATCTCCCAATGAGGTAAAACTTTCAGTATTCTGTATGACCGATGACAAGGAAGAAAAAACTCTCGAACACCAAGACAATTTCACTGAAGTGGCTAAAAGTCATGATATTGAGGTTTTAGAAGATCAAGACATCTTTTTAGAGTTTGGCGGCAATCTTGTACCTGTACTCAAGACTGGAGAACAGCTCAGCATCAAGTTCCAAGCATTTCGCGAAAATCGGCTTTCATTTATGGTACATGTAAAAAATCCTAACGAGCCTTTAGCACGTCTAAGCTTTATGAATGAACCTAAAACCGGGACAGGCGAACTACCTAAACAACCTATTTGCACATTGACCTTAACACTAAATGATCATGTATATTCCTTGGGATCAGATGAAAAAAATGATATTCAACCAAGCATTAATAGTATTAATGCCGATTATCATAACAAAACTAAGAATAAATACAGTGAAAACGATTTATTACAGCAGCATGACGAATCAACAATTATTAATGATGAAGCAATCCACAAGGCTGATATGCATCTAAATGACATTTGCCAGTTGCTAGAAAATGACTGGATTCCCTTGGCAAAAGAGTTGGGTGTGCCCGAGACCGACATCGAGCTTATTAATGCTGAATATGGGAAAGATAAGACCCAAAGCCAACGGGCAATGATTATGTTACGTTTATGGTTGCGACAGCAAGGTAACAAAGCCGCGGGAAATACACTACAACAAGCTCTCAACAAAGTCGCACGCACCGATATTGTCAACAAATGTATCGACAATATCGAACTAGTGACGGATGATGTGGAACGAACAAAGGCCAAGAAGCAACTATTTCAAGATGACTTGGAGAGTTTTACAGAATTTATACATGAGACCAAACTGACAGCTCCACCAAGCAACGAGGATGCAGTTGGAGTCATAAAACCGATAATAATTAAATCGAAAGTCACTAAGGCAGCGGCAACTACAAATCTATATCAACAGACAAGTGAGCAACAATTATATGACCAAATTGGTAAGTTGAGACCACTTCAAAGTAGTCATTAAAGAATATACAGAAACCAGCATCTCAAATTACTTAACTTCAGAACCATTTATTGAATATCCCTGTGTAATGATGCCTCATTAACAGTACAGTAGGGTGCATTACACAAATGTTGTTTTTTCGGTCTCGTAAAAATAAACATTAACATTTTTTGTGGTGATGCCCTACTATTTATTCATTTATTTGTATATTGGTCTATGGAATTAATCCTTACAGACTATTTACAAAGAAAAATATTTCGAAATTAATTTTAGTACAAAGCTATTCATGAATTTAGAAAGCATATTATTTTACTTTTAATTAGATTAGTATTTAATAAGAAATCAATAAATCTATAAAATTCAATAAATTGAATACACATTCTCCTGAGAGGGTCTGCATTTGCATAATTAGCTCTATAGAAATGTACAGATAAAGGTGAGAAGAAACGTGTTGGTCGTTGAGGAATGTTGAATGACATAGTGTTAATCAGGAAACCAGAACAAACATCACCATTAATTATATTAAGAAGAAATGAAACATTTAGCTTTTTAAAGTTGGAAACTTAATAAGGGCAAGTCTGCTGGTATAGGATGGAAGATTACTTGGATTGAAGTTTAAACTCAGAAGAAAAAACAAAACGAATTGTTTTTGCACATATTCCAGACTGTCTATGTATGAATTTGGTAGATTGGGTCCCAAATTATAGAAGCATATTCCAGGATAGATCTCATAAGTGACGTATATAAAGTTTTGATGACAAAGCGATCATTGAACTCTATAGCCCAACGTTTTATGAAACCAAGTACACCTCTGGCTTTGTTGACAGTAATTGTTATATGATCAAATAAAACACCAAGAAGGTGTCCAAAAAAAAAAAAAAAAATTGTCCCCCAGCTTTTTTTAGAAGCTTATAGTGTGAAGTATTTTTGTGATTTTTTCAGATTTTTTTGCAAGATGTTTAGAGGTCGCTAAATTTGTTTCTTTTTTTCTGTAAATCGGGTATTGTCTTTCCATTCCAATGCACTGTAATGAAATTGGACGCCTCAAACGATTTCTTAATAGACTCTGCGACAATCATTCGCTTTTTCTGACGTTCCCACCAAATTCAAATTCAAGAATTAATATCCGAAGCCAGCCTAGCCTTTTTTGCAGCCTGCAACATATCTGTTGCTTTTTACAAACAGATCCGGAAAATTGGCATTCGGTAATTGCACGTGGTAAATGATGTCGCAGAACACGGCGTGGCCTTAGCTCATTCTTATAGTAATATAACAACTTCTGGAACAGACTTTCAGAATTTATTACAGGGCATGGAACTACATCGTAAAAGCTCTAGTAAATAATTACAAAGCAAAATAAAATAATTTTTTAATATATTTTGGGTATGAGAAGTAAGCTGCTAGAGTTTTGGAGGGGTTTCAAAAAATTTCAACATCTCATTGTAACAGAACAAAAACCCACCCATATTTAAAATTTGAAAAGAAAAAATAAAAACGAACATTAGAACAAATCCGATGCATAACTGGCAAACACCTTAGAATATTTTTAATTTCACAAAATAGCTGCAAAGCATAAAAAGGGTATAACTTTGGAACGGTAAGAGCAAATTCAAAAATTTTTTTAGGGTGACTCAGAATTTATCCACCTTTTAAACTGCGTCATTAGTTTTTGATAGAAATTTTAAAAGTTGCAAAGCTTTACTTTCAAAATTTATACAAAATTTACGAAGAAATGTCATTGAGGGTACCCAAATGAGCAAAAAAATTACCGAAACTTACAATTTCTACACAGAAAAGTAAAGTTTGAACATTTTTCTTTTAAAATATTGACTTCGTAACAAAGAATCGTGGTTATGGGCCAAGTAATAAGTAAAACTCGGAAAACCCGATTTTTGGGTAAAATTCGACTTTACCGACCTCTAAAGCTCTTCCGAAAAATAAACTTTCAAAAAATGTTGGGGGACCCATGAATCTCGAAAAACAAAATTATTGAGACACCCTAATTAAGATGTTTGAAAAACGAATAACATTCGAAAGATAGTTTATAACCAAAGAAAAAAGAAGCAGTCCAAGATGGCTGCCTGGAGTTACTCCCGAAATTACTTCTATCGGCTTTGAAGTAATATTTTTAAAACATATGTTTTGTGTTCTATTGATTAAATAAGAATATATCCATTGCGCTAAGATTTGTAAATCCCATCATATGTACTTTCTGAAGAAGAAGTTTATGATTGACTTTATCAAAAGCTTTGCTGAAGTCAGTATAAATTGCATCTGCAATTGCATTCAAGAAGAGCACGATTGACAATTGTAGTAAATTTTAATAGATTTGTGCGGTTGAACATCGTTTTTGGAAACCACGTTGGAAGGGATAAATTAATGTATTTACTTGATGGCATTGATAACACAAGGGAACAAATTTGAACTTTTTTGGTGTTGCCGGGAACTTTATTGCAATTTTTTACTAATTTAAGGTCGCTGATTTCAAATTTGCACTTGGTTTTTTCTATCAGTTCGACTTTTCGCTATATACCGTTATGACCAAAATTAAGGCACTTCCACTACATATATAGAAATAACTTGAAAACGGTTCATCATATTCAGTTTAAAAAAAATCCAAAACTCGTCAACAATATTATCTTTAAGCCGAGCTTACATTGGTTTTAAATTTTCCCCGCAGTTTCAGAGATATCGTAGAAGTTTTGAAAAGAAAAAGAACAATTTTCAAAAAAAAATTTTTTGTTCTTTAAAAATTCATAAAAAATAAAAATGTGACATACATCACAGATTTGGCCGAAAAGCATTTAGTTAAACATATTTTGAATGAAATGAGCTTTATTTCATTGTAATCGGTGCACAACTTTTTATTTTGTTCCCAATTTACTGATAAAACTCAATTGACAAAAATATAAAAATATAAAAAAAAATTTTTAAATAATAATACGGTCAAAAATATTATAAGAAACGGAAATTTCAAAAGATGTGATATATCTCGGTTGAGATAGGACGAACTTATATGTCGAAATTTCTGCGTTTGGGCCCAATTTAGATTTAACAAAGGCATCAACATCTTCAGCAGTAGTAGCTAAACGTGAGATAAAAACAGTTTTTTTTTTGGAGAAAAAGCTCTCGGCGAAACGGTTTGATCAGCACTTATAACATGACAAGTATTTATAGAATGCACAGGTTGTCTTAATGGCACTTCAGCAAAGCTCAACGGCAAATCAACATTACAATTAATTATTGAGGCATCGGATGTTAGTGTTGATGAACTCGGAGTAACAGCAGGAAGATTATCAGATTTTTCTTTATTTGTATTTCGACGACAATTTACGACGTTTTGGGGAAGATTGAGGTGGAGGTTTTAAATTATCTAATGATTTAATATCATCAAATATGTTGCCATAACTAGAGATAGACACCAATAATTTAGTTATCTTTTCCTGGATATCATTGAATTCCTTTTGTGTATCATTGAAAAAACTGTAGAAATTCACTCCGATTTTGCATTTATTGCAACACCAATGTAACCCTTTATTATTATTATTTAAAGCATCAGCAACAGGTCCAGAAAGACCACTTCATTTAGTATGACATAGCTCATGGCACAGCCAACAAGTGATAATTTTTTCCCCCTCACCTTTAATGGTACAATTATCCATCAAACGAGCCATAATTATTTTTAGCAACACTTATTGTATTTGACAAAAATATGTGATCAGATGTAAAGCTTAAAGTTGTTTTTATTGTGCCAATTTGACTATTTCTTTTATGCTTTGTTCTATTGCAATTAAGGAGTATGTACTTGTTGTTATTTTGATTTTTATTATGTTGTTATTGGTATTGTGAGAGAATTTTTTTGTTTTCTTTTTATGCTTTGCGTTTTTAATTTTTATATTATTATTATTTTTTTATTTATGCTTTGTTCTATTGTAAATAAGGAGTATGTACCTGTTATTTTGATTGTTATTATGTTATTGTTGTGATGTAAGAGAAGTTGTCGTTTTCTTTTTATGCTTTGCTCACTTAGTGTAATGTTTTGTATTTTTAATTTTTGTTATTTGTGAAAATTAAAAAAATTAAGATTTATTTTTGAAAAATTAAATGATTAGATATAACTTTCTTCAACTAATTATTTTTCAATATTGTAGCTGTAAGTTTTAGCTTTCATTTAGTAAATATGATAAATCACAATAGCAGTTATATCCAAAGATTATAACGAAAAAGTACAGAGCAAAAAATTATATGACCGGGCTTGGCGAAAGTTAAAAGAATCTTTTGTCAAAATTTTTTACATAACTTCCAATCGTTTAAAGTATATATGGATGCACATCTAACGTAAGGTTGGAAATATCTAAGCGTGTCCGCGTATTAGAGATATTTAATAAAATATTTTAATTTTCATGGGTTTTGTGGGAAATTATTCATATTTTTAGAACCAGTTAACACATTTAAATCTCTATTCGATATTCGTGTTTGTACGGATTTCCAAATTTGAGTATATAGCAATTTTAAAAAAATGATGACAAAAGAATTGTCATGTTATGCGCTTTTTTGTATTTTGGGAAACACAAATTTCTTAAGACCAAGTGAAATGTTTTATAAATATACGTAGTGGCAACGTTCTTTTATTTGTTTATATTTAGAAAACAGGCAGCCGCCAGTGGTAGGAATAAATAAATTTCTACAAATAACACAAAAAATGGCACCAAACACAGCAAATGAACGCTAAAAGACAGTGCTGCCAGTCCTAAAAAACCAGTGTTGCCACCTAGTGTTAAATATTGAAAGCTATATAACTCGTGCATTTGAATTGAAAAGTTGAATTTGGGTTTGTGAACATGACAAAAGAGTGTTGCCAGCCCTAAAAAACCAGTACTGCCACCATATCAGGATTCAACACAATGATTTGTACAGAAAAATTTAGTTAGGAACCCCATAAATATACTACTTAATGTCACTCTTTCCTAGTGCGAATTTTCTATAATTTAATTTTCTTAAAACAGATTGTAGATTATCCAACACTTTATCTAGATAACATGGATTTTAATCCACATCTTACGCGCGATTCACTGAGATCATCGTCAAAGTTAAAGATATTAGTGGGTGAGAGTAATTACAAAAAGAGATATACTCTTGAAATGCTACACATTATTGATGTACCGACAGAGAAGTGGTTAAATTATAAAACCGATACTGACAAATTCGCTCAAATTTACAGACATACAACTGACAAATATATATTAAAATCAAACACAAAGTGACAATAAATCAAACAACAAACAGAAATAATCGCGGAATATTTGTTTTTTTTTAATGTACGTAATAAAACTTTTTGTGATAAATGAATTATCCGTTTTTTTATATGTATATTTTGTATTTATTATGTTATTTGTTTTTATACATATTTCATTAAATAGATCCTCTGAACATGACAGAAGAACTCAATCGAAATATTGGGTTTTAAATAAACAAAAATTAATAATAAAATTTAAAACAATTCTATTTTATTATATTTTATTAAAATTTATGACCTCAAGCCGAACTAAAATTAAAATTATTCAACAACAAAAAAGGTCAACTATACATATGTAAAATAAAAAATTGAAAATCGAAAATTAAAAAATTAAAAAACTAAAAACTATAAATTGAAAATCGAAATTTAAAAATTAAAAAAATCGAAAATTAAAAAACTAAAAATTAGAATTAAAAAAATTAATACTAAAAACTACAAAATTAAAAATTATGCATTAAAAATTCTGTTTTTAATTTTCATAAGAAACAAGTAAGAGTGCTAAATTCGGCTTGCCGAATTTTGATACTCTCCAACTCGGTTGTAGTATTGATAATAAATGTAAACAAAATATTTGAAAAAGTAAACAATTTGTTAAATTTAATACCAAATTATTTTAGCAAATACACTAATTTTTTTTAAATTTTTAGGGGTATCTCCATATTTTATACCATATATTGACACAGTGATGCCCAATTTAACCCATTTCAAATACCAACCTGCTCGTTGTAACGATAAACAATATTATTTTAACTTTACCCAGGTAAATGGTTTATTTTGTTGACTGACCGTAATATCAAAAGACAGACAGACAGACTTATGTACGCACATTATATGGACTCGAGTTTTAATAGGGATTAAGAATACAAATACTTTATGTAGTCGCAATTCATTGTTCAACGCATTACAACAGAATACGAAGAGTCATAATAAGGAATCATATTTTCCAATGTTTTGAGAGCAAAAAATATGCGGTATTTCAAAATAAAAGTTTCTAAAAATCTTGGCAATTTTTGAGAAAAGGTAATTTTGTAAGGAAATGTACTTAAATAGAGTGTTTTCCTTTAAAAATGTACTTTTTTAAAAAAGAGTACTTTAAAAAATACTTTTTAAAAAAAAATTTAAGAAAATGTTCTTTTTAAAAAGGGTAGATTTTTAAGATATACTTGTTTAAGAAAAGATGTTTTTTTAAATTTCATTTTTGAAGAAAAAATTTTTTTTTATAAGCATAGGTACTTTTTAAAACTAGGTACTTTTTTTTAACAAATGATACTTTTTAAGGAAAAGTGTTTAAAAACAGGTACTTTTGTAGTGTTACCATGTTGTCATACCATATGCATAGCGAACACTCACCAACTTCGACTATGTAGCATGACAAATTGGCAAACATATTGAAGTTGTCACGTTACAAATGTCGAAGTGGGTCAGAAGAATATTAACCGCTTTCATTATTATATGACACATGTAACTTAAAATGATAATAAAATATTGAGTAATTTAGGAAATCACTCAATACTAGATAACTTAATTAATTCTCATAAGTAGCATATAAGCCAGAATAAATGTGAAATAAAAACAGATTATTATTAACAACTGAAGTTAGCACTTGTTGTCTTTATTTGAAGTAATAGTCTCAAAATCTTTTGGCAGTTCTTTTGAACGCCTATTAATAAGCTGAAACCTTTTTAGCTGTACATATATAATTAAGGGCTATAGGGGAAAACTAACTTTTTCGAATTACAAATAAGGATATATAGAACAATATCCTTCACATGGCGCTCCTGCAATAACGGACCAAAACCGTCATAAAGGACCAACATTTTAAAAATACACAATTCCTGAAATCAAGAAAATTCATTTTTTTTGTTGTCTGAAGTCTAATGGAGGAGATAAACAAAATTTTTCAACGATGGAAAAATGCTTAGAGGAATACCATTCAGGCCAAATCGACGCGTCAGCACCTATATACAAACCGATATAACAACAGCAGAACGAAAGATTTTGAAAATTTAATTTATATAGAAAAAAAAACATACATATAGCCTAGAAATAATAAATATACAAAAATATTTTATAACAACATAGAAATATTATCTCCATAAATGGTAGGACCCATTTGGGTTTACAGGATTGATAAAGAAATGGGTAAACCCCAAAGCAAAGTTGAGATTCAAGAAAATGTTGTTAATGGAAATGCAGAGAATACAAAATTTATAATACCAGAATATGCAATAACTTTAACCATAGTAGCATTAGTATCATATATAGCTTGTAACAATTAACAATTATTTTAAAAATTATGTACAAAAACACAAGGATAGAATCAGCACACATAATGCTATTACAGATGTTTAGATATAAAAATAAAAAAATAAAAATAAGAATTAAAGCCCTATAAATGGAAGGGTGTATCACAGAATTGAAAGATATATTGGGAAACCTAAAAAACCCCAGGGAGAACATACACAGAAAAAACTATACAAAATAAATTGGAACACATTCAGGAAAATAAGAAAATAAAAAACCCAAAGGAAAAAAACACAATGACAGCATTCAATATTGATACAGCTTCAAAAGCGTTACCATTATTCACTGGTTGTAACAACGCAAATTGCGTTGCACATAAAGGCCACCAACAGAACCAACAACAGCCATAAATACACACCGTAGCGCAACACTACATGGAACGAGAATAACGTCTACGTCACAACAGTAAAGCATATACATTCAACCAAACATGAACAAACCCAGCTCCCACATAAAAAAACTACACATCAACATACACGCACAACCACACATCATTTCTCAATAATAAAACATCACAGCAGTAATAAATATACATTCAACTAAACAGCAACCAAACCAAGCACTCATATAAAACTACACATCAACATACACGCACAACCACACATATACGTCACAACCAAAATATATACAATCAACCAAACCTGAACAAGACAAGCTGCCTGCTAAAAATAATTATCAAGTGGTTGAAGCAAATGATATTTTTAATTCTCATTCAGTTTATGAATTTGTTTACATAAGAAGGCAAGGTTGGCCTGAGGATGGGAAGTCAGTTTTCGGCGCTAAGCTGAGTGGTGAGATCTTGCTATAAGATATCCCTAATCTTTTGAAGACGATCGGTACCGGTTGTCATCTATATTAATCCAGCCGGCTTAAAGGCTGACTGCTCCCGAAAATCCAGCGGCTTAACGGCTGACTATTCCCGATAATCCAGCGGCTTCACGGCTGACTGATCCCGATAATCCAGCGGCTTCACGGCTGACTGGTCCCGATAATTCACGGCTGACTGCTCCCGATAATCCAGCGGCTTAACGGCTGACTGCTCCCGATAATCCAGCGGCTTAATGGCTAACTGCTCCCGATAATCCAGTGGCTTGTGCTGACTGCTCCCGGCTAACCCCGCTCTTATCATTACAGGTGGCCAAAACACGGTGAACCTCACGACAGCAACTCTAGTTGCACCGCCAGTATCATCACACTGCCGATACCATCAACCGGCATACTAGAGCCACCTACTGTGCCGCCATCCGTCTGCCAGTATAATCGTGCCGCAATATTATCGACATCTGCCGATCGGCGCATTCGAGCCACTATTCGTGCTACTTAGTTGAGTCACCCGACCGGCGCACTCGAGCAAACCACTACGCCGCCATCTGACGGCCAGTAGTCGCACCGCCTGTCGACCGACCTGTCGACCGACTCATCCGAGCCAACCACTGCGCCGCCATCTGTCGACCAGTACATCCGAGTCACCAACTACCGGCTAGCATAGTCACACCTCCGACCGATAATACCAAAGCATAACTGTTGCCAGTCGTGTCTTCATACGTATATAGATACATATAAACATATATATACACAATTAGCACTAAAATAAACTACTTTGTAACTAAAAGGTATCGTGCTTTTATTGCATAAGGTTTGAGGGTCCTAAGGCTGACTCTGAAGACGACTGGACTACCCCAGCCGTCGATCAAAATCCTTGTTATATGGTAACTATATAGAATTAGAAAGTTTCATAATAACGGCAGAACTCATCAATAAAACCCTATCAGACACAGCAAAAATAGATTTTCTTCAATACATTTATCAAAATTTACTAGAACAATGATACAAAAGCACTAAGACAATACCGCAATTACAGAACAAACTAGGCTCATTGTTCCAAGGAAAAATGTCAGTTAATTCATTTAAAGAAAAAATACTAATAATAATGGATAGTCTAAACAAATTAGGAATAGAAGAATTAGGAAACACTGCATCAATAGCAGAAAAGAACGTAATAAATAAATTAAATAGTACACTGGCCCTGGATACTTTCAAAAAAGGACTAAATGAAGACTTCAAATCGACTCTATACGCGTCGCGACCAACCACATTGCAAGAGGCATCAGAACTTGCAGTTGAAATTGAAAATGAAAAGAATGCAACTCATAACAAAATTTTATACATCAGAAGAGAAAAATCACGCTATCAGCAAAATCACAACAATTCACTTCTTACGGACAAAACAACAACAGAAACCACACGAACATTTTAGAAACAACAATTTCAACACTACTTTCACAAGAAACAACAATTTCAATAACAACAACCACAATAACAACAGAAACGGTAACTTCAACAGAAATAACAATAGCACCAGATTTAATAGAGACGGTAGGGAATACCAAAATAACAACTCCAGAAACAACAATAAACATATACACACCATACAGAATTCGGGAAACTCAATAGGCTTGGAGTACGTGGATATTCCAGACAGCCGAAACTGAGAGTATGCAAAATATCGGATACTAATAAGAATTTCGTTTTCACAACTTACAAAAATAAAAAACTAACATTTCTTGTCGATACAGGAGCCGACATATCACTTTGTCGCATGCAAAAGGATTTCGAAGGCGAACCATATGAACCAGAAGAAAAATGTAAACTAACAGGAATTACCACAGAAGAAATCAATTCTTTAGGCACGATAAATTTAGAACTATCACTGAATGACGAAATAATAGGACGGCATAATAGGTAGAGATTTTTTCGGGAAATTTCTATGCAAAATAGATTATGAAACATCTACAATTTCTTTTTTTTGTTAATGATAATACCATAACACTTCCAATGCATACAAAGGCAATTAAGACACTACAAATAAAAATACCTTCAAGAACTGAAATTATACAAACATTAAAACTAAATTTAAATGAAGACAGCGTAATTTTTAATAGTGAATTAAAACCAGGTGTATTTTTAAGTAATTCAATAGCTCCCAAAAGCGGCATGACACATTTAAAAATTTTAAACACAACAAATGAAGAAATAACTTTACAAGGCATTAAACTCAAACCCTATGACGTATTAAATTACAACAATATAAACAGCAATGAACGTTTTAACAAAATTTTGAATGACTTGCAATTAGACCATAGGAACGAACGTTTTTGTTTAGAAGACGAAAAATTAAGCGTCAAAAATTTTTACAAACAAAAAATTGCAACTTCAAACAACACACCTGTTTACATTAAAAACTATAGATTAACACACTCACATACTGACATAATAAATGAACAAGTACAGAAAAGCTTTATGACGAAATAATAGAGCCATCAGTTAGCCCATATAATGCACCACTTCTTTTAGTACCAAAGAAAAACGTGGAGGATAAAAAATGGAGAATTGTTGTAGATTTTAGAAAACTCAATGACAGGATTATCAATGACAAATTCCCCCTAACTACAAAGATTAGAAGATATTTTGGATAAATTAGGTAGAGCGAAATGGTTCTCTACACTCGATATGACTAATTCATTTCATCAAATTGAATTAACAAAAGACCGCTAACCGCTTTTTCCACACCACACGGACATTTTCAATTTAAAAGACTTCTATTCGGACAAAAAATTTCTTCTAATAGCTTTTAGAGAATGGTTACAATAGCACTATCCGGACTAGGATCCGAAGCATTTCTTTATGTAGATGACATAATCGTATACGGTTGTAGTTTAAATCACTACAACGAAAATTTGATAAAAGTTTTAGACCGATTACAAAAATACAACTTAAAACTAAATCCAAAGAAATGTAATTTTCTAAGACCAGAAGTAATTTACCTAGGACATTTAATAACAAAAGACGGTGTAAAGACAGACCCATCAAAATATGATGTTATAAACACTTACCCAAGGAAATAAATGCACTATTAAGGAAATCAGTAGAATTCATATGGACGGAAAAATGCCAACTTGCTTATGAGGAATTGAAAGAAAAATTAACTAATCCACCAGTATTACAATAATTTAATTTCACTTTTTTTCACACAAAAATCCTTCATCAAAGATGACTAGAATAAGGTTAGATTAAAGTGATTATGACTTCACAACAGTGCAAAAAAAAGGAAAAATGAATACAAATGCCGAAGCACTTTCCAGGATAGAAATTAACTCAGACATACTAAAAGAAGTGATACCGCAAGAGAATGACGAAAGAGATAAGAAAGTATTAGTAACAACGAGGGCCATGCAAAATAAACTAAATAAGGCAAATAGGAATCAAAATGATGATGCAAAAAATGAGGCAAATAATATAGGTACCAATATTAATGATTCAAATGAAGCAAGGAGTAAAAATTGAAATGAAGAAGAAAAGAATATGGAAAGATGTAGTTCTTAGAGGCCTGATCAACTTCAAATATGGGAATGCACATCCATAAGTGATGTCAGAAATATAAGAAAATTGAAATTTAATAAGCTTGAAAATATAGAAGAAAGAGATATAATAATTGAAGATAACGTTGTGCACACTGGACGTGCTGATAATCCATCGAAACCTGTTTCGACCATGGAGAAATCACGTACTCAAAATAAGAATGATCTAAATATAGGACGTAACGATAATTCATCGAAACAAGATTTGATTATAGAGAAGTTACATACTAAAGATATACAATATAATAATAATATACATGCAAGATTCAGCGACAACTCAGCGAAACTAGATTCGATTCTGAGAAAACTGATATCTAAAATGAGAAAAGAAAATAAAAAGGAACTAGCGCTATCAAAGGAAGATAAATTATTTAAAATATATACAAAAGAAGAATTAAAAGAAATATATACAAAAATGAGAATCAATAACAAAAGTCCTCAGCTTAAAATATTAATATACAATGCCCCAAAAAGGATAACAGATGACATTTTAAAATATAAACTAATTGACGAATTCCACAATACCACACACGCAGGCCATTTAAGAATAAGAAAAAAAATTATCAAACTGAAACAGCGATACACTTGGAAGAAGTTGAATAAAATGGTAAGGAAATTTGTGTCACATTGTGACAGTTGTATTAAAAACAAACAAACAAAACACATAAAAGAACCACTAATACTAACAACCACACCGAACAATAGTTTTGAGATGATTTTAATTGACACTGTTGGTCCTCTTCAGATTTCAAATAATTACAGATACATTTTAACAATGCAATGTGAGTTAACTAAATTTATTGTTGCACATCCAATGCCGACAAAGGATGCAATCACTAGAGCAAGAACATTAGTCGAACAATTTATTTTGAAATATGGTCAATTTAAGGTAAAGTCCGACAGAGGGACAGAATTTACAAACGAAGTTATGCGTAACATATGTTCATTTTTACGGATTAAACAAATATTCTCAACCCCTTATCATCACGAGACGTTAGGAGCAATTGAAAAAAACCATAGGGTTCTGAATGAATTTTTGCTAACAACAGCAAATGATCGTGAATGGGATAAATGGATTCCATACTTCACGTTTGCGTATAACACAGCACAACACATAGATACAGGGTATACACCATTCGAGTTAGTTTACGGAAAATTACCATACTTGCCATCTGACAGTTTATAAAATGAAAGGAAATTCTACAATTATGAAGATTATGTAATTGAACTAAAAGGCAAACTACAATACTCCCTAAATAAGGCTAAAGATATGTTGTCACAAGCAAAAATACAAAGAATTGAAAATACAAAATATACAAATAAATTAAATTTAAAGATAGGAGACCAACTATTGCTTATAGCAGAAAATAGAAAAAAAACCAAAGTCCAAATAAAGGTCCATATACAATTTTAACAAGAAATAATGTAAATACTGTAATTAGTTATAATGGCATTGACAAAGAAATACATAACAACAATTTGAAACCACACTATACATATTAAGTAAGAATTAACATTGTTAAAACAAATAGAATATAATTATTACACATTAAGTAAACATGTTTAATTTTATTATAATAAAATAAGACAAGTAAGAAAATTATAGTCGGTCTAGACCGACTATACGATACCCTATACCATGCATTTAGATACCCTATCTCTCAGGATATAGAAAATAAGCATAAACCAAATTTGAGTGGGATTTTTGTTAATTTTTTTGCTGCAGATATGAAAATGTTCATATCGGATGCTATATCTATATGGGGACTAGGCCCAAAAATGGACCGATCCTGACCATGTTTGGTAAAGTCTCTTGTATTTTGCAAAAATATATGCAAACAAAATTTGAAAAGAATCCTTGCAATATTTTTGTTTTTTGATAGATTTAAGTGAAGATCGGAAAGCCGCTCTATATGGGGCCTATGACTAAGAGTTGTCCTATAGGGACCATTTTTGGACTATTCATTAATGGATGTAATAAACACATACAAACCCAATTTGACTAAGATTTATAGGATAATTTGGATCTTATGGCAATTTATGTTGATTTCATAGGGGTCATTTGTATGGGGGCTAGGTGTGAACATGGACCAATTCTCACCAATTTCAATTGCGTTCATCCCATGGCCGAAAAAAGCTTATATACAAAATTTCATAAAGGTGTTTTCATATTTGCGACCTGCAGTTTGATTACAAGCTTTACATGGACACACAGACGGACGGACGGACGGACGGACGGACGGACATCGTTAAATCGAATCAGAAAGTGATTCTGATTCGATCGGTATAATAAAAGATGGGTCTAGGTCAAATATTTTTGGTAGTTTCAAACAGCAGCACAAAGTCATTATACCCAAACCACATAGTGGTATAGGGTATAATTATGGGGGAATTTTTTATACCCTATACCACATAGTGGTATAGGGTATAATTATGGGGGAATTTTTTATACCCTATACCACTATGTGGTTTGGGTATAATGACTTTGTGCTGCTGTTTGTAACAACCAAAAATATTTGACCTAGACCCATCTTTAATTATACCGATCGAATCAGAATCACTTTTTGGATCGATTTAACAATGTCCGTCCGTCCGTCTGTGTGTCCATGTAAACCTTGTAATCAAACTGCAGGTCGCAAATATGAATATATTTGGATGAAATTTGGTACATAAGCTTTCATCAGCTATGGAATGAACGCTGTTGAAATTGGTGAGAATCGGTCCATGTTCAGACCTAGCCCCCATACAAATGACCCCTATAAAATCGACAAAAATTGCCATAAGATCCAAATTGTCGTACAGATCTTAGTCAAATTGGGTTTGTATGTGTTTATTACATCCATTAATGAATAGTCCAAAAAAGGTCCCTATAGGACAACTCTTGGTCATAGGCCCCATATAGAGCTGCTTCCCGATCTTCACTTAAATCTATCAAAAAACAAAAGTATTGCACTGATTCATCTCAAATTTTGTTTGTAACGGGTGATTTTTTAAGAGCTTGATAACTTTTTTTTAAAAAAAACGCATAAAATTTGCAAAATCTCATCGGTTCTTTATTTGAAACGTTAGATTGGTCCATGACATTTACTTTTTGAAGATAATTTCATTTAAATGTTGACCGCGGCTGCGTCTTAGGTGGTCCATTCGGAAAGTCCAATTTTGGGCAGCTTTTTCGAGCATTTCGGCCGGAATAGCCCGAATTTCTTCGGAAATGTTGTCTTCCAAAGCTGGAATAGTTGCTGGCTTATTTCTGTAGACTTTAGACTTGACGTAGCCCCACAAAAAATAGTCTAAAGGCGTCAAATCGCATGATCTTGGTGGCCAACTTACCGGTCCATTTCTTGAGATGAATTGTTCTCCGAAGTTTTCCCTCAAAATGGCCATAGAATCGCGAGCTGTGTGGCATGTAGCGCCATCTTGTTGAAACCACATGTCAACCAAGTTCAGTTCTTCCATTTTTGGCAACAAAAAGTTTGTTAGCATCGAACGATAGCGATCGCCATTCACCGTAACGTTGCGTCCAACAGCATCTTTGAAAAAATACGGTCCAATGATTCCACCAGCGTACAAACCACACCAAACAGTGCATTTTTCGGGATGCATGGGCAGTTCTTGAACGGCTTCTGGTTGCTCTTCACTCCAAATACGGCAATTTTGCTTATTTACGAAGCCATTCAACCAGAAATGAGCCTCATCGCTGAACAAAATTTGTCGATAAAAAAGCGGATTTTCTGCCAACTTTTCTAGGGCCCATTCACTGAAAATTAGACGTTGTGGCAGATCGTTCGGCTTCAGTTCTTGCACGAGCTGTATTTTATACGGTTTTACACCAAGATCTTTGCGTAAAATCTTCCATGTGGTCGAATAACACAAACCCAATTGCTGCGAACGGCGACGAATCGACATTTCACGGTCTTCAGTAACACTCTCAGAAACAGACGCAATATTCTCTTCTGTACGCACTGTACGCATTCGTGTGGTTGGTTTAATGTCCAATAAAGTAAACTGAGTGCGAAACTTGGTCACAATCGCATTAATTGTTTGCTCACTTGGTCGATTATGTAGACCATAAATCGGACGTAAAGCGCGAAACACATTTCGAACCGAACACTGATTTTGGTAATAAAATTCAATGATTTGCAAGCGTTGCTCGTTAGTAAGTCTATTCATGATGAAATGTCAAAGCATACTGAGCATCTTTCTCTTTGACACCATGTCTGAAATCCCACGTGATCTGTCAAATACTAATGCATGAAAATCCTAACCTCAAAAAAATCACCCGTTATATATTTTCGCAAAATACAAGAGACTTTACCAACCATTGTCAGGATCGGTCCATTTTTGGACCTAGTCCCCATATAGACATAGCACCCGATATGGACTTTTTCATATCTGCAGCCAAAAAAATTTATAAAAATGCCACTCAAATTTGGTTTATGCTTATTTTCTATATCCAACTAGCTGGGCCTAAGAGATAGGGTCTCTAAACGCATGGTATAGGGTATCGTATAGTCGGTCTAGACCGACTATAATTTTCTTACTTGTTTTTCTCTTAAAGATGAGGGTGTAGTGTAACCATGTTGTCATACCATAGGCACAGCGAACACTCACCAACTTCGACTACGTAGCATGACAAATTGGCAACACATACTGAAGTTGTCATGTTACAAATGCCGAAGTGGCTCACAAGAATATTAACCGCTTGCATATAATTATGACACATGTAACTTAAACTGATAATAAAATATTGAGTAATTTAGGAAATCACTCAATACTAGATAACTTAATTAATTCTAATAAGTAGCATATAAGCCAGAATAAATGTAAAATAAAAACAGATTATTACTAACAACTGAAGTTAGCACTTGTTGTCTTTATTTGAAGTAACAGTTTTAAAATCTTTTGGCAGTACTCTCGAACGCCTATTAATAAGCTGAAACCCTTTTTAGCTGTATAAATATAATTAAGGGATGTAGGGGAAAACTAACTTTACTTTTTCGAATTACAAATAAGGATATATAGAACAATATCCTTCACAATTTTTTAAAAAGATATTTTAAAAAAGTACACTTTAAGAGAGATACTTTTTGAAGAATGGTACTTCAAAAAAAAATTTATTGTTTCAAAAACAACTTCCCTTGTTATAAGGATCAAGAAAATATATGGTTTATGGGCTCAGGAATTTATTTCGATGCGTTATAGCGGAATGTCAAACTGATATATACCCTCTGCATATATACACTTTGATATATACCCCTGTGTAGGGTTTTAAATCGATTAGTATTGAAAATTTTTGATTTAATTAAAAAAAAATTATAATTGAATTTTAGATTTGTCTTAGGACGTCTGAAAATTTATAAACTATTGTTAATAAATGAATATTCATCCTAACTATTTGGAGAAATCATCTTGATTAATTTTTAATATTAGCGCGTTGTCCCCGAAAATACGTATTAATGTTATTAATTGGTGAAAAGTTCCATATGGTTAATGTAAGTGCATTATACATTTTTGCCGGGCAGTCTTCTATTACACTGTGGAACAAATTCAGGTTAGCAAAAGTTAGGTCGATTCTGAGAGTGAGGGGTGAAAACAGAATCTAAATTAGAAGACCCGTGTCGCGGCGTTTGTTTATGTTAGTTCGAATTTTTTTTTAATCGACCTTCGAACTTTGCAGTCAAATGCCGATTTTTAGCATATTGTTTATACGGTTTTTTTGGCTATAACTCGTCGACTAATTGATATTTTTTCAGTATGTAAAAGCCAAGTTATTGCTAGGGACCTGTGCAGTAATTAAAATTTTGTAAAAAAAAATTGATTCAGAAAGTTTTTGTGGTGCTTATGAAGCAAAATGTTGGAAAAATTATTTTTTTTCATGCTTTTTGAAAATATTTTCCACAAAACTAAGTCTTTTTTGCTTTCTGTTTGATCTATAATATGCTTCTCAGTTTCTTCAATAAATTTCATTTCAAAAGAAAATGGTCTTAGTCGATAATTTGCGTTAAAAATCCCAAAACCATTAAATAAAGAGCGATTTAGGTAGAAGTAATTAAAAAGGGAAGTTCCAAGAAATAGGAATTAGTAAAACAACTATTTTGTTTTCAACCACCGCACAGGTAGCGATTTTTTTTGTTTCGTACAAGCGAACTAATTTCAAAAATGAAGATTCAGTTAAGACTCGAAACTCAGCCGAAGCTGATGTCTTTTAATTTTCGCTCGGTCGTGATAAAATTCGCTATTAGTTTTTTTTGAACTTATTTCATTTTGTGAGTGATTTAAGTTAGGTGCATCGGTTTCATAAAAAGTACTTTGTATAATATATATTGTATTAAAAATGTCGGAACCAAAATGTAAAATGGACCATTTTTGTAATGTTTGTGGACGTTTTATAGCAAGCGATGAAAAATGTGGCAATGCGAGTGATTTTTTTTGGAAGCCTATAAACAATATTTCTCGCAAGAGTTTATCACTGACGTTAACTATGCCCCTTAAAAAAGTTTGCTTTAATTGCTATTCAACTCTTGTGCAATGGAAAAGTGAAAGGAAGAAGGCTATGCCTTTTGGTATACCAATGATGTGGTTAGACAACAGCCCGCATCAAGAAGAAAATTGCTAAGGATGTACCAACTACCATGAAACTTTGAATAGAAGGAAAGCAAAGAATAAAACTTATATAGCAGTGCCAAGTGTCCAATTACCATTACCGCACTCAGAATTCGTTCCAGTACCAACATACCGAAGTATTAATCTTCAAACAGATATCAGTACTGCAACCGCTGCTGCTACATCCATGGATTTCAAAGGACCTAATCCTAGTCACACAAAACCAATTGGATGGAATTGTTGCAAATTTGTGTTTAACTCAGAAAAAATCGGAACTACTGGCTTCATTTTTGAAAGGAAATAATTTGCTGGCGAAAGGTACCAAAGTAACAGCATATCGAAAACGCCAAAAAGAATTAGAAAAGTTCTTCAATGTGAATGATGCAAAAAATTTCGCTTATTGCAACGATATTGAAAAGTTAATGGAGACGATAGGGTTAACCTATAAAAAAGATGATTGGCGTTTATTCATCGATAGTTCACTAATCAGCTTAAAAGTTGTGCTTTTGCACAAGACAAATAGAATGCCTTCTGTTCCGATTGCATATAGCACTGACACTAGTGAAAATTTCGATAATATGAAACACATTCTGGATGTAGTCAAATATAATGACCACCGGTGGCGCATTTGCTGCGACCTCAAAATAGTTTCATTGATTATAGGCTTAACAGAATCTGGCCGTCCAAAATATCCGTGTTTTTTGTGCGATTGGGATTCACGATACAGAGAAGGTATTAAAGGAAGAAACCAGTACAAACAGCATAACTGGAATAGTCGCATTGGACGAAAATGGCCTAAGGACAATAGGCTACACGAATGTCTTGTTCCTGAAATGAAAATTTTGTTGGCGTTGCTCCACATTATACTTGGCATTGCTAAAAATTTTTTGAAATGTATCGCAAAAAGACCAGCAGTATTCAAACGCTTAAAAGGCATTTTCCCAAGACTAAGTAACGCCAAAATTTAGGAAGGGGTTATTAATGGTCCCGACATACGGAAACTAATGAGTCGTCAAGATTTTGACTAAGTTCTGACAGAGCGAGAATTAAATGCATGGCTCGCATTGAAAGCAGTCATTAAAGGACTTTTGGGTAAAGAACGCAAAGACAACTACAGGCAATCTGTTGCAAACGTGTTGGCAGCTTTCGATAAAATTGGGGTTAATATGTCGTACAAAATTCATCTATTGCTTCAGCATCTTGATCAACTCGCTCAACAGTTGCCAACTGAATCTGATGAGCAAAGCGAACGTTATCACCAAACTGCGCTTCCATTTCAAATAAGGTAACTATAGAGTGTGTATATTTTGAATTCCTAGATTTTTCTAATATCTTTGTCAGAGTGCACAATTTAAACATGTTAACGATTGAAAACTATTTTCGTTTCAGGTACAGAGGAAAGAAATCTCCAGATGCAATACTCGCTGGAATTTGTTGGTGGTATAAAAACACCTTTGAAGAATATGAAAACGAGGAAGAAGGGGAAGACAAAGATGATATTCCAGAATATCTGTTGGACAAAATTATCGACCTTTCTGATGATGATGACCATGACCAAGATATTAGAGAGAGCAGTGATGTTGATCCACAGCCGCCTGCTAACCGGCAACTGGCCAAATCATTAATTTAATTTATTTAACTTTTTTACTTGAAAACTTTTCATAACTAACATTTCAAAAATATATTTTTTTCCATATTTTTATAATTTCTTTTTCAATGTTTCTTCAAAACCAACACTGAACAAAATTGGTACATAAAAAATGAGAAATAAATTAGTACTAAGCTGGAAAACGCAAGTTCTGTATTATGATTGTTTTCTTTTCCAATGAAACTTATTGAAGAAACTGAGAAACATATTATAGGTCAAACAGAAAGCAAAAAAGACTTAATTTTGTGGAAAATATTTTCAAAAAGCATGAAAAAAAAATAATTTTTCCAACATTTTGCTTCATAAGCACCACAAAAATTTTCTAAATCAATTTTTTTTAAAATTATAGTTGTTGCACAGGTCTCTAGCAATAATTTGGCTTTTACAGATTGAAAAATATCAATTAGTCGACGAGTTATAGCCAAAAAAATCATATAAACAATAAGCTGAAAATCGGCATTTGACTGCAAAGTTCGAAGGTCGATTAAAAAAAAAATTCGAACTAACATAAACAAACGCTGCGATACGGGTCTTCTAATTTAGCCTCTATTTTCACCCCTCACTTTCAGAATCGACCTAACTTTTGCTAAAATGAATTTGTTCCACAGTGTTACTGTTGCTAAGGGATCGACAGTATTTATAATTCCAACAAAATGAAATTCATGTCACAAAGAAAACGACTCACAACCACTACATACCAACTTTTGCATTCGCAATGGAAGACTGGAAAGTTTTTTCAATTTTATTAAAAAAAATATATATATTTTTTCAAATAGAAATAAAATGTTACATATGACAAAGGTAAATTCATTCAATAGACTCACTTTAGTTATTAAGGATTCACTTTAAAATTAATTTTTTAATTTTTTAAATACTTTAATAATTCCTCATGTCTTGGTCGCTTTCTGTGGCCAATTTGTATTGTTTAGAGACGTCGGACTAGGATGGGCTAAACGCAAAATTATTTTTGCAAAATTAAGATTTTTGCAAACATCTAAATACATAATCACCCACAGCTACTACAATTTGTGGTTGGACCAGCTGTAACAGATTGTCTGTTGTTCGTAAATATACATCGCGTAGTTGAATTTTGTAGGGACCCTTCAATTCAGTGGGTGCTATATTTTAACGCATTCAATCGTAAAATACCAAGGGGCAAAAAATGTGCACAAAACATTGTTGAGAGAATGTATCTAGAGATCCATTATGTCTTTATCACTAGGATATCCCACGTAGTAGTTTCTCCATAAGTCAATCAGTATATTCTCTTTTAAGACAATCTTTTGTATATTTTTTTTCTGAATATTTACGTTTTCTTCCAACTAGTGATTCAGATATAGTATGTCTCATATACATATACATATATTTTATGTTAGGAGTTTGCACATTTAATATCTGCTTAAACTACGTTCTTTTGCTTCCATGTTTGTCTGAAATTTATTTAGATTGCCTTTGTCTTTGTCTATAAAGCTCTCTCAATCTTTTTGTCAAAATATTGCCATATTTGGAAAACATAGAGAATTCGTTTTTTTACATATTAAAAGCGAAATTTCACTATTAGATTTTGTGGCAACACAAAATAACACAATACAATACAAAATCTAACCCAGTGATGCCAACTTTTGATTTTGAATTTTATTATGCATATTTTAAAAATCCAATTGATGTCTTCAATTGATATTTTCTAATTTATAATTGGAAATCCAATTGATATTTGCTTTAATTTGAGTGGAAAATTCAAATGGCTTTAGTAATTATAAACATTTTTTAAAAATTGTATGTAATCGCAATCAGATATTTTGTAGGTAAAGCAGAATAAAAATTTTTTATAACTATGTAGAACTGTTTTGAAAGCAAACAAGTAAGAAATTATGGTCGGTCTAGACCGACTATGCGATACCCTATACTATGGTTTAGAGACCCTATCTCTCCGGTCCAACTAATTCGATATAGAAAATAAGCACAAACCAAATTTGAGTGGCATTGTTATTAATTTTTTGACTGCAGATATGAAAAAGTTCATATTTGGTGTCATTTTTATATGGGGACTAGGTCGAAATATGGACCGATAAAATAAATACAAACCAAATTTGAGAAAAGTCTGTGCAATATTTTTGTTTTTTGATAGATTTAAGTGAATATCGGAAAGCAGCTCTATATGCGGCTATGACTAATTTTATATATTAATTTAGAATGCTATGAAAACATTGATAAATAACAGTCAAATAAAATAATATACCGATTTATTTCTAAAATGCGGCTATTATGGATATACAACTATAGGATATATGTATGTACGTATATTATTTAGAGTATTTTGATATTTGTAACAGTATTGTATATTTTTAACATTTTGCGATAATAAAAATGGCAGAATATTGATATTGATTATATGTATATATTTTTTTATTTAATATGTGTATGCATATGCAAATATTGCACGTAAAAATTCAACATCAGAAGTTAATGAAGTGTTTTTCTTTAAATAAATTAATACATAATAAATTTTTTTCGGTAAATGTACATTATTTTTTTTATTAATGACTAGGTAGTTTAGCATTAATTGTCTGCTTGTCTGTTTGTTGACAAAATCTTGGATCGATTTTTAACCCTTTTCGCGTGACCCAATCGATCTGAAGATTTGCAGGTAGACTTGCATGCGATGATAAAAATGATCTGACAAATTTGTTTAGTGATGCCAAAACAATGGAGACTTTTAAATTTTTCTACCTTGGTATTTTTGAGTTAGTCTTTTTTATATTATAACCACAACGACCACAAAATCCACAAGTATACCTATGACAAAAATACAACATTTAGAATAACAACAAGAACAATATATATAGAAATATATATTTAAAAATTTTTTTTTTTAATTTTTCAGTGATTTCTCGGGACCTATTAGCCCGATTTTCATGATTTTTCAAACAGAAACCTTCTCATGGTGTTAGTGAATCATTCCCACTAAACATTAATACCCTAGCTATCCTATTTAGGGTGTGATCGTGACAAGAACAACATAGACAAATCTAAGACTTTTTACTTCTTCATTCAATACTCGGGACCTGTTCTACCGATTTGGATGATTTTATACAGCAAACTACTCAGGATGTTAACGAATCATTTTCTATGCAAACGAGCATCCTACCTCTCCGATTGGTTTCGTGATCTTGATTTCCACAGACGGACAGACGGACATCGCTATATCAACTCTGCTTGTTATAAGGATCATAAATATATATATTTTATGAGGTCCATAATTTTTTTTATAATTATTACAAACGGAATGACAAACTTATATATACGAATAATCACAACTAAATGGATTTATTTTCATATGTCGCACCTGTACCTCTAAAGTGAGTCAACTCGAAATTTTTCAATTTTCACTTTTTGCAAGAAAACGATACACAGTGGTCATATCTATCCACTGTAAAAATCTTACATCGATTTTTCTATTCTTTCGCAAAAAAATACAGTTGTAACCCTCTTTGTGTTATAAGAGTAGCTTCTTTAGAATCCACTAAAGAGACATATTTTGAGTTCCATTCAAATAAATTGTTATTTTTGATGATCACTGAAAAAATCGCAAAAACAACTACTATTGTATACTTATTATTCGCAATTCTTTACAACGAAACAACTGCTTTTTATTCAATTTTATAGTAAATATTAAAAAAAAACCGTTTTTTGCCTCTACTGAAAATTTGTATATTTTGAGTTGACTCACCTTAGAGGTACAGGTGCGATGTGTGAAGAAAAACTATACAAAAGAATTTATTTAAACTGTGCCAATATGAAGAAATTTAATTTAAATAATTATAATATATGTCACATATTTCATTCAAAATTATTTAATATTCGTTTTTCTGACGGCAAAATGAAAATTTTACAACATTAGCAAAATGTTGTTTTACTTCTGCTGTTAAAATAAAACAAGTAGGTGTGTTAAATTCGGCTGTGCCGAATTTTTTTAAAGTCAATAAAAGATAGTATACAAAATATATTTTTTAATTTCGGATCTCTTTCGGAATACTTGTCTTATATTTTAAAAGCACTAGCGTTAATCAGTTTTATTTTTCAGATCTTATTTCATCAGTTTGTCATTCCGTTTGTAACGCATCGGGAAATGAATTTGCGTCTATGTGTTTCATGGAAAAGATTTCTTACTTTTGTCGCATTGTAGGGATTTTTGCATATTTTTTTTTTAAATTAATATTATACATTTTTCAATATTAAACTTTAAAATTAAAAATATATACCTTTTTTCAGTCTGGTAATAACTCTATAATATGAAGCAGTGGTGGCCATCGAGAGAATTGAGTTAGTAATAGTGTTTATGAGCATGTGTTAGTTGTACTACACTGATCGAAATCCATTGACGTAACACAATGCCGGTATTAAATTGGTTTGAGTAGATATTGTATGAATGTTTATATGAATGACTAAAAGGGAAAAAAAATTGAGTTCACGAAGAATATGGTAAAATTTTAAATATAAATTGTTGTTTTAAAATTTTAAATCTTTCATTCTGAAAATGTAAAACAAAATGTGAAGAACATTTAATCTCTTTTATCCATAAGTTTGAAGTTTATTAAATCAAATAAGTAATGATAAGTAATTAATTTCTTTAAAATAAAAAAAAAAAAAAAATAGCAAAACTTAAAAAGATAAGAAATTTCAAAGGTTTATAAGTTGTATGTTACCAAAAACTAAAAAACTAACCAGCCTGCAGTAACTGGATATGTTTTAGAATTTAAAAAAAAGTGCATAAAAGACAGCTATAATGTTGTCAAATGGAGGCCACGTATGTAATTTATAGAAAATGTTTAATTTATAGTTTATCAAGTCTTCGAAATTTTCTCAACATTTTTGGTTTCTTTTAAACAAATATTCTCTGTGTACCTATTAAAACAAAATATATATGAATTTCAAAAGGCAATGCGATATAGACCTCCCTTGTTCAAAAGCTTTTATAAGACTGAATGAAATTGTTGTTTACTTTTACTCTTTGGTGAGTATTTTTGTTTTCGTTCGGCTGTATACATATAAGAAGCCGAGCACCAGCGTGCTTGGTACGGCCTTCACTGATATGGAGGAAGTAAATATGGAGCTTCTTTAATAACAATGACAAGTAAAAAACACTTTTTTGTGCAGTTTACTTGTTTGTGCATCTTTTTTATACGTACGCCATCTTTGTAGATCATTAAAATAATATAATTAATACAATAATTAATTGTGTAAATTTTAAATGGACATCTAGCCAGATAAAAGATGAATTATACAGAAATGTAAAAATATTTTTTTTTATAATATCTGTTGGTTTTTTATGTTGTTTTTATGTAATTCTTATGATATTCTTATCTTATTTTTTATGTTATATTTCTTCGTGTTTATGTTATTTTTGCATTATTGAAATTGAAAATTTACAAATCAAAAATAAAATTTTAGGGAAAAATGTAGGGAGAAAAAAGTGGGTGTCGGGAGAAAAGGGATTTTTGTTCATTAGCGTAAAGATTTCTGAAAAAATTTCATTGCATTACTGGTACCTATTAAAAACAATGTAAGATTTCACAAGACTAAATGAAATTGTTGCTTACTTTTACTCTTTGGTGAGTGTTAACGCCACTCCCAAAATCCCCATGATTGTAGGACCTGGCAACACTTAATTTTAGTTATAGATAAAAATTCTAATTCAGAATTATATATGATATTTAACGAAACAAATGAAATGTCAAGACGCGTCCCTGAGCCTTCGCCATTTTATTCTGAATTACAAACCTTACAAGTTGGCTCATAAGCTGCGTGCAGGAAGTTTTAATTTAAAATTTAATAAAAGTTTCTAGTGCTTTCCATACCAAAAAGTAGGTACCACACATCATTAAAAATATTTTCTAATTCCTAATTATTTTCTTTTACTCAGGAATTTTAATATAAATACATTTGTTGAATAAATTGAATATTTTATGAAACTTGTGTATTTTATTCAAAATCCAAATGAAAGTCACTAACGAAAGTGGCTGGCGTGCCTTGGTAACATTTTAAAATTCTTTTTGACGTCTACATCGCCTCTTCCTAGTTCACCTTTAGCGTCAACAACCTTGCCAATCTCGCAGTAAGTACAAAATGGATTTATCAGATTCAGAGCAACATCAACAAAATGATCACACTTGTTTACTATGTCTATGTCCTGACAAACATATGACAACTTGCATTGAATGCCAGAGACAATGCCATTTAAGTTGTGCAAATGTCACGAATGACATAACCTACAAGTGTCCACAATGTTCTGCCGTAAGGCCAAATTCACCTGCACCAAGTGCCAAAAGTCGGTGTTCTGCTCGATCTTGCCTGTCACAATCGCGTAGAATTCAAATACAACTTCAGCGACTGGAAGAAGAACGAGCACTCAATTTTGAATCCAATCGCGAATATTTAAACAAAAATATCAACTTCTAGAAGAAGCTGAAGAAGCGGACACTTCGTCCAACAATTCTTCATCAGTCCAGAACTGGCTTCGAGAAATTCCTGATCAACAAAATTTATCAGAACAACCTGATCGACAAATTGTGGTCAACACAAACGATAAAAGCAGAGATCAACAGGCATCCATTTTGCCTGATGCCACTGTTTATTGTGCTATGCCTTCACGGCAAATAAACTTCCAAGGCACAAATAAAACAACCATTTGCAATAATAAAACCCAATTTTGACAGGAACACAATGTTTGTATTCCGAAACCGGTCCCCAATACTACCATAAATTCTTACACTGTACCAAATTGTACTATACACACAACCACCTCTAGTGGCTATCACCGACAAATGTGGCCAATTCAACCTGACGTCAATCAGCGCCTACCACGAGCTTCTACTTAACCGAACAACTCTTCAACTCAACCACCCACACTTAGTTATAACACGAATTATTCAGATAATGTTCCACAAGCATTTATTCAAAATGTACCAATTTCATCTACTATAAATAATCCACCATGCTTACCAACGAATGCACCTTTCTATGAAGCTGCAAATCTCGAACCTCCTCGTAGACTGCTACAAAGCCACATGAATGCCAGACAATCTTTTCCGAAAGATTTACCTGTATTTTCTGGCTAACCAGAAAAATGGCCAGCATTTCATTCCACCTACCACCATTCGTAGGTGGAATGAAATGCTGGCCGCTACATGCGGCTTCACAAATGCAGAGAACTTAATTTTTCTGCAAAAAGCCTTAAAAGGTGATGCCTTTCATAGCGTCCATCAAATGTTGGTTCATCCTTCAAATGTACCTGGGGTAATTCAGGTACTCCGCTTGTATATGGCCAACCTGAAACAATAGTTAATTCAATTAAAAATAAAATACAAAAATCACCAACTGTTGATGAAAATCATTTAAGAACTCTTACCTGTTTCGCCATAAATGTCCACAATCTTATCTCTACTATAAACGCCAGTAATTTGTGCGACGAATTAAACAGTTCATCACTTCTTTTTGATTTGATACAGAAACTCCCCCCTTCGTATCAAATGCAATGGGCGAATCAAAAAATGCAATTGATAAACCAAAACAAAAAACCCAATTTGGCAGAATTTGACAAATAGATATTTAACCTTGGCATCACTGCAAGCAGTATAACAGTTGCTCACTGTTCAAATAAAATAAACAGAAAAAACAAGCATAAGAAATAAGAAAGCATATGTGTATTCTCATGACGAACATAAATGCTTTGGTTGTAACAACAATTGTAAAGCAGTGGCTAGTTGTCAAAAATTTCTCTCTCTAGATCGTGGGGAGAAATGAAATGTGTTGAGAAAACACATACTATGTAAGTTTTGTTTGTGTAAATACAAAGGCGATTGTCAACGAAAAAAGATATGCGGAAAGGATGGTTGCGAATATTTTCATCATCCGTCATTACATCGATATTCTGAGCCACATATCACAAGGGAGATGTGTAAAAATCTGGTAATAAATAAAATGCAGAAAACAGCGACAAAAAGGTTATTTCATATAATAATTTTTTCACCAAACAATCATAAGTCATACCGATTTGTCTTAATGGTCACATCTTACGCGTAAGATCTGACTCTCACATGTACGCTGTTTATACCCTACACCACTATGTGGTTTGGGTATAATGACTTTGTGCTGCTGTTTGTAACAACCAAAAATATTTGACCTAGACCCATCTTTAATTATACCGATCGAATCAGAATCACTTTTTGAATCGATTTAACAATGTCCGTCCGTCCGTCCGTCTGTGTGTCCATGTAAACCTTGTAATCAAACTGCAGGTCGCAAATATGAATATATTTGGATGAAATTTGGTACATAAGCTTTCATTAGCCATGGGATGAACGCTGTTGAAATTGGTGAGAATCGGTCCATGTTCAGACCTAGCCCCCATACAAATGACCCCTATAAAATCGACATAAATTGCCATAAGATCCAAATTGTCGTATAGATCTTAGTCAAATTGGGTTTGTATGTGTTTATTACATCCATTAACGAATAGTCCAAAAAAGGTCCCTATTGGACAACTCTTGGTCATAGGCCCCATATAGAGCTGCTTCCCGATCTTCGCTTAAATCTATCAAAAAACAAAAGTATTGCACTGATTCATCTCAAATTTTGTTTGTGTATATTTTCGCAAAATACAAGAGACTTTACCTACCATTGTCAGGATCGGTCCATTTTTGGACCTAGTCCCCATATAGACATAGCACCCGATATGGACTTTTTCATATCTGCAGCCAAAAAAATTTATAAAAATGCCACTCAAATTTGGTTTATGCTTATTTTCTATATCCAATTAGTTGGGCCTAAGAGATAGGGTCTCTAAACGCATGGTATAGGGTATCGTATAGTCGGTCTAGACCGACTATAATTTTCTTACTTGTTTTGTGATTGTATTGTGAAATAGAAATTTACCCCCCTGCGCGTATAGATGTTTACACATCAAAAATCGAAATGTCACATTCAAATATAAACAACACAAAAGACGTTGTAAAAGAAATTATAAACAACCACAGTGTAAATATAAAAGATATTTTGTTTAAAATAATTACAACTAAAATATATGGAAAAAATGAAACTTTGGATGCATTCGCCTTTATTGATGAAGGATCGTCAATTAGTTTCCGGATACATACGACATGGCCCTGAAAAGGCTTATATGCCTGGAAAGAAAATTGCTTCAAAATGTTGAACTTTTTAATATTTTTAAAGATATAATTTCTAAATATTCGTCGAAGGGATACATACGTAAATTAAACAATAATGAAATTGTCCGAGTTGATGGGAAAATATGGTATCTTCCAATTGTCGCTGTTTTTAATAAGAACAAACCCGGTAAAACGCGAGGCGTTTGGGATGCAGCGGAAAGGTCAAATGGATTATCGTTGAATTCATTTCTTTTGAAAGGTCCTGACCATATGGCGTCGCACGTAATTTCAAAATATTGTTAATTTTTTTTAATGGATATTCATTAATGCATAAAAAACCACCATTTAAAAAAAAAGTGGAAAAAATTTGTTTTAACCCGTTAGGAGCTTTTTTGTGTTTTGGAAAAAATTATCTTTTCTTACAATTTTCGCTGTAACTTTGGACTAAAAAGCGATAAATTAGTAAATGAAATTGCAAGTTAGAACTTAGTTAATGTGCTTTTAGAAAAAACAATTTTTTTTTAAATAAAAAAGGAATAAATATTTAATATGTATTTATATTATAAAAATTGAATTTTAAAATCCGATTTTATTTTCCAAATTCCACAATTCCACAAATTTAACTCAAAAAATTCACATTATAAAATAATATTATGTTTTTATTAGTCAACCTCTCACCGTTATCAAGTAAAGACGTGCGTATATCTGAGCTGTATTTGTGTAAAAACATTAACATAAAAACAATTCTGCAAACATTTAAATAAATAAAAAAAAAAACAACAACAACTACATATATTGTAAATTCTTTTGTGAAAAAATTACATTTCTATCAGAATGACTGATATCGATGTTGATGAAATATGCTGACAGGTAGTCTTGCCTAAAGCAAGAAAACGAAAAAAAGTGAGTCCCCAAATATATTTTTAAACAAGAGAAAAAACACCAAAAACAATTTACAAGTTACATTTAACAACATCAATGGCTTGACATGTCCACATAACATCGATGTGGATCCTAAAAAGAATGCCAACAACAACATCATTGCAAAAAGTATTAATATGAATAATATTGCTAGTACATCAAGTACAGCTATGCTTGAAAACAACAATGTAAGTCATAATAGATTTATTGTTTTAGATGACAATAATGATGAAGATAATGATGATGAAGAAATAACTAATATGCAGGTATCTAAGCTCCCACCAATTTTTATACCAAATGTTTCTGATATTAGCGCAATGGTAAAAGTTTTTCAAAATTAATTAATTTATCATTTAATTACAAAACTCAAAGAGACGGCCAAATAAGAATTATGGTCAAAGATATCGATTCATATAGATCATTTGTTGCTTTCTTAAATGATAAAATTATTGAGTTTCATACTTACCAATTAAAAAAAGAGAGATCTTATAGAGTTGTTGTTAAGAATTTGCACCCTTCAACACCAGCTGATGATATTAAAGAAGCATTTGAACGATATGGACATTAAGTACGAAATGTTACAAACATAATAAGCAAAATAACAAAAGGAACCCTCTCTATGTTCTACATTGACCTAGAACCAAATACAAATAACAAACGCGTATATGACATTTAAACTCTTAATAATGCTGTTGTAAATATCGTACCACCAAGGAAAACGAAAGATATTGTTCAATGCCACCGATGCCAAGAATTTGGACATACGAAAAGTTACTGTAGGAAATCAGTAAACTGCGGTAAATGCGGATTGGGTCATTTAACTGTTGATTGCACAAAAGATCATGACACTCCTCCTAAATGTGTAAATTATCTTCAAAACCATCCAGCAAGTTATAAAGGCTGCATTGTATATAAGCAATTATTTAAAAAAAAAAGTGCAACATAATTCAATGTATAGACGTAACAATACTAATTATAGAAATAATGAATTTACTTATGTAAACGATACAACCAATCCAAACAATAACAATACTTATTCTGAAGTTTTAAAGAATAATCAGTCAAGTTCACTTGATAAATTAGAAAAATTAATTCAAGACCAAATAGAGTTAACCAGCAAGTTATTAAACATGATGACAGTTTTGATTGCAAAACTATGCAACTAAATTTAAATATTGCAATATGGAATGCTAACGGGCTGTTTAACCATTTGCAAGAAGTTGAACTATTTCTAAAAATACATCACATTGATATTATGCTAGTTTCGGAGGCACATTTTACTAGTAGATCCTTTTGTAGAATAAGAGGATATGAAGTTATAACAGCTAACCATCCAGACGACAGAGCACACGCTGGAGCCGCAATAATAATAAAATCGTCAATAAAATACGAACCCCTAGATGAAGTAAGGGATTCATATATTCAAGCTGCCTGTATTAAGGTTAAATAAATCAAACTTGAGTGACATTTCCATCTGTGCCATTTATTTTCCACCCAGATATTCTGTCAAAAGTCAACAATTTCAAACTTTTTTTAATAAACTAGGACCAAGATTTTTTGTAGCTGGAGACTTTAACGCAAAGCATCCGTGGTGGGGATCGATATTAGTTAATCCTAAGGGAAGCGAGTTGTACAAATGTATAACAAATAATAATTATTCGGTGTTGTCAACAGGAAATCCAACATATTGGCCCACGGATGCAAGAAAAATACCTGATTTATTAGACTTTGTCGTTTCCTCTGGTATTTCAAGACAGTTATTACATATTACACAAGTTGATGAACTAAGTTCTGATCATACCCCTATAATAGCATGCTTTAACACAATTTTAGAGACTCATATTGCAAAACAGAATATTCTTACTAGCAAAACTGACTTAAAATCTTTTGCCACTTGGATTGAGAGAAATGTGAATCTTAGTATTTCAATAAAAACCCCAGATGAAATTGATGATGCAATTGAGAATTTCAATAACCTGATTCATAATGCAGCATTTTTATCAACTCCAAATTATACAGACCAGAGAAACTTCAATCAGTTAATTCTAACATCTGAAATCAGAGAGCTATTAAGAAATAAAAGAAGGCTTAGAAAAGTGTGGCAAATTAGCAGAAACCCTTACGATAAACAGATCTTTAACAAAGCTGCTAAAGACCTTAAAATTGCCCTCCATAGGTTGAAAAATGAGCAGCTTGGTTACTTTCTTTCTAACCTTGATCCAAATAACAACAAAAACTCTGAGTTTTCCTTGTGGAAAACAACAAAATACATAAAACGTCCAACTACACGAAATGTTCCAATAAAGGACAACAATGGAGTTTGGTGTAAAACAGACAAAGCTAAAGCAGAAGCATTTGCCAACCATCTACAGAGCACTTTTCAACCGCACTCATTTACAAATCATTCCGATAATGAAATAATTGTTTTTCTAAATTGTCCTTGTCCTATGGATTGGCCGATTAAACACATCTCTCCGAATGAAGTAATCGGACAAATTAAGGAAATAAACGTGAAAAAGTCTCCAGGTTACGACAATATAGATGGAAAAGTTATCAAAACTCTGCCAAAAAAGGCTATTATACATCTCACATACTTATATAATGCTATTTTAAGATTAAGCCACTTTCCCTCTAAATGGAAGTGTGCAGAGATTGTTATGGTTAATAAACCAAATAAACCAGAGAATAAAGTTACATCCTATAGACCAATAAGTCTACTGGCCATATTCTCCAAAATATTTGAAAGAATATTATTGAAAAGATTGTTGCCAGTCCTAGATGAACTAAACATCATTCCGGAATACCAATTTGGTTTTCGGAATAAGCATGGAACTCCAGAGCAATTCAATCGTATCATAGCTTTTATAAGAGATACATTGGAAACCAAAAGATATTGTTCAGGAGTTTTTCTCGATGTACAACAAGCGTTTGATAAAGTTTGGCATGATGGGTTATGCTTCAAACTAAAAAACTTGCTGCCAACGTCTTTTTATTTATTGATAAAATCCTATTTAACAGATAGAAGTTTCTATGTTAAAGTCAACTCCGAGATTTCTCAAATATGTTGCATAAAAGCAGGAGTCCCTCAAGGCAGTGTACTTGGACCAACTCTCTACACCATATTTACGTCGGACATGCCTGTAATGGTGCGGTTGTAGTGGAAGATCCGCTTCCGTTTCCCTGAGCCTTTGCTGGTCGCACGTGCTGGCGTAGGGGCCTAGCTCGCCGGATGGGTGGGGTCTTGCTCAGGCCCAGGGAAACCGCACTACAGATTTTTCACGTGCGATTAAAAAAAACAACTGTCAAAACTGATGCTAAATGGATGGATGGCCATACTTACCTTGGAATTGGGGACGAGGTGTTCTGCCCCTTTTTGCCCTCCCAACCATGTTACCTCGACTCCATCTTACTTGGAGGTAACCCACAGCAATGATAAGATTTTGGTTTGGTTTGGTTTTCTACCTTGGGTTATAACAAGTTTTATTGAACCTTCATTTTAAGGTTATTTTAAATTAAGTTTAGCAAAATTCGATTTTTAGGAAAATTTTAAATTTAGGGAAAATTTTTTTTTTAAATTTAGTAAAATTTTTATATTTAGGAAAAATTTTTAAAGTTTCGGAAAATTTTAATTTTAACAAAATTTTAACTTTATCAATTGGAATTTAGCACTATTTTTGCACAATTTATATTTAGCGCAATTTAATTTAGAAAAATTTTGCTTTTAATAATATTTTAATTTTAGCTCAATTTGAATTTTAGCACTACAGAGTAATAATACTAATTTAAATTAAATTTAGTTGCAATTTTAACTTTAACCAAAAAAATTTTCTTTTTAAATATGGTACCATTTTGTAAATTCTCTTAAATATGTATAATTTTAAAGTTAGATTAATTTTAAATTTTCAAGTAATTTTAAAGGTATAAAAATTTTGGGATTTTAATTTAGTTTTGATTTTAGATTTAGAAAAATTTTCTTTACAGTAAAATTTTAATTTTAGCTAAATTATATTTCTTATTATAATTTTTAATCTTAACTCAATTCTATCTTCATTTAGGAAGATTTTTTTAGTTTAAATTTATATAGAGCAAAGTTCTTAATTTAGAAAGTTTTTAGTTAAAATTTATATTAAGTAAATTTTATTCACGTAGAAAAATTTAGTTTAAATTTATATTTAGAAAAAATTTGATTTATAATTAGAAAAATCTTTAAAAAAATAATTTTAATTTATAGTTAGACAAATCTAAGGAAATTTTTTTTTTTTTTTTTTTAATTAATTTAGATTTACGAAAACATTTTACTTAGTTTCTTTTAATTACCGCCATATGGTTGTAGTTGTTGAGGATGAAGCTGCTGCCGCCAGACGCCGTGGTTGTGTCTCGCAATATTCCATTGACAAAATCGGCCATAGCTCGTTAAGAAAAGCGGTCACGTCATACACGTTGTTATGAATAATGAACCAATTTTTTTCCTTGTTATTGTTTTTGGCAACTTCGCTGCGTGTGTATTCTTTTACATTTTCCGATGACATTTTTGTTTTATTTTTTTATATTTGAATTAGTTTAATATTAATAATGTTGACTTCGCACTTTCCTCTTAACTTATAAAAGCTGCTCCGCTCACTGTTCAATTAGTAATGTATGTGCACAGTGTTATAACCAGTAATTTTTTTCTACGTTTGAGTTTTTAGTTTTCTTATGAATTGTTTATTTAGTAGAGTTAATATTCTAAGTAGCTGGTGGTTATTTAAATATTTTTCACGCAAATATTAAAAATATAATTAATAAAAACCAAACAACAAATGTCATTAAATCTAGTTTTTTTTTCTTAAAGTTTATTTAATTTTTTATTTGTTTTATTTCTTAAATTTTACACTTTCTTTCTTAAATTTTAATTTTTTTTTCTTAATTTTTATACTTTAAATTTATTTGCACGCTTCACTTTTTTTAATCATAATAATACTAATTTTAATGTCTTCTTAAACTACATTTTTATTCAAATTTTAAGAGGTTCTTCCTCAACCTTTTATTTCAACACACAAAATTCAACTCCTCGTTTAATTTTCAATTCTTGTTAATCAAGCCCAAATCTTCCTCATTCATTCCTCTGCAGATAAAAACTTGTTTATTAAACAAACAAAATCACCAGCAATTCAATGAGAACATTCATATGCATTCATAATATTCTCTAGTATTTATAACACTCACACTCATATATGACTATGAGAGCAAGTGAGATCAATACAAGAAAATACGTGGTTTGACCAGCATGATTGCATATGAATGTGTTCATGATTTACTTCAACACAATGAAGAGAAAAATACGCCATAAAAAAAATGCCATCAACCTATTACCATATAAGGTGTTGTTTATGTGTACATACTTGAACTTGAAAATAATTTCAAGATCAAGGTTATTATTTTTTCTTCTTTTTTATTCGGCCTGTACCAGAAATTCTTCTGCTACAGTGCAGAGCAAAAAAGATCACCGTCACATGCCAATTAACGAAAATGTTTTAATTGCAACTTATGCAGATGATACAGCGATTCTAGCATCAGATACTTGCCCAAATAATGCATCAAATTTATTGCAGCAAGAATTGAACGTCATTGAGACATGGTTAAGCAAATGGAAAGTTAAAATCAACACTGAAAAATCATCACATATCACTTTTTCTTTACGTCGAGGTAATTGTCCTGTTGTTCGCTTAAGTAATAATTCAATTCCACAACATATAGATAGGAGATTGACATGGAAGACTCATATTAAAATAAAGAAACAACAATTAAATATCAAGACTAAAAGACTACATTGGCTTCTTGGACCAAAATCAAAACTAAGTCTAGAAAATAAAGTAATCTTGTATAAAACCATTTTAAAACCTGTTTGGACTTATGGAATCCAGCTATGGGGAACAGCCAGCAACTCAAATATTGAAATGCTACAAAGGTACCAATCAAAAACGCTACGATCAATAGTACACGCCCCGTGGTTTGTATCTAATAATACCATACACAACGATCTCCGTATTCCAAAGGTGAAAGATGAAATTAGAAGATTTAGCGAGACCTATTTAGAAGGGTTAAGTCAACACATTAACCCACTAGCTATTGCGCTCCTCGATGATACAGACGAAATCAGAAGACTTCAAAGGCACCATATATTGGACCTGCCTTTCAGAAATTAATTGTTCATTTCCTTTTTATTTATGTATATATTTAACCAAAAAAAAAAATATGTATATATATGTATATCTCTTCATATTTTGTTTAATTATGCTGTTCTCAGTGGAGTTTAGCATATTATGTCAATTGTAAATTCATAAAATTAACTTATTGTCCTTAAATGTACAGATTGTAAATAAAGAATTAATTTAAAAAAAAAAAATGTTTTTATTGATGAATAATTATAAGCACAAAACAAACAACCATTTCAGAAAAATTAAAAAAAATTTAAAAAAAAATTAATTCAATTAATATTGAATATATTGCTACATTTATAATTGAAAATTTTGTATTCATTTATTGTTATTGTTTATTTTTTATTTTATATTGTTCTTATTTAAGAGAAACTTAAATATATATATATATATACAATTAAAATCAAGGATCCTCCGTACTATCATCACCTTCATAAATATAATCAGCATCTTCATAATTATCATCATCAATATCTTCATTAATCTCTTCTTCATCAGAAATCTTGGGCAAAATTAATAAATCTAGTGCCATCTGTGGTATATTATATATTTTTTTGGCATAATTATTGCTTTTAGTGGTAATTAAAGGATCCGAACTAAGAAGTAACCTATTGAATATATCTTCATTTGACTTCTCCCGACTGCATTTACGAGAATAGTGTTCTCTGTAATTTTTAAAATCTTTATTTCTAGCTTCTTGAGCTTCCTCAGATAGTTGACCTATTGGCAACAAGGCGTATCTTATTATTTCTGGCCCGTGAATAAGGAATTTATGTAAAGTTGGAGGCATATAATACCACGGATAGAGCTTAACAAAATGTCTGGCTGTATTCTGAGTATATTTTCTAAATTTTTCTACGTGAATCTCGTGCCCGCAAGATACAGCAATAAGTATCACATGCATTCTTTCTAACAATTCTGCATCAACTTTTGTGATTTGTAATACTAGGTTATTGTAATACTATGTTACACATTTACAACAGCAACAATAACAATCACAGCTACGAAAATAAACACAAAACAAAAACTAAAAAAAGATTTTTTCTGTTGTGTTTTCAAGCATTTTTTTTTAATTTTATAGTGGGGACTTTTAATAAAAACTTGAATATTACATTCGTTGGCAAGTATTGGCAAAATTTTTTTTGGAATACACAAGTAGAAATCCCATAGTTTACTACAATGTAAATAATTTTATCCGATCTAGAATTACGTTGAAACTCAATCTCTTTTTAAAAAATACCCTCTTTTTAGGACAATTTTCAAAAAATTATTATTTTTTTTTTAGTAATACAGTCAAATACCTGAAGTTGATGCATCCATTTGAAAAAAGTTAGAATTAAAAAAAAAAATGAAAAAAAATTAAACTTGAAATATCTCGTTTTTCACTTTTTACCACTTCGAGCAAAATTAAAAAAAATTGTTGAACTTTGAGAGAGTATAGCAAGAAAAGTAAACAACTTAGAACAATAATTTTGACAGTTAGTGATGACCCATTTTATAATCTTTTACCCGGTATAAAAACTTATTACAAAATACTCATTTCAATTTTTGAATTAATCCTCACTTTTGACCCTTTTCAACCCAATGTGCGTCGTTACCATCAATTCTTTTTAAATTCCGTCAAAAATTGATGAGATGTTCCATCAAATTTATATAAGGCCTGAAGATCGTGACGTAAAGCGGTTTCTGTGGCGTGAATGCATGCTAGATAATGCTCCTGATGTCTACGTAATGGACGTTAAAATATTTGGTGCTACATGTGCTCCTAGCATTTCTCAGTATATAAAAAATTTAAATGCCACTCAATTCGAGAATGACTTTCCAATAGCAGCAAAGTCAATTAAAGAAAACCATTATGAGGCTACACAACTTATTTCTGATGTATCTTATGTTCATCGTCAGGCCGGGTTTAATATACGAAACTGGATTCCGAACATGTTAGTAATGATCTCTCTTCTGACCACCGATTCAAAAGGGATTAAGTGCTTGAATTTAAAAGAACAGAAACAAGTAGAAAAGGTTCTCGGCGTATTTTGGGAACGTCAAGGGGATATGATAACATTTAAAATGTCAACATGGCTAATGGAAAGCGATATTTTTTCGCGCATGAGAACGCCAACCAAACGAGAAGTCCTCAGATTAGTAATGTCAATTTACGACCCCCTTGATCTTATCGGACATAAAATAATGTATGTGAAAATAGTTATGCAAGAAGTCTGGCGATCGAAAATTGAGTGGGATGAAAAGATTTCACCTGAAAATGGACCCAATGGGTCAATATTTTGCCTGATATACAAAACATAAAATTCCTCGATGCTATTTGAAATCTTTGAAAATTATAATGATATCGAAGTTCAACTGCATACTTTTCTGGACGCTAGTAAAGATGGATATGCAGCAGTGTACTATTTCAGACTGAAAAAAGATAAAGACATCGTTTGTTCTCTTATTGGATCAAAAACCAGAGTTGCACCTATAAAGATTACATCTGTTCCACGCCTTGAACTTATGGCTGCCCTAATAGGAGCCCGTTTTGCTAAATATATTATAGAAAATCATGAAATTAATTTTTTTTTAAATATTATTGGTCCGATTCAAAAACTGTACTAAACTGGATAAATTCTAATCACCGAAAGTATCATCTGTTTGTTGCTTTCAGAATCACAGAAATTCTGGAATTATCTTCAATAAAAGACTGGAAATGGGTTCCAAGCAAGCATAATATGGCTCGGTGGTTGACAGGCCCGGATTTTTTGTTCTTACCTGAAGAAGATTGGCCTAAAACAGAAGCTCAACATGAGGATATAGAAGAAGAACGTGTTTATCATTCCTTTAGAATTACAAAATCAGAGATAATATTTAATGTTTTCAGATTTTCAAAATGGACACGTCTTGTAAGAACTGCAGCATATGCTCTACGTTTTGTTCAGAATTGTCGCAATGCTGATAAACAAACCGGCGAATTAACTCAAGAGTTATTAGAGGCTGAACATATTTTATTTATGCAATCTCAAGCTGAAAACTATTTTACAGAAATTGCGTATCTGAAGTCCAACCAAGTCATACCTAAATCTAGCGATATCTATAATAAATCACCATACTTAGAGGATGGAATTTTACGAGTGGAAGATAGAATTGATTTCACAGATGTAACAATGGAACAAAAACGTCCCATAATTTTACCTAAAAAAAATTATATAACTGATTTTGTTATATTACCACGAGAAATTCTATCATATGAACAACGGGATTGCTATTAATGAAATCAGACAGAAATTTTCTATTTCGCGACTTCGTGCAACATTTAGATCGATTACTAGTCTGTGCCAAATGTGTAAAATTCGGAAAGCTGTTCCCCAAAATCCACATATGGCAAGATTGCCTGGCGCACGTGTCGCATCATTTGCGGCACCATTTACGTTCACTGGAATTGACTTTTTTGGGCCCGTCCTGGTCACCGTAAACCGACATAGAGAGAAACGCTATGGCTGTATATTCACTTGTTTGACTGTAAGAGCGGTTCATATCGAGGTTGCACATTCCCTGACTACGAGCTCCTTATTTTAGCGATTCGCAATTTTATGGCTAGGAGGGGAATTCCTCACGAATTCTTCAGCGACAACGGGGCGAATTTCGTCAGTGCAGAGAGAGATCTGCGCGAGTCCATAGCAGACAATTTTAATTCTATTTCGTTCACAATGATATGATCACTTGTTTACTAGCTAGCAGTAAAATAAGAAAATAGTATTATAATACAGCGTAATGATGAATTGTACTTATCAATTAGTTTATTTAACAATAACTATGTCAAAACGCAACACTAAGAGAACAGCTAGTGAAGCCGGTATTAACACTTCACCATCAGACACTACAGAGTTATCTGAGCTAGTGTTTTCAAATTCAAGTTTATCAGCCACTCGTCTTTGGAACTGGTTAGACATCCAAATTACGAAGCAAAACGAATTTTTTAGTGAGCAATCACATGCTATAAAAACAATGATACAAGAAACAAAGAGCAATATATTTATTGAAATTGAAAAGAGATTTAATGATTTATGAGTTTGTTTTATATGTTTAGACACCAAAAATTTTTTTACTATTGTTATTTTTAAGTTGTATATACAAATTGTATTTTTAAATTCAATTGACATTACATTAACTTCAAAGCTTTACTTGCTATCACTGCAATTTATAAGATTTGTTTTTGTTGTGATAGCTATGGAATTTATAAATAAAAATAATAATAATAATAATAATTTTTAATGTGCCATAAGAAGTTTAGTTTGTGCTAAGAAAAGCATGAATAGGCTTTTCTTTGATTGAGTTGAGCTCCAGACTATTCCTAATGTGAATAGCTCATGTCTACAATTTTTGGTAGTTTGGGAATGGCGTTTGTGCAAAGAAAAGCATGAACACATGTTTCCCAGGGCGAGGCTTGCACTTTGATTGAGCTGAGCTCCGCGATTATTCCTAATGTGAATAACTCGTGCATAAAATTCTTGGTAAAATTCTTCATAAAATTCTTGGTAGGTAAATAATAAATTTTAAAAATATATTATAATTAAATATTAAATTTTATTTCGAAAATTTTTCGAGTTGTAGCTTTTTTGACTTCTGACAAAAAAATTTTTTTTAAACACCAATTTTTAACAGGGTAAATATTTTATGGTTTAACTACGTCTTTTGAATGCAAGTATGTAGTAAAAGTAGAACCCTTAAAATAATACTATTTTTTGCAACCCTAAAAATTGCAGTATTTTGTATAAATAAATTAATTTATATTTATATTATTTTTAATATGCGCTTATTATGGATATACATATACTGAATATATGAATGTTATTTATAGTACTTTGATATTTGCAACAGTAGTAATGTATCAATTTGTAACATTTTCTGATGTTATAAAAATCGCAGAATATTGATATTGATTTTATATAGTTAGTTTCTTTTATTAATTAACTAACTTAAATATTACACCAAAAAATATGGATATTGGTGAATTTTTATATTATTACCACAACGACCATAAAAACAACAAGTACAGCTATGACAAAATAAAAATTTAGAATAGCAATATAGGAAAACATCAACATTTTTCAACTTTTCAGTGATTTCTCGGCACCTATAAACTATTGTCATGATTTAAAAAACAGAAACATTCTCATGATGCTAGTGAATCATTCCCACTAACAACAAGCGCCCTAGCTGTCCTATTGGGAACTTCATCGTGACAGGAACAACATAGGCAAATCATATCTTTTCAAGACTTTTTTACTCCTTCGTTCAATTCTCGGGACCAGAGGAACCGATTTAGACGATTTAAAATAGCAAACTTCTCAGGATGTTACTGAATCCTTTTTTATGCCAACAAGCAACCTAGTTGCCTGATATCCACAGACGGACAGCCGGATAGACGGACATCGCTATATCAACTCCGCTTGTTATAAGGATCACAAATATATATATTTTATGGGGTCCAGATTTTATTTTCAAATTATTACAAACGGAATGATAAACTTATATATACCCTCTGCAGGGAGCAAAAGTTGTATTCATTATGAACTGGCTTGCCAGAGACGTGATACAATGGCCTATAACCTACCTCCAAGTGGTGCTCCTGGGCAACGCCTAGCGGCTAAAGGTTAAGGAAGGTTAAGGAAGAGAAATGTCTGCCAGTGCAATCCCTCACGGGGGATAACTGGTAGTTACTAAATTGGCTAATTAGTAGCGAAGCCTTACCAAAAGCCGCTAAATTTGGTACTGCGGGGAGATCGAATTGCCCAAAAAGAGGACTCTTCGAATTCTTGCGGATACCAATCGAGCCATAACACTGTAATCTGATAGCCGACTGGTGGATCGTGCAACATCCAGCCAGATGAAAAGGTTGTCACACCCCTTTAATATATGTGAGTCCAAGTTGAAATGAAGGTATTGTTGGACCACATTACGAACGTGGCACTAGAGGCTTTCGAATCTGATGTGCAGAGGAGATCGCTGTGTGTGACTAGTAGGGGTGGTTGTGGAGTGGAAGAGCTGGTATATGCGTTGGAAGGGAATGCTGGTATATGCGTTGTTTGGTGGCATGAGTGGAAGATGAGTCGCAAGATGAATCGGATGCAAGAATGTCGGATGTAGCATGAGTAGAAATCTTTTCGACGATACAAGAGTGCGTGAAAATTGGGTCAGAAAACAGTGTTATGGTAAGCAAGGTCAATGCAGAAGTCTTTGACGAACCTTTTACGATCTCATTGGGAACGGCCCCTCGGGGAGTTTCGCAGTGCCTTGTGGTGCCCGTAACGCGGGCAGATCACAGATCGGTGTGGAGGTGCATCCACCCAGGTGTTGCTAGCTCTAAAGCAAAAGAGTTTTAGATAGGCTCGACACAATAACAAAGTGTGGAGTGATGCCGTGAACATCACTCCAGCTTGTAACCGTCATATGGCGGGGCGAAGGCAAGACGCATAGTATCTCTCCATGTGCTAAGACCACCGTGTGGTTAAGTCGTCAAGACAGGCACGCACGTAAAACCCGTATGACATACCCTCTGCAAACTGGAGTGGAGGGCATAAAAACAATGATGCTTAAAAAGAATTAATTACTATTTGAAAATTTCATTATTTTTTTACTAGAGTATAAAACCCCTAACTACTTCATAGAACGCCAATGAAATTCATTATTTAACACAGCCGGCATCGTAATAATACCCAAAGTTTGATCCCTATAAGCCTGTTTTTAGACCTTAGAAGTCATACGATAATTCAAAAAGAGAAAATTCGAATAATTCTTGTCTACAAATTATTAATATTAAAACAAATAAGATATTATATTCGGTGTAGACCGACTGTATGATAATTAAAAAAAAAATACAATCGATCCTTGGCTACAAATTATTAATATTAAAAAAGGGAATTTTAAATTAATTTTATTTAATATAAAAACACAAAAATAATAAAAACAGGTAAGAAACTAAAGAAAGAAGCTTCAATTTTTAATTTTTAGTTTTTAATTTTTAATTTTCAATTTTTAGTTTTTAATTATTAAGTTTTAATTTTCAATTTTAAATTTAAAATTTTAAATTTTTAACTCTTAATTTTTATTTTTTAATTTTTAAGTTTTAATTTTTAATTTTAAATTTTTTATTTGAAATTTTTAATTTTTAATCTTTAATTTTTAAATTTTATATTTTCAGTTCTCATTTTTCAATTCTAATTTTTAATTTTTTATTATTAATTTTTCGTTTTTAATTTTGCAATTTTTCATTTTTCATTTTCAATTTTCATTTTTCATTTTCCATTTTTGAGTTTTCTTTTTTAAATTTTCATTTTTCATTTTCCATATTCCATTTTTCAATTTTCAATTTTAATTTTTCATATTACATTTTTTATTTTTCAAATTAAATTTTTCATTTTCCATTTTTCATTTTCCATTTCTCATTTTCCGTTTTTCATTTTTCATTTATATTTTTAAATTTTCTCTTTTCATTTTCCATTTTCCATGTTTCATTTTACATTTTCCATTTTCGATTTTTCTTTTTCCATTTTTCATGTTTCATTTTCCATTTTTAATTTTCAATTTTTAATTTTTAATTTTTAATTTTTAATTTTTAATTTTTAATTTTTAATTTTTAATTTTTAATTTTTAATTTTTAATTTTTAATTTTTAATTTTTAATTTTTAATTTTTAATTTTTAATTTTTAATTTTTAATTTTTAATTTTTAATTTTTAATTTTTAATTTTTAATTTTTAATTTTTAATTTTTAATTTTTAATTTTTAATTTTTAATTTTTAATTTTTAATTTTTAATTTTTAATTTTTAATTTTTAATTTTTAATTTTTAATTTTTAATTTTTAATTTTTAATTTTTAATTTTTAATTTTTAATTTTTAATTTTTAATTTTTAATTTTTAATTTTTAATTTTTAATTTTTAATTTTTAATTTTTAATTTTTAATTTTTAATTTTTAATTTTTAATATTTAATATTTAATTTTTAATTTTTAATTTTTAATTTTTAATTTTTAATTTTTAATTTTTAATTTTTAATTTTTAATTTTTAATTTTTAATTTTTAATTTTTAATTTTTAATTTTTAATTTTTAATTTTTAATTTTTAATTTTTAGTTTTTAATTTTTAATTTTTAACTTTTAATTTTTAATTTTTAATTTTTAATTTTTAATTTTTAATTTTTAATTTTTAATTTTTAATTTTTAATTTTTAATTTTTAATTTTTAATTTTTAATTTTTAATTTTTAATTTTATATTTTTCAATTTTCATTTTCCGTTTTTCACTTTTCAATTTTCATTTTCCATTTTTCGTTTCTCATTTTTAGTTTTTCATATTTCAATCACTAACTAACTGATTCGATTTAACGATGTCCGTCCGTCCGTCCGTCCATCCCTCCGTCCGTCCGAAATTGAAATTGGTGAGAATCGGTCAATGTTCAGACCTAGCCCCCATACAAATGACCCCTATGAAATCGACATAAATTGCCAAAAGATCCATATTGTCATATAGATCTTACTCAAATTGGGTTTGTATGCGTTTATTCCATCCATTAATGAGTAGTCTAAAAATGATCCCTGGAACAACTCTTAGTCATAGGCCCCATATAGAGCTGCTTCCCGATCTTCACTTAAATCTATCAAAAAAACAAAAATATTACAGTGATTCTTCTCAAATTTTGTTTGTATATATTTTTGCAAAATACAAGAGACTTTACCAAACATAGTCAGGATCGTTCCATTTTTGGGCCTAGTCCCCATATAGATACAGCATCCGATATGAACTTTTTCATATCTGCAGCCAAAAAAATTAATAAAAATCCCACTCAAATTTGGTTTATGCTTATTTTCTATTTCCAGTTAGTTGGGCCTATGAGATAGGGTCTCTAAACACATGGTATAGGGTATCATATAGTCGGTCTCGACCGACTATAATTTTCTTACTTGTTTAGTTTTTAATTTTTAATATTTAATTTTATTTTTAATTTCAATACGAAGAATTACAACGTATACAACATATCTTAAGAAAAACAACAAAAATTTATTTTTTCAAGAGTTTTTGCAAAGTTTCATTCATACCTCGTGACCCCTTTGACCGATTTTGACGACTTTAAATAGCAATTCCTTTGGGATGTTACTAAACGATTTTATACAAAAACGGCGTGATCGTGATTTCCTCAGATAGACGGACAGCCAGACATACGGTCATCGCTAAATCAACTTCCGTTGTTATAATGATCAAGAAAATATATGGTTTTGGGGTCTCCAGAATTAGTTTCGATGCGTTACAAACGGAATGACAAACCTATACATACCCTCAGCCACTGAGTTGTGGAGCCTGTAAAGATATGTTTCTTAAAATACAATAACGCACACCATAAATCGTATAATAATTGTTTTTTTGTTTAAAATTCAGTTCATTATTTAAATGTTTATACATATTTCTTAATTTTTCTTTTTTAATTTTCCGTTTTCCATTTTCATTTTTTCAATTTTAATTTTCATTTTTTTTCCAGTTTTTATTTTTCATTTTTAATATTTAGTTTTCCATTTTCCATTGTTCATTTTCCATCTTTCATTTTCCATTTTTCATGTTTAAATTTTCAGTTTTCATTTTCCATTTTTATTTTCCAGTTTTCATTTTTCATTTTCCATTTTTTATTTTCCATTCTCCATTTTTGATTTTCTATTTTTCATTTTTCATTTTCCATTTTAAATTTTCCATTTTTCATTTTTCATGTTTCTTTTTCCATTTTTAATTTTTCATTTTCCATTCTACATTTTTCAATTTTCATTTTCAATTTTCCATTTTTCATTTTCTATTCTCCAATTTTCATTTTAGCCTTTCTTTTTCCATTGTCCATTCTCCATTTTCTATTTTCCATTTTCCATTTTCCGTTTTTCTTTTTTCATTTTCCATTCTCCATTTTTCATTTTCTAATTTCCATTTTTCATTTTGCATTTTCCATTATCCATTTTTCATATTCCATTTTTTCTTTCATATTGGCGATTTTTTTTATTTATTTTTTTTACGATAAAAAAATATGTGGCAATACTACTAACATAGATCGTGGTAGTTGTGTTTGTTGGTATGATTGTATCATTTTTTTGGGGGGCTTTTTTGAACTGTGGATGTTGTTGTACAACTATTGTGTTCATGCACTAAAATATTACTACAAACACACTGGGTTTTATGTTTTTTTAAAAGGTATCTACAAATTTTTGCTCGCATCAAAGCACAGTGATGCCCGATTTAGCCCATTTTCAATACCAACCTGCTGGGAATTATGGCAAATAATATTACTGTAACCTTAACCCAGTTAAACGGTTTTTTGTGAATGAGCGTGATTTCAACAGATAGACGGACATCGCTATATCGACTCGAGTTGTGATAAGGATCAAGAATATATATATTTTATGCGGTCGGAAATTAGTTTTCCGATGCGTTACAAATGGAATCACAAACCTATATAGCCTCTGCCACTGAGGTGTGTTGGGTATAAATAATGTTCTTGTCAAAGATCTCAAGACTAATCATATCCCGCCATTTTTTGTCCGACTACTCACATTAATATATGAATGGACTCGTACACAGTGTGAAGCCTTTTTCTATTATAGTAGCCCAGCTATATGATATTATATATTAACTTTTTATGGTCGGTGCCGCGCCCACTGCTCCGACACGCCCATTTTTCTTCAACTAATTTATGGGCTCACGCAATGACCCAAGGCTCTCATTTTTACAGTACTCCAGATATATACCATTTGATATTGCCAGGGTTGCCAGGTGAAACCTTAAAGAAAACCGGACAAAATTTTAAAATAAATCTATGTTGTAAAATTTTACAATGTGATTTTTATTTTTTATATTTTTCATTCTGCGATGTTGCTTTAAGCAGATTTTTATTTTTAGAAAATATATCTCTAACATTTTGGCATGTATAATTAATATTAAAGAAGATAAGAGTTCGCTTTTAACTAAATTCAACGACATTCGGTTACGTTCATTTGTCCATAGATTAACCACCACACTAGAAATCCTTTCAATATTAGCATTCGAAACTGGAGTCGAAAAGACGAACTGAGCTATTTTCAATAAATTTGGTGCAGACTCTTTTTGAAAGAAATAGTTCCACTTTTCAAGAGAAGATGTTCCTTCAAGTGTCTCTATTACCGAATTCAATGCACATATTTCGGCGTGTAAACATTCTGGTGGAACTTCACCCTTCACTGGCGGCAACATCCAAATTTTCAAAATTTCATCCAGACTTATAGACTTTTTACCGTCTACAAGACTCATAGCTTGAAAGTGCATATAAGGAGAATTTTGGAAATCAATCCATTTTTCCAAATAGTTCACTGCTCTAGCATATACAATTAAAGCCTCTTTTTTTGAATTTATTTACCTGACAAGGATCTAAATAGTTTTTCATCATGGCAAATTTTACTTTCATGCCAAAAAATTCGGTGTCCATGTTATTTTTCAACGACTCTCGAAATTGTACCAATGTTAGATAAAGATCATATGCCAAAGTTGTACGAGTTTCTAGAATTAAAAAAAATTTTTTGAAAGGAAGACATAAATGAGTGAACGAAATAGATATAAATTTCGGAAATTGTAGGTTCATCCACTGGCGACATTTCATTTTCTTGATCTGATATCATTGTCCATATTGGTCTTGGACATTCGTCTTCACCTAATGCTAAAAAATAATATTTTAGTGGCTACCAGCTTAGTAACAAGCGATCAACTGCTTTAAATAAAGATAGCCATCTAGTATGATTATGTCGAACCACTTCAAGAAACTCTGATTCGTAAAAATCATAACATTCTTTCAAATTTTCTCGCCTTTTGGCTGAATTAGAAAATTCAGCAAACACTTTCAATATAACGTTTTCAATGTTGAATGATAATAATTTCAAAGCAGGTTTAGCACAATTATGAATTATATGATCATTACAATGAGCTGCAATAACGCTTTCATTTTCTTCGTTCATTAAATTTTGGAAAACCGAATTGTTTACTCCGTAATTCACACTAGCGTTATCAGCTCCATATGCAGTTACATTGTTCCAATTTAATCCGTTGTCAGTTAATACTCGACAGAGCTGATTTTTAATTGATCTCGAATCTTCGAAAGGATCTTCATAAAAATCTAATATTTTAATACTCAATCCATTCTGTAGAGCATAAAATTGAACGAATACAGGAAAAAGCTTACGATTACCTTTGTTCGATGCGTCAGTAGCAATAGAAAATGGTACGTTGTTTTTCAAATCTTCTATCACAGGTTCAATTGAAAAAGGGTACAAATCATTTAGTACAACTGCCGAAGCTTTTGTACGTCCAGCTGTAACTTTTATAGCTATTTCAGAACCAGAAAATGCCTGTTTTATAATATTAATTCCGCATTCCTGAGCCAAGTATGATAAATGAAGTTTTACACCATGATAAATATGCAACAATTCAGCAATAGCCACTGCATCGTTTTGGGAATTATCTTTCGGTGAAAAGAAAGATCTTAATCTTTGAGAAGAAGCTGCAGCAGGTTAATCAAATACCTATTAATTTTATTATATCAAATGAAAATATATATATAGAAATAATTTATAACAAAATTACAAAAGGTTTCTTAGTTATTATAACATGTAGAATATTATAAGGTATAATAATAATACAACACCTTCCCTTTTTTTGTTTATATAATTATAAAATAATAATATATAATTAATAATGAGTTTTAAGTGTCTTAAATACATTGTAAGTTATTTATTAGCAATAAAATGAATTGGTTTATAAAAGTTAGTCTGAATTCTTTGACGGTTACTTTTCCGTGGAATGACAGTATTATTTGTTTCATTTTTAATATTATTATTATTAATTGTGTTTTCCAAAATTTTATTTGTTTTTCTAATTTTAATAGGAAATGAATTTCTTCTATTCACTTCTATCCACCCTTCAATGACATCCGATGAAGTTTCGGACTTTAAATAAATTAACTCAAACCATTTACTATAATAATCTACAATAATCAAAAATATTTTTCCAGAATATTCTAAAATATCACATCCAACTTTTTCGAAAGGCAGATTTGGAATACTGTGTGAGATTATCGGTTCTTTTATATTTGGTGGTCTAATCTCTTGACATTTTCTACTTTTCATTATTAAATTCTCAATATCATCATTCATGTTCATCCAATGGAATAATTCTGACGCTCCTTTCCTTGTTTTAGATATACCCATATGACTTTCATGTAACTTTTCTAATACACTGATCTGTAAATTTCTCGGTATCATTATACGATCATTATAAAAGACTAAGTTCCCTTCAATTGTTATATCATTTCTTTTACTATAATATCCTCTTATAAAATCCGGAGTTTTATTTTTCTCGGGCCATCCTTCAAGTGAATACTTTATTAATAAACATAATAAATCATCATCCTTAGTAGCCTTTTTTATTTTCTCTAGACTATCATCTGTAACTTCAACACTATGTACCATTTCTGTTACTCCTTTTTCATGTTCAAAATCCCCGTTATCAATAAAATTTCTCGAAAAATAATCTGCAATCACTATGCTTTTGCCAGGTCTGTATATAACTTCTACATTGTAGGGATACATTTTTAATTTTAATTGTTAATATCTTTTTTTAAAATAGTTTCCAGTGGCTTATGATCCGAAATAACCGTTATCTTTTTCCCATAAATAAATTGATGAAATTTTTTACAGGAAAACACAATTGCCAAAAATTCTTTTTCAATTTGGGCATATTGCTTCTCTGCAGTTGACAAAGACCGTGAAGCAAAATAAATAATTTTATCATTTTGAAATAAACAACACCCTAATCCATCTTTTGAAGCATCAGTTTGAATAACTATATCCTCTTTTTCATTAAATGGCGTGATAATAATATGATTGGAAACAACATTCTTAATTTTCTTGAAACATTCTTCATGAAAGGGTAGTATTATATAATCATTACCTTTTTTAAGTAGTTCTCTCAGTGGAGATGTTAAATCTGCTAAATTTGGTATGAACTTTCTTAGATAATTTACTAGACCTAAAAAAGATTGAAGTGCAGTTCTGTCCTTTGGAAAATTTAATACTAATATTGATTCTATACGTTTTCCATCTTGTTTTATACCTTTGTTTGAAATTATGTGTCCTAAAAAACTTACCTCATTAACTCGAAATTGAATTTTATTTTTATTTAGTTTTATATTTTGTTCTCTTGCTCTCTTTAAGAACATATTTACATTTTTATCATGTTCCTCTATTGTTTCCCCACCAACTATTATATCATCAATATAAATATTTAGTCCTGGCAAATCACCAAAAGTTTCATAGTTATATCTTTGAAATACCTCAGATGCCGTAACTAAACCAAATGGTAATCTTTTAAACTTATAACAACCAAAAGGAGTACTAAGCGTAACTAAATTACTGGATTTCTCTATTAGAAGAACATGCCAGAAACCATTCTTTAGATAATACTGAAAAATATTTGTAATTGACCAAATTTGTACTTATTTCCTCAAACGTTGGTATTAAATAATGATTAAGAATTACATATTTATTAAGTTCTCTTGGATCTAAACATAAACGTAAGCTACCATCTTTCTTTTCTCGAATAACTATATTATTTACCCATGCTTGTGGCTTATCTGTTTTCTCTATTATATTCATATAAACTAATTCAGCTAATTTAGTTTTTAATTTATCTTTTATTTTCATTGGCACTCTTCTGGGTGTATGAGCTACTGGAATTGCGTTAGTATTTAGTTCAATATTATATGGCTTATGAAACTGACCTATTCCTTCAAACACATCTTTATATTTCATACACAACATTCCTAGTCAATCAAGAGATTTATCCACATTTAAACCTCTTTTAATTAATCCTAATTTAACACAAGTATCTCTACTTAATATTGGTTTATAACCATAATCAACAATTAAAAATATCTCTTTATAAATATTATTTTTCGAAACACAAGAAAGTGTTATTTCGCCCAGAGGACTTATTTTATGACCACTATATGTCTGTAAAATAGTATTAGAAGGTTTTAATATTGGGGTTTTTAGCATAGCATTCAATGTAGAAATTGGAATTATATCTTCATCTGAACCAGTATCTAATTTAAATTTTATATTATGATTTTCTACCATTATATCATGATACCAAACATCTTTTAAATTGTATGAATTAATACTGTCAGTCAACGCAAAATCACAATTAAAATCAGAACTGTCAGAACAATATTTGATTAAAGTATTAACATGAACATTTGATTTGCACGCAATTGAAAAATGATTTAATTTTTTACATTTGTAACAAGTCTTACCAAATGCTGGACAATTATTAATATTATGCTCTTTGTTACATCTTAAACATCTTTCAACTGAATATTTCGACTTTTGTTTTTGAAAGTTTCTAAGTCTGTTGTTTTTATATTTATTAATATAATCTAATTGTTCCAGCTCACCAGATTTTTCATATTCTTGAACTACATCTACATTTTTCTTAGTTTCTTGCACTTCTCGTACTTGCTGTAATTGCTTTTCATGTATTTTGCATTCCAAGATTGTTCTCTAAATTTAAATATTATCCATTTTCAGCAACTTTTCTTGAAGTTTTAAGTCAGTTACACCCAACACAATTCTGCCTCTTACCATTTCGGATACATCTGTAAAATCACAGCTACTCGATAATTCTTTTAATCTCTCACAAAATCATCAACTGGTTAAATTTCTTTTTGAATTCGAGAATAAAAGATAAATCTTTTATACAAAATATTTTTTTTAGGCGTAAAATAATCAGAAAGGGCTTTTATAACTTTAATATAGTTATTGCTATCTTCAGTTGGGATGTCAAATGTTCGGATTATTTCTTTTCATTCAGATCATATTTAATTTCGCAATAAAGCTAGTTTAATAGCATCACTTAATTCAACATTTTTGGCTACTAAATAATCTTCGAAATTTCTCAATTCTTGGCCTTATATCCAGAAACTTTTAAGTCCGGAATTGCTTTCAGATCCATTTAGATTTATTTTTTTTTTAATTAGAATTGTATATTTATATTTTTCAGCTTCAGAATGCTTTCTTTTTTTTTTTTTTTTAAACCGAATGCGCCATGTGATTGTATTTATTCTGTTAATCAAATACCTATTAATTTTATTATATCAAATGAAAATATAAATATAGAAATAATCAATAACAAAATTACAAAAGGTTTCTTAGTTATTATAACAAGTAGAATATTATAAGGTATAATAATAATACAACAGCTTCAATGTGTTTTTTGAGTTTGCGTGATGCGTTAGGGATTTAATACCATCATACATAACAGTAAACGTTATATTACACAGTTTGCATCTAGCTTTGCTGTTGGATTTTTCATTTCCAACATAGCCTTCGCTGACCCAATTATATTATTTTGCCAATCTGCATTGTAATTGCACTTCCTTCTCTTTGTTGTGGAACCTCCTTCTTTTACCTTACTCATTTCTTAGCTAGAATAATTTTTAGTTAATTTAAAATGGTTTGGGTATTAAAGTTATACAGACCTCTTAGTTGACTATTATAAAAAAACAAGTTTAATATTTAATTTTTAACCACCAGCAGTCAGCAGAAAACTTTAAATAATACTTTAATATATTGCATTCGCTATGGAACTATAATTTTTATAAAATAAAATTTTTCATAGCCTACTGCGATGAAAACAATTAAAATTTCAAAATGTTCAAATTTGTTATACCAAATGCTTGACATCAAGCTCGTGTACGTGTGCTTGACATTTGCTGTACGACCTGTACAGCATTCATTTTTTTTCATTTAACTTTGAATTTTCAATTTCAGTTATATATTCTTCCTTTATTTACATATTTTAACAAATTTGATATTCACATATCAGATCTTATCTTTACATATAGATATTGCAACAAATAATATATAAGATCTAAAGATATTAGATAGTTTTTATTTTATTCTTTAATGATTTTTAAAGGAAAATGGAAGGAAAAAAACCTTTATATGATTTAATAAATTCAAATACTATCTGAAAATATTTATGTGCTTATAGGAGGTTTATTAGAATTAATAGACATCTATAAGCAAATAATTTTCAATTTGGTGATTTCTTTTTAATTTTACGTTAATTCTCTACATTCTCTTATCAGTGGGTAAGAGGAATTTTCAATTTTGGCAAAGTAATTGTTATTAATCCTTTTTATGAAATCGATAATTTTTTCATAACCTGTTTCTTCACGAAGAAGATTTGTAGGGTACCTCCAGGGCTTTTTATTTATCATTTTAAGACATTTGTTTTGTATAATTTGTAAGCATTTTAGGTGGCAGTTGGCAGCGTCACTCCAAATAGGACACGCGTATGTTAATATTGGCCTTATAACACTTTTGAAGAGTAGATTTTTGTTTTTGGGGTTTAGAAATGACCTTCAATTTAGTAGTGGCCATAATGCTTTAAATGAATTTATAGCTTTTCGGCAAGTAGCCATAATATGTTGTTTAAAAGTAAGCTTTTTGTCCAAGACAACTCCGAGATATTTGACATGATTAAGTACATTTATGGTATTATTTCCGATAAGAAGATGACGCATTGGCAGTCTTTTGGGAGATTTGTTGAATGGAAAAATTATTGTTTGGGTCTTGTTTGGATTAATTTTGATTTTCCATTTGTGAAAATATTTACTGCATTTTAGAAGTCCCTTTTCCATTTTCTTCAGACTTATAGACTTTTTACCATCTACAAGACTCAGCTTGAAAGTGCATATAAGGAGAATTTTGGAAATCAATCCATTTTTCCAAATAGTTCAATGTTCTAGCATATACAATTAAAGCCTCTTTTTTGAATTTAGGATCTAAATAGTTTTTCATCATGGCAAATTTTACTTTCATGCCAAAAAATTCGGTGTCCATGTTATTTTTCAACGACTCTCGAAATTGTACCAATGTTAAATAAAGATCACATGCCAAAGTTGTACGAGTTTCTAGAATTAGTAAAATTTTTTGAAAAGAAGACATAAATGAATGAAGAAATAGATATAAATTTCGGAAATTGTAGGTTCATCCACTGGCGACATTTCATTTTCTTGATCTGATATCATTGTCCATATTGGTCTTGGACATTCGTCTTCACCTAATGCTAAAAAATAATATTTTAGTGGCTACCAGTTTAGTAACAAGCGATCAACTGCTTTAAATAAAGATAGCCATCTAGTAGGACTATGTCGAACCACTTCAAGAAATTCTGATTCGTAAAAATCATAACATTCTTTCAAATTTTCTCGCTTTTTGGCTGAATTAGAAAATTCAGCAAACACTTTCAATATAACGTTTTCAATGTTGAATGATAATAATTTCAAAGCAGGTTTAGCACAGTTATGAATTATATGATCATTACAATGAGCTGCAATAACGCTTTCATTTGTTCGTTCATTAATTTTTGGAAAACCGAATTGTTTACTCCGTAATTCACACTAGCGTTATCAGCTCCATATGCAGTTACATTGTACCAATTTAATCCGTTGTCAGTTAATACTCGACAGAGCTGATTTTTAATTGATCTCGAATCTTCGAAAGGATCTCATAAAAATCTAATATTTTAATACTCAATCCATTCTGTAGAGTATAAAATTGAACGACTACAGGAAATAGCTTACGATTACCTTTGTTCGATGCGTCAGTAGCAATAGAAAATGGTACGTTGTTTTTCAAATCTTCTATCACAGGTTCAATTGAAAAAGGGTACAAAACATTTAGCACAACTGCCGAAGCTTTTATACGTCCAGCTGTAACTTTTATAGCTATTTCAGAATCAGAAAATGCCTGTTTTATAATATTAATTCCGCATTCCTGAGCCAAGTATGATAAATGAAGTTTTACACCATGATAAATATGCAACAATTCAGCAATAGCTACTGCATCGTTTTGGGAATTATCTTTCGGTGAAAAGAAGGATCTTAATCTTTGAGAAGAAGCTGCAGCAGTTTCAGCTTCAATGTGTTTTTTTGAGTTTGCGTGATGCGTTAGGGATTTAGTACCATCATACATAACAGTAAACGTTATATTACACAGTTTGCATCTAGCTTTGCTGTTGGATTTTTCATTTCCAACATAGCCTTCGCTGACCCAATTATATTTTTTTTGCCAATCTGCATTGTAATTACACTTCCTTCTCTTTATTGTGGAACCTCCTTCTTTTACCTCACTCATTTCTTAGCTAGAATTATTTTTAGTTAATTTAAAATTATTTGGCTATTAAAGTTGTACAGACCTCTTAGTTGACTATTATAAAAAAACAAGTTTAATATTTAATTTTTAACCACCAGCAGTCAGCAGAAAACTTTAAATAATACTTTAATATTTTGCATTTCCTATTGAACTATAATTTTTATAAAATAAAATTTTTCATAGCCTACTGCGATAAAAACAATTAAAATTTCAAAATGTTCAAATTTGTTATATCAAATGCTTGACATCAAGCTCGTGTACGTGTGCTTGACATTTGCTGTACAACCTGTACAGCATTCATTTTCCATTTAACTCTGAATTTTCAATTTCAGTTATATATTCTTCCTTTATTTACATATTTTAACAAATTTGATATTCACATATCAGATCTTATCTTTACATATAGATATTGCAACAAATAATATATAGGATCTAATGATATTAAATAGTTTTCATTTTATTATACCCTCCACTCCACTGTGCAGAGCGTATATATAAGTTTGTCATTCCGTTTGTAATAATTAGAAAAAAAATTTTGGACCCCATAAAATATCTATATTTGTGATCCTTATAACAACCGGAGTTGATATAGCGATGTCCGTCTGTCCGTCTGTGGAAATCACGATGACGGCATCAATCGGGCAGCTAGGGTGCTCTTTGACATAAAAAATGATTCACTAACATCCTGAAAAGTTTGCTATTTAAAATCGTCCAAATTGGTCGATTAGGGCCCGAGATTTGAATGAAGAACTAAAAAAAGTGTTGAAAAAATATAATATTCTATGTTGTTCTTGTCACGATCACGCTCTGAATAGTGCAGCTACAGTGATCATTTTAAGTGAGAATGATTCACCAAATTCATGGGAAGATTTCTGTTTAAAAAATCATTAAAATCGGTGGAACACGTCCAGGGAAATCTCTGAAAAAGTAAAATAAAAATGAAAAATATGATGTTTCTATATTGTTCTTTTTGTTATTCTAAATGTTGTGTTGTTGTCGTAGCTGGACTTGTTGTTTTTGTGGTCGTTGTGGTAATAATATAATAAAAACTAACCCTTTGTACATTTTTTTTTTATTAACTCTGGTAGAAAAATTTAAAAGTTTCCATTGTTTTGGCATCACTCTAAAAATTTGTTAGATCATTTCTGTTATTACCACGAGCCTGCCTGCAAAATTTCAGACCGAATGGCTCACGGGAAATTGGTCAAAATCGATCCAAAATTTTTTCGACAAGCTGACACTACGAGGTAATATAAAGGGAGTAAAAATTCACCAACATCTTAAGCAAATAATGCTAAAATACCTAGTTGTTAATAAAAAAAAATAATGTAAATATAGTAAAAAAAAATTTTATGTATAAATTTATTTATAAATTTATATAAACATATTAAATAATACAAATAATACACATATATTATATATGAATATCCATAATAACTGCATGTTAGAAATAAGTCGGTATATTATTATATTTACATAAAATTCTGCAATATTTTGTTGTGGGGAAAATACATTTCTTTTGCATTAACAGAGTGTCACTTCATTTTGCTCAGCGTGACTATGCCATTAGATGGCGCCACAATTTTTGTTTGTTCTAATTACCCTACAAGAAATGAATGACTGAAACTAACACATAAACAATTTTTGTACAAACACACTTGCAGTTTTTTCTATTAAAAACATATGATTGTCATTGTTGCTGTTGTAGAGTTGTTTTTGTTAAGGTTTAGGAAAGGTAAATAATTAATTAAATTAAAAATTTAAGTTAATTTTTGTTGTTTCTTTAGGATTCTTCAAAATATGTCAGTGAATTCGTTAGTGCGATTCTCAATTGTGGTGGCACGTCCCTCCATTATACCCTTCCACGATTTATTTTTTGCTGGCGTCTTGTGGCCTATTCCTGTTGGATCGTTAACTATTGCTGTAGAATCTTCACAAACTTTCAATCTATAACTTTTATACCTCTTAAGAAACGCATTTGTGTAAAGAATTATATTGTGCGACAATATGTTATATCCTGGATTTCGATTGTGAATGCTGTACCAGAAAATATTATTGATGGACTTTTTATCATGTTGGAAGATAATACACAAGAAATATAATTGTGTGAAACAACGCTGACACAGTTTATTAAATCGATTCGTAATGATTCCAGTTAAGTGCGCATGGAAGACACTATAAATATATTGTTAATACATGCTCAATCAGCAAATGAGCTTAAGGTAATGCACTGACATTTTATTAAAAATTCTAGCTATAAACAAAGTAAATCTTCCTTGCAGTATTTTACACTAATCCTTATATCTATCTTTCAGTCTGTTGCCATAACATGGATATGGGAGTTTGTTTTAATATTTGAATGTTTTAATTTATGCCATTCTGGAATATAGTGTCTGGAATATGATGTTGATAATATGAAACGAAATTAGTTTCTTCAAAAGAACAAAGATCTCAGAATATAGAACAAATTGATTTATGGAGGTATTATCACAATATCTCACACACCGTTCTGTACAAACAAAGGTAGCAGTATTTGAATGGATACATCATTTACTCATCAATTTTCCAAATGAATTGTATCAGGTTTGGCCGAAATTGTTAATTCACAACACTCAAAAGGTAAGCTTTAATATAAATTGTTGATATATATGTAAGTGTTATAATAAATTGTTTTCTTTAAGAAACTAATGATTGCACTAAGGCCCATTACCGGAAATTTCTATTGAGTTTGGGGATGTTTCGAGTGAAAAGTTGTTTAAATATCTGTTTTAAGTTAAGCCCATTGTCCTGTTTCAACATTGTCTCAAAGTTATCACCACGTTTCGGAATTAGTGATATTGTTGTGTTTTTGATATTTAATGTTTATTTTGAATTTTGAATTTGATTTTAAATAAAATAAATAAATAAAAAAAATAAGTCGTGTTTCATTATAATCAAGCGTTACCGGTCAATGATGATGTATATATCCATCAAATGTGACCTGTCAACGATGATATAATAGCTATCATCGTTGACTACTAAACAGCGGTAGAGTGAGCAGTTCAGATATATATTATATGTTTTACATACTTTCATAGGTTAGAGTAAGATGCAAAATCACATGTACACAAAAGTTTCGGTCAGTTTTGGCATATTTGCCTTAATAAAATGATAGAAACTTTGTTCTACGCGATGACCGACACTTCAGTCAGTAGTGACGGTCATATCACCGGTCAAATGACCGTCACTTTTCTTGTAGGGTAGCTTTGCAATACTTATTTCTATTTTATAATGAATGTTAATATTTTCAACTGGATATCATACAGAACAATGTTAAGAGTATACACGGGCTGGTCTTTTATTTCATACGTATTTTCATTATTCTTTTACAAATATGAACATAAGTTTGGCATATTAACTTTTTGTTGTCATTACAAAATAGAGTTACCGAGTTATCAATGAGTTTTTTGCTTTCAAAAAAGTTCTACATAGTTATATAGAATTATTATTCTGCTTTACCTACAAAATATCTGATTGCGATTACATCTAATTTCTAAAAATTGTTTATAATTACTAAAGCATTATTATACACATAAATACAAAATTACACTTTTAAATTTTCCATTCAAATTTAAGAAAATATCAATTCTAATTGAATTTCAGAAAATCATATCAAAGCGTCGGAAATTATAATTTTAAATTTAGAAGACATCAATTGCATCTTTAATATATAAATTTTATTCGTTAAACACAAATTGAAATTCCAAAAAAAAAACACCAAATACCTATGTTTACATTTAAAAAATTTTTACATTTAAAAAAATATTGACATTCAGGAGAAATTAATAGCTTTTCAGTATCGCGATTCAGTGACTTCTTTTAACGATAGTCGAATCGTCAAAAAAAGAAAATTGCAAAATTATCAGAAAATTTCTAAACGATATTCGCTATTGTTAAAGTCAGCCGTTGTTGTTATCTAAACGACAACCATTTTTGTGTTGTTTATTCAATCGAAAAAAACTTAAATTTTTAGGTTGAAATGTCGTCATACATAAATAAAAATCATAAAATAGTGAAAATATTTTGCTTTAATTAAAATACTTTTTTATATAAAAAAAAAAAATTAAATAGCATATTCAATTCATTATTTCATTTTCAAATAAATACACAGAAATATTAGTAAAAAAAATAAAGATATTAAACATAAACATAAAATCATCCTGTCAAACACGAAGTAATTTGTTTTTTTCTATTCTTCTTTGTGTTTTTCGCTTATTTTGACAGAGATGCCACTCGTTTACAATTTAAATAAATAGAAAAATAGATTTGTCGACTGTCATTAAGATGTATGTACTTAGTGAATCACTTAATCCTTAGTGCAAACAACAATAGCTGTCGATATATTTTGCGATTGTCGGATCGTTGAAATTTACCGAATCACAGTACAGAAAACATTACTTTAAATTCAATGAATTTTAGAAAACGTCAAATGATATTTAAGAATTGCGAACATAAAAACTGTTACATAAATAAACGCAATTTGATGAGAATGTTATTTTTTATATATAAATTTTCACAATTTTTTTTGGATGAAAATTTGAAGTTTTTCAGAAAATAAAGAGAACAAATTATTTTATTTAAAATGTTTGGGACATTTGGTTTTTTGCGTTTGGCATCCCTAATTTGAATATTTATTTTATAAATTTATTCTCTATGTTTTCCAAATATGGCAATATTTTTATACACAACCATTACCTTTGCAATGGAGGTTAGAGCGAGCTATTTAATTAGCAAAAACTAAATTAAACGAGAAGTTATGTCATATAACCGGAAACGCATGCATATAGGTATATAACCTAAATGCATGCCGATCAGCAACCACGATGACCAAAAAGCAAACACCGAAATAAATCCGAAATAATAGAAAAGACGAAAACCAACCCAAAGAATTTGCTGAAATAATTTGGTATTAAGTTTAACAAATTGTTTAATTCTTCATTTACATTTATTACCAAGACTCAAACCGAGGTGGAGGGTATCAAAGATTCGGCACAGCCGAATTTAACACTATTACTTGTTTTTTAATGATTTTTAAAGGAAAATGGGAGGAAAAAAACCTTTATATGATTTAATAAATTCAATTCTTTGCACTAAGATTTTTTCAATATTTTTCTTCACTCAAACCTCTATAACTAGAGTTCTAATTAACGTAGGCTGTTGACATAGCTAAGAACACTCAGTGGATCAAGCTCCTTCTTTTGAGCTATTAACTGCTTAAATTCGTTGGGTTTGAGGAAAGTTATGCGTGGAGAATCAACTTTACTTTTACTGTACGTTATCTTATCTTGGCATATTTTGGCATTACTGTACGTTAACTTCTCTTGGCAAATTCGTTAGGTTTGAGGAAAGTTATGCGTGGACAATCAACTTTACTTTTACTGTACGTTAACTTCTCTTGGCATATTTTGGCATTACTGGTATTATATTATAATATTATATTATTATTATATTATAAAAATTAATATAATATAATATAATGCTGCGGAGCAGCAGGGGTCCTCTAGTACTATCTGAAAATATTTATATGCTTATAGGAGGTTTATTAGAATTAATAGACGTCTATAAGCACATAATTTTCAATTTGGTGATTTCTTTTTAATTTTACGTTAATTCTCTACATTCTCTTATCAGTGGGTAAGAGGAATTTTCAATTTTGGCAAAGTAATTGTTATTAATCCTCGTTATGAAATCGATAATTTTTCATAACCTGTTTCTTCACGAAGAAGATTTGTAGGATACCTCCAGGGCTTTTTATTTATCATTTTAAGACATATGTTTTGTATAATTTGTAAGCGTTTTAGGTGGCAGTTGGCAGCGTCACTCCAAATAGGACACGCGTATGTTAATATTGGCCTTATAACACTTTTGAAGAGTAGATTTTTTTTGGGGTTTATAAATGACCTTCAATTTAGTAGTGGCCATAATGCTTTAAATGAATTTATAGCTTTTTAGCAAGTAGCCATAATATGTTGTTTAAAAGTAAGCTTTTTGTCCAAGACAACTCCGAGATATTTGACATGATTAAGTACATTTATGGTATTATTTCCAATAAGAAGATGACGTCTTGGCAGTCTTTTGGGAGATTTGTTGAATGGAAAAATTATTGCTTGGGTCTTGTTTGGATTAATTTTCATTTTCCATTTGTGAAAATATTTACTGCATTTTACAAGCCCCTTTTCCATTTTCTTCAGGAGTGCACTTGTAAGTTTGTTTGAAGAAGTTAACGCAGTATCATCTGCGTAGTAAGCAACTTTCATATATTTCGGGACTTTGAAATCGGATGTATATATCGAGTAAAGCAATGGCGACAAGACTGATCCTTGAGGTAACCCTGTGGTAATGGTTTTTGGAGATGATGTTTCATTATTAATCGCAATTTCTGCCGTGAATGAAATCTGAAATAAGTTTGCATAAATATTTTGGTATATTTGCATCAAGAAGTTTAAATACTAGGCCATTATGCCAAACGGTGTCAAACGCTTTTTCAATATCTAACAATATAACACCCGTTGAACGTTTATTGTTTTTATTGGTGATTATTTGATTTTTAATTCTGTTTATTTGATGAGTAGTGCCATGTCCTTTTTTAAATCCAAATTATTCTTTAGCAACAATAGAATTGGTCGTTACAAATTCACTAAGACGAGAATGTAGAATTTTTTCAAATATTTTACCGAAGTTACTTAATAGACTTATAGGTATGTAGCTGTTTGGGTTATTTTTTGGCTTGATAGGTTTGTTAATAGCTATAACCTTAGCATTTTTGAAATGGTTTGGGAAATAGTTGAGTTTGATGCAGCTGTTAAATAGTATAACCAGTAATTTTAGGGCTTTGAGTGGTAGTTTCTTTAAGAGAAGGTTCGGAACATTGTCAAAACCAGGGGGATTTTGAGGGTTTTATTGATGAGACAACATTCATTACTTCTTCAAGAGATGTATAAATAGCTGATTCAGAAATAGGATTTTCCTTCTTAAAGTTATTTACTGTTGAATTTATTAATGTATCCGCTGAATGGTTGTAGTTCGAAGTGAGGTTATTTGATTGGATTAATGTATTTGCCAGGACTTCAGCCTTGTCCTTATCACATGTTATTTTTGTTTTTCCAACTTTAAAGTGAGAGATTTAATTTTTTGCTTTTCCTCGCAAGTTCCTGCTTATTTTCCAAAATGATTTATCAACTGGTTTTAAATTGGATAATAATTGACACCATTTCTTATTGCGTTCCGAATTAATACTTTTATCAATCATGTTGCTTGGAAACTTAGTACATTGATTATAAAAAGTTTGCTCGGCTATATTTAAAGATCGTTGGCTTTTTCTTTTAAAGCTTCTTCTTAGTTTAATATATTTCAGTTATTTTAGGTGTAGACACATTCCTTGCTTCGAAAACTAATTTTATAAATTTTTGTATTTCCTGATCAATTACTAGCTTGGTATTGTATACATCCGAATTTAACGTGATTTTATTGTCTAAAAAATTCATATAAATGTTCCAGTTGGTTGCACTATAATCATAATAATTGAGGTCAACCTGCAAGGCAATTGATCCTTTAAGTGTACATATAATGGGGCGATAGTCTGATGGTATTTCGTAATCGGAATTGCTTAAAAGCTTAAAATAATATCGACTGTGGATGCTTCGCGATTGTGTTGATGGGGGAATAGGGTTGGGCTATTAGGATAGTGAATGAAAAAGTTACTTGATTGCTGTAGGTTATTGAGTGCAATTCCTGCAGTATTATTTCAACGGCAATTCCAAGAACAATGTTTGGCATTTAGGTCACCAAAAACTGTATATTCTTTGGTGGAAGGTGTTAGGTAAGATATCAGCACAGAAGTTATGGGTATATCTTGGTGAATATAACGAAGATACAACAATAGGTCTATTATTTATAATAACTTCAATTGAGATGTTTTGGATTGAGGAGGTGTTTGATATAAAGTGGTTTTTATATGCTACAGATTTATGAATTAACAGAGCTACTCCTCCTCTTCTTGCATCTGTTCTGTCGCTTCTATATAAATAATAATTTTTAAAATAGGGTCTATGATTTTCTGAAAAAAATGTTTCATTCAAAGACGCTATTTTAATATTTTCTCGTTCAAAAAGTATCTCAAATTGTTTCAATTTAGAAAAGTTTGAAATGCCATTAGCATTCAAGTGAAGCATTTTGAATTCGTTTAAATTGCTATAATCCATGGGCGTATTTCACCATAGACATTACAACTTTGATTTGTTGTACTTTTGAAGCGCACCTATGCAAATCATCCATAGCTGTAGTGAAAATATCAAAAAGCTCATCGATGCTAAATAAATCGTTGTTTGTTCTCAGCTGGTTAGCATATGTGGCTTTGCTGTTATTTATTGTGTTATTATTGATGATATTATTACAATTTGTGTTGTTGTTTCTTAAATTAGGGAAATCTCCCACTTTAAATTGAAATGAGTTATTTTGTTGCTGTCTGCTTCTATTCGGACTTTTAGAACTAACTCTTATTCTAGTTTCCAAATAGAGAAAACGTAACGGACAGTTGACATCGTTTGCAGAGTGATCAGTTCTCACTTTTCCTTGTTTTTTTGCAATTAAAGCATGTAAAAACAGCTGGCCTTTTTTCATTTGTGTTAAACGGACACACACTTGTATGATGTTGTTCTGCACATATCATACAAGCAGCACTTCGATGGCAATGTTCACCGCCATGGCCATACATTAAGCAGTTTCAGCATTGAGTTGGTCTGCTCCTGGATTTCGATTTATATTTTTTCCAAGAAATTATAATATTGGAAATTGTTCGTACATTTTTTAAGGCAGTTGGGTTAAAATTTTTACGAACAAATTGAACTTTATAAACTGCATTATTGTTTGAACTGAATTTGGTGGCTATTTCAGTTACGGAAGAAGGGGATAGGTTGTAGTTTTTTAGCTCCTTGGAGATTTCCTCAGAGCTTATGCGGAAACCGTGTAAAAAGGTGGTGCATAACCTATTTTCTTTGGAGCCATATGAATGAAACTCCATCTTATTCTCTTTAAGTATTACTTTGTAGCATTCGTACATTTTATTACTTGGAGCAAAAATTTTGGTACCAATTGAAGTACGTTTGATAATACAATCCTTACCAAGCAGCTTTTGTATTTCTGTAAATGAAGCGTTAGCTTCTACAACTATGGGTGGAGGTTTGTGTTCCTTAACTTCGTTAATATTTGATACGGGAGTTACGTTCATATCATTGAGACTAGCAAGCAGGCTAAATCTGTTGCTTGAAGTTCACGCAATGTTCGGGTTAACAAAACCCGGAGGAAGTTTTGTCATCTTCTTGTTCACAAGCTTTCTTTTTGATGAAGATTTGGCCCCTCGGGCCATCGCTAAATTTTTATTCCTGTTTGTCTACCACGTGAATTCAAATGAGATCAAGAATAGGCAAGTGCAAAAACAAAATTATACACTTGTTTTTAATTTTAAATAGTTGTACTCTAAGCGCTTTAATTTTTTATTAAAAATTCACTAACCACCTAGCGATATGAAATATACCTGTCCTATTCTCATACCTACCAAAAACATGTACAGAATTTCACAAAAATCGGTCAAGCCGTTTCGGAGGAGTTCGATCACAAACACCGTGACACAAGAACTTTATATATGAATATGGTGCATTTATTGCTTACACACAGCTTTTATTATACCGACCGACTCAGATACAAGTATAATGAGTTTGTGCTGAGGTTTGTAGCTAACAAAAATAGTTGACCTAGACCCACCTATTATTACACCGACTCACTCCCAGTCAGTTTCTGAGTCGATCTAATGATATCACTGTATTTATCTGTGTGTCCATGTTAATCTTGTAATCTGACTACATTGCGCAAAAATATATTGCATGTATTTCTCTCAAATTTTTCTCCCAAATTCATGAAAATATCACTCAAGTTTGGTTTATGCTTATTTTTTATATCCAATTATCACCTCAGTAAATATCATGTATATTATCTCTAGTTTTTATACCCTCCACTCCAGTGTGCAGAGGGTATATATAAGTTTGTCATTCCGTTTGTAATAATTAGAAAAAAAATTTGGACCCCATCAAATATATATATTTGTGATCCTTATAACAACCGGAGTTGATATAGCGATGTCCGTCTGTCCGTCTGTGGAAATCACGATGACGGCATCAATCGGGCAGCTAGGGTGCTCGTTGGCATAAAAAGTGATTCACTAACATCCTGAAAAGTTTGCTATTTAAAATCGTCCAAATCGGTCGATTAGGGCCCGAGATTTGAATGAAGAACTAAAAAAAGTCTTGAAAAAATATAATTTTCTATGTTGTTCTTGTCGCGATCACGCCCTCAATAGGACAGCTAGGGTGATAATTTTTAGTGAGAATGATTCACCAAATTCATGGGAAGATCTCTACTTCAAAAATCATTAAAACCAGTGGAACAGGTTTAGTGAAATCTCTGAAAAATTAAAAAAAAAAATGAAAAACATGATGTTTCCATATTGTTCTTTTTGTTATTCTAAATGTTGCATTGTTGTCATAGCTGGAGTTGTTGTTTTTGTGGTCGCTGTGGTAATAATATAATAAAAACAAACCCTTTTTACATTTTTTTGTCAACTCTGGTAGAAAAATTTAAAAGTTTCGATTGTTTTGGCATCACTAAAAAAAATTGTTGGATCATTTCTGTCATTGCCACGAGCCTGTCTGCAAAATTTCAGATCGATTGGGTCACGGGAAAGTTGTTAAAATCGATCGGGCAGCTAGGGTGCTCGTTTGCATAAAAAATTATTCATTAACATCCTGAGAAGTTTGCTTTTAAAATCGTCCAAATCGGTTGATTAGGTCCCGAGAATTGGGTGAAGAAGTAAAAAAGTTTTGAAAATATAAATTGAAATTTGTTATGTCATTTTTGCCGTCGCCACGAGCCTGCCTATAAAGTTTCAGATCGATTGGCTCACGGGAAAGGGGCCATAAATCGATCCAAATTTTTGTCGACAAGCAGACACTACCAGTTAATATAAAGGTAGTAAATAAAGGGAGTAAAAGTTCACCAACAATTTAAAAAACAAATTTTTATGTATTAATTTATTTAAAGAAAAAAAATAATTAAAAGAAATAGTAATAATAATAAAAAAAATAAAATAAAGATAAATGCATTCATAGCATTATAATATATATAAAAGGTCAATGTTTTCTAACCGTAACCGTAACGAGTCAGTTGTTTTTTTTTTACATGAAAATCATTTAAAACAGTTACCGAACGTAACCGGAACGTCCCAATACTTTTCATGTGAAAAAAAGGCTGACACGTTACGTAACAGTTACATTTCGCTAACTTGTTCTTTACACAGGCTACTGCTTTTGCAGCCAACTTCAGGTCTAGTTATATAGTTTCGTTAACATAACTGATAAAATTGTTTCTATTATTTTTTGCTGTAAGTAATAAATTATAAATATACTGAATTGCAAACTAAAATAGATACATATATTGGAGGTGCTTTAATACAAAAGAGTTAACGAAAAAAAAATCAAAAAAAAAAACAACTCTACTACATCAACAGTGACAGTCATATGTTCTTCAAATAGCAAAAAACTGCAAGTGTGTTTTGTTGACTACAAAACAAAACAAGTAAGAAAATTATAGTCGGTCTAGACCGACTATACGATACCCTATACCATGCGTTTAGCAACCCTATCTCTTAGGCCCAACTAACTGGACATAGAAAATAAGTAAAAACCAAATTTGAGTGGTATTTTTATTAATTTTTTTGGCTGCAGATATGAAAAAGTTCATATCGGATCTATATCTATATGGGGACTAGGTCCAAAAATGGACCAATCCTGATCATGTTTGGTAAAGTCTCTTGTATTTTGCAAAAAGACATACAAACAAAATTTGAGAAGAATCAGTGCATTATTTTTGTTTTTAATAGATTTAAGTGAAGATCGGGAAGCAGTCTATATGGGGCCAAAGGGATCATTTTTGGACTACTCATTAATGGATGTAATGAACGCATACAAACACAATTTGAGTAAGATCTATATGACAATTTGGATCTTATGGCAATTTATGTCGATTTCATAGGGGTAATTTGTATGGGGGCTAGGTCTGAACATGGACCGATTCTCACCAATTTCAATACCGTTCATCCCATGGCCGATAAAAGCTTATATACCAAATTTCATCAAAATATATTTATATTTGCGACCTGCAGTTTGATTACAAGCTTTACATGGACACACAGACGGACGGACGGACGGACGGACGGACGGACGGACGGACATCGTTAAATCGAGTCAGATAGTGATTCTGATTCGATCGGTATAATTAAAGATGGGTCTAGGTCAAATATTTTTGGTTGTTACAAACAGCAGCACAAAGTCATTATACCCAAACCACATAGTGGTATAGGGTATAAATAGTGTTGACAATATAAAAAACAAGTAAGAAAATTATAGTCGGTCTAGACCGACTATACGATACCCTATACCATGCGTATAGAAACCCTATCTCTTAGGCCCAACTAACTGGACATTGAAAATAAGCAAAAACCAAATTTGAGTGGGATTTTTATTAATTTTTTTGGCTGCAGATATGAAAAAGTTCATATCGGATGCTATATCTATAAAGGGACTAGGTCCAAAAATGGACCGATCCTGATCATGTTTGGTAAAGTCTCTTGTATTTTGCAAAAATATGTACAAACAAAATTTGAGAAGAATCAGTGCAATATTTTTGTTTTTTAATAGATTTAAGTGAAGATCGGGAAGCAGCTCTATATGGGGTCAAAGGGATCATTTCTGGACTACTCATTAGTGGATGTAATGAACGCATACAAACCCAATTTGAGTAAGATCTGTATGACAATTTGGATCTTATGGCAATTTATGTCGATTTCATATGGGTAATTTGTATGGGGGCTAGGTCTGAACATGGACCGATTCTCACCAATTTCAATAGCGTTCATCCCATGGCCGATAAAAGCTCACATACCAAATTTCATCAAAATATATTCATATTTGCGACCTGCAGTTTGATTACAAGCTTTACATGGACACACAGACGGACGGACGGACGGATGGACGGACGGACGGACGGACGGACATTGTTAAATCAACTCAGAAAGTGATTCTGATTCGATCGGTATAATTAAAGATGGGTCTAGGTCAAATATTTTTGGTTGTTACAAACAGCAGCACAAAGTCATTATACCCAAACCACATAGTGGTATAGGGTATAAATATGTAAAAGAAATTAGTGTTATGAAATATTTTATTTTGTTAAAAAAAAAAATCGCAAAATTAAAGGCTAAAATTCCATTAATAATCAAAAGGGGTTAAATTAATTTATTTATTTATTTTTACGTTATATTAATGCATTTTAAATAAGTAAAAGTAATTGTATATTTAAATAAAAATGCATTTGTATTATATGTTGCTGTCGTATTCAGAAAAATCAAGTAGCTGACTATACGACTTCAAATGCTGCTGGCAGCAGTCGTCTACGTGTTTCATTCATGATGTTGCATTTTTTTGCAAGCAATACTTACATATATTCTAAATAAAGAAATAATATTCTTTTCATACTGCGAAATCTATACAAATATATGTACAAATACTATATGTCAAATTTCAAATTTGCAATAATTGATACATTTTTGAAAGAAAATTGTATAATATGAAATGTCTTCAATTTATTTCATAGAAAAAAATTTTTTGAGGTGCGTGGATTTTCCATATTTACGGTTTTACTATTTTCGTAATGAGGTTAAATGAGTTAAAAAGAATTTAAAATTTTTGAAAATATTAGGTGAGGATACTCAAGATGTAATATACGATCGGTCTAAAACTTTTCACTTAGAGCCACAGTTAAATTCGAAACAACAAAAACCCATATATTTTGTGCGTAAAGTTTAACATTAAATGTGCTTTTCTTTAATGTCTATATATTTTTTCTCATTCATTTCTGACCATCTTCAATGTAAATTTACCAAAGTTTTTATACCCTATACCACTATGTGGTTTGGGTATAATGACTTTGTGCTGCTGTTTGTAACAACCAAAAATATTTGACCCAGACCCATCTTTAATTATACCGATCGAATCAGAATCACTTTTTGAGTTGATTTAACAATGTCCGTCCGTCCGTCCGTCCGTCCGTCCGTCTGTGTGTCCATGTAAACCTTGTAATCAAACTGCAGGTCGCATGGGATGAACGCTGTTGAAATTGGTGAGAATCGGTCCATGTTCAGACCTAGCCCCCATACAAATGACCCCTATGAAATCGACATAAATTGCCATAAGATCCAAATTGTCATATAGATCTTACTCAAATTGGGTTTGTATGCGTTCATTACATCCATTAATGAGTGGTCCAAAAATGATCCCTTTGGGCCCATATAGAGCTGCTTCCCGATATTCACTTAAATCTATTAAAAACAAAAATATTGCACTGATTCTTCTCAAATTTTGTTTGTATATATTTTTGCAAAATACAAGAGACTTTACCAAACATGGTCAGGATCGGTCCATTTTTGGGCCTAGTCCCCATATAGACATAGCATCCGATATGAACTTTTTCATATCTGCAGCCAAAAAATTAATAAAAATGCCACTCAAATTTGGTTTATGCTTATTTTCTATATCCAATTAGTTGGGCCTAAGAGATAGGGTCTCTAAACGCATGGTATAGGGTATCATATAGTCGGTCTAGACCGACTATAATTTTCTTACTTGTTTTTATTGCAATATGTATATAAAACTTAAAAATTTAATATTTTTTATTGTGTATTAACTTATTATTCTGCGATTTTCATTACATCACAAAATGTTACAAAATAGCACTACTTTTTCAAAAACAGAAAACTTCTAAATCAGTTTGAAAACAGTTGATCTGTAAAACTGTGTGTGAAATTGTGTCAAATAAAATTACAAATATTAATAAATATAATACATATATATATATATATTTTATTAATTTTGTTAAGAATTAGCACAAAATTGATTTTCCATTTTGCATTTCATTTATAAAGAATTCTGCCATATTTTGTTAAAGGGAAAATCCATTTTTGTTATATTAAAAAAAAACAGACTTGCATTTAATTTTTCCGTGACTGCCTCAATAATTGCGTAGATGCCACCACAATATTTTTTCTAATTAAATATTAACCAATATCTAACTAGAATAATGATTTATTCTGACTAAAAAGTTTCAATTAAAAGTTATTCAGCCCAATTATGAATATTCTCAAGGAATTTCTTTCTCACGGAAAATACATTTCTCGAGAAAAAAATTCCTCCAATTATAAATTCCGCGTGAACAAAAAATGATTAACTGGCATCATCGTATTTCGAAGCCACTTGCTTTGCTTATTGACAATTAATTTTCTATTTTTTGTGTATGTGCAAACGACCCTACAATAAATGACCCAATAAACATTTTTGTTTGCTATCAACTTGAGGTGCATTTGAGATCAAATACATTTCTCAAATCTCCAACGTTAATTCTCAAATGCACCTCAATAGTCCGATTATAGTCTTCTCAACTTAAAAGGCACATTTTTTATATGGCGATTTTCATAGTTATCAAATTGAGAAATTTGTAATTTTCAACTTGATAGCAAAGAAATATCTCAAATCGGTATCAAATGGAAGGTACGGAATTGCCATATTAAAAAAAATTATACTAATTTTAGAAATGAAAACACTGAACTTTTTTTAATGTTTCAATTTAATTTCATTATATATTTAATATTATTATGTACATATTTAACATTAAATGTACATAATATGTACATTTTTTAAAATCTAGAATTAAAAATAAATGAATTAATTATTTGTACATTTTTTGAATATTTATATTAAATATGTCATAAATAAGAATTTAAATTGAAAAATTCGACAAAAAGCAGAAATAATTAAAAATATATCAATTAATTATTTGTACTTTTTTGGCAGTTTTTAATTTAATTTATTATTTATGACATATTTAAATAATATCTCAAACTTAACACAAATCGTAAAGTTGAAAAAATGTTTGGTCTCAAGTGGAGAAAAGTGTTGGATATCCAATTGAGAGTAAAAATGTTTCTCAAAGATTGGAAAAAATGTTAAGTCTCAACTTGATGTCAAGTTGAAAGCAAACAAGGAGAAAAATTGTTCAACCCAAGTTGAGAATTACATTTGACATCAATTTGAGAACTTAACTTTTCTCCAACATTGGAGAAATAATATTTCAATGCATACTGGGGAATGACCGAAACTAACACATAAACAGTTTTTTTCTATTTGAAAAACATATGACTGTCATTGTTGTTGTTGTAGAGTTGTTTTTAAAAATTTTTTTTTTTTCGTTAAACAGCAATATTTGTGAATTACCGGGTATTATTTATTATTGGTTGTCGGAAAGTGAAGTTAATTCTAAAGTGTTAACTTAAATTGTTAAAATAAACAGAAATATAGACATAAATAAAGTTAATACTTTCTACATATATATTAAAAAAAAGCTGATTATTTAAATGATTCAAGTGATATCGCACACAGAATGTTTTGAGTTTATTATGAAAAATAACTGCGCAAACGTGTTGTCCAATGACTTTGCCTCCTCTCGGGATTCTAATAAAAGAAAGGGAGGTTCAATTGGTTTGGCGGCTACAAGTTTAGGTTTTGGAAAGGTAAGTAATTAATTAAATTAAAACTTCAAGTTAATTTTTGTTGTTTCTTTAGGACTCTTCAAAATATGTCAGTGAATTCGTTAGTCCCATTCTCAATTGTTTAAACGATCAATATTTACGTGTCCGGTATTTTCCGTGTGATCCTTGTATAACTTGGTGGCATGTTCCTCCACTATACCCTTCTCCGATTTATTTCCTGCTGGCGTCTTGCGACCTATTCCTGTTGGATTGTTTACTTAAAAATATTGTTATAGAATCTTCACAAACTTTCAATCTAGAAGCTTTTATACCTCTTCTTAAGGAACGCATTTATGTAAAGAATTATAATGTGCGACAATATGTTATATCCTGGATTGCGATTGTGAATGCTGTACCTGAAAATAATATGGTTATCTATTTGATATTATTTATGGACTTTTTATGATGGAAGATAATACACAAGAAATACAAATGTGTGAAACTACGCTGACAGTTTCTTAAATCGATTCGTAATGATTCCAGTTCAATGCGCATGGAAGACACTATAAATATATTGGTAATACATGCGCAATCACCAAACTTATTAAGGTAATGCACTGAAATTTTATTAAGAATTCTAGCTCAGAACAAAGAAAATCTTCATTGCAGAATTTTACATTAATCCTTGTATCTATCTTTCAGTCTATTCCCATAACATGGATACGGGAGTTTGTTTTATTATTTGGTTCGAATGTTTTAGTTTATGCCATTCTACCATGTCTGGAATATAATGTTTGTTCAAAAGAACAAAGATCTCAGAATATTCAACAAATTGTTTTATGGAGGTATTATAACAATATCTCACACACGGTTCTGTACAAGCAAAGGTAGCAGTATTTCAATTTTCCAAATGATGTGTATCAGTTTTGGCCGAAATTCTTATTTCACAACACTCAAAAGGTAAGCTGTATTATAATTTTTTTATATATAATTAAGTGTTATAATAAATTGTTTTCTTTAAGAAACTACTGATTTCAATAAGGCCCATTACCGGAAATTTCTATTGAGTTTAGTCAATTTATTCAGTGCTAAGTTGCGTACCACTTTGAGGGATGTTTCGAGTGAAGAGTCAGCAGAGTTATTTAAATGTCTGTATAAATTTAAGCCCATTGTCCTGTTTGCTTTGTCTTTATTTCAATATATAATGTTTGTTTATATTTTATTTTTAATTGCTTGATTTTTAATACAATAAATAAATAAATAAATAAATAATAAATCGTGTTTCATTATAATCAAGCGTGAAATTTCGAAATTAAATTTATTTTAAAGAAAAATTGAATAGCCAAAAGATTGGTAGAAGTCAATTGCGGGCTGAATTTATGGAAAACGCAATCAATGCCTGAATTGGCTTTCATTAAAGTTATAACCGTTTTATCCCGATTTTGACCAAACGTATATTATTTGAAAGGTATTTCTTTTTAGCCGATTTGCAGATTTACAGATTTTAAATTTTTTTCCTTTATTTTGAGTAAATTTCATTTAAAGTTGCTACTAACACATACATAAAACAAGTAAGAAAATTATAGTCGGTCTAGACCGACTATACGATACCCTATACCATGCGTTTAGAAACCCTATCTCTTAGGCCCAACTAACTGGACATAGAAAATAAGCAAAAACCAAATTTGAGTGGTATTTTTATCAATTTTTTTGGCTGCAGATATGAAAAAGTTCATATCGGATCTATATCTATATGGGGACTAGGTCCAAAAATGTACCAATCCTGATCATGTTTGGTAAAGTCTCTTGTATTTTGCAAAAAGACATACAAACAAAATTTGAGAAGAATCAGTGCATTATTTTTGTTTTTAATAGATTTAAGTGAAGATCGGGAAGCAGTCTATATGGGGCCAAAGGGATCATTTTTGGACTACTCATTAATGGATGTAATGAACGCATACAAACCCAATTTGAGTAAGATCTATATGACAATTTGGATCTTATGGCAATTTATGTCGATTTCATAGGGGTAATTTGTATGGGGGCTAGGTCTGAACATGGACCGATTCTCACCAATTTCAATACCGTTCATCCCATGGCCGATAAAAGCTTATATACCAAATTTCATCAAAATATATTCATATTTGCGACCTGCAGTTTGATTACAAGCTTTACATGGACACAGACGGACGGACGGACGGACGGACGGACATCGTTAAATCGAATCAGATAGTGATTCTGATTCGATCGGTATAATTAAAGATGGGTCTAGGTCAAATATTTTTGGTTGTTACAAACAGCAGCACAAAGTCATTATACCCAAACCACATAGTGGTATAGGGTATAATTATACAATACTATGTGTGTGTTTATTAAATTTGTTAATGTGTTTGTAATAAAAAGGAGTTTATTTTTTTATACCCTATACCACTATGTTGTTTGGGTATAATGACTTTGTGCTGCTGTTTGTTACTTCCAAAAATATTTGACCTACACCCATCTTTTATTATACCGATCGAATCAGAATCACTATCTGATTCGGTTCAACGATGTCCGTCCGTCCGTCTGTGTGTCCATGTAAACCTTGTAATCAAACTGCAGGTCGCAAATATGAATATATTTTGATGAAATTTGGTATATAAGCTTCTATCGGCCATAGGATGAACACTATTGAAATTGGTGGGAATCGGTCCTTGTTAAGACCTAGCCCACCATACAAATGACCCCTATGAAATCGACATAAATTGTTTCTATATTGTTCTTGTTGTTATTCTAAACGTTGTGTTGTTGTCATAGCTAAACTTGTTGTTTTTGTGGTCGTTGTGGTAATAATATAATAAAAACTAACCCTTTGTACATTTTTATACCCTATACCACTATGTGGTTTGGGTATAATGACTTTGTGCTGCTGTTTGTAACAACCAAAAATATTTGACCTACACCCATCTTTAATTATACCGATCGAATCAGAATTACTATCTGATTCGATTTAACGATGTCCGTCCGTCCGTCCGTCCGTCCGTCCGTCCGTCTGTGTGTCCATGTAAAGCTTGTAATCAAACTGCAGGTCGCAAATATGAATATATTTTGATGAAATTTGGTACATAAGCTTTTATCGGCCATGGAATGAACGCTATTGAAATTGGTGAGAATCGGTCCATGTTCAGACCTAGCCCCCATACAAATTACCCATATGAAATCGACATAAATTGCCATAAGATCCAAATTGTCATATAGATCTTACTCAAATTGGGTTTGTATGCGTTCATTACATCCACTAATGAGTAGTCCAAAAATGATCCCTTTGACCCCATATAGAGCTGCTTCCCGATCTTCACTTAAATCTATTAAAAAACAAAAATATTGCACTGATTCTTCTCAAATTTTGTTTGTACATATTTTTGCAAAATACAAGAGACTTTACCAAACATGATCAGGATCGGTCCATTTTTGGACCTAGTCCCTTTATAGATATAGCATCCGATATGAACTTTTTCATATCTGCAGCCAAAAAAATTAATAAAAATCCCACTCAAATTTGGTTTTTGCTTATTTTCAATGTCCAGTTAGTTGGGCCTAAGAGATAGGGTTTCTAAACGCATGGTATAGGGTATCGTATAGTCGGTCTAGACCGACTATAATTTTCTTACTTGTTTTTATTAAATCTGGTAGAAAAATTTAAAAGTTTCCATTGTTTTGGCATCACTAAAAAATTTGTTAGATCATTTCTGTCATTACCACAATCCTGCCTGCAAAATTTCAGATCGAATGGGTCACGGGAAAGGGGTTAAAATCGATCCAAAATTTTTTCGACAAGCAGACACTACGAGTTAATATAAAGGGAGTAAAAATTCACCAACATCTAAAGCAAATAATGCTAAAATACCTAGTTGTTAATAAAAAAAAAACAATGTAAATTTAGAAAAAAAAAAATTTATGTATAAATTTATTTAAAGAGAAAAAAACAAAAATAACGTTTGATGTTGTATTTTTGTGTGTAATATTTACATATATATACATAAACATATTAAATAATACAAATAATACATATATTCTATATATGTATATCCATAGCAACTGCATGTTATTTTATTTACATAATTTTCTGCAATATTTTGTGTGGGTAAAATACATTTCTTTTGCATTAACAGAGTGTCACTTCATTTTGCTCAGCGTGACTATGTCACAGTAGATGGCGCCACAATTTTTGTTCTAATTAGCTTTGCAATAGTTATTTCCATTTTAACATGAATGTCAATATTTTCAACTAGATATCATACAGAACAATGTTAAGAGTATACACGGGCTGGTTTTTTATTTCATACGTTTTTTCATTATTCTTTTACAAATATGAACATAAGTTTGGCATGTTAACTTTTTGTTGTCTTTATAACATAGAGTTACCGAGTTCATCAATGAGTTTTTTTCTTTAAAACAGTTCTACATAGTTATATAGAACTATTATTCTGCTTTACCTACAAAATATCTGATTGCGATTACATCTAATTTTTAAAAATTGTTTATAATTACTAAAGCATTATTATTCACATAAATACAAAATTTCACTTTTTAAATTTTCCATTTAAATTTAAGAAAATATCAATTCTAAAAACTGGAATTAAAATTTGCAATTATAAAGTAGAAAATATTAATTGAATTTCAGAAAATCATATCAAAACGTCGGAAATAATAATTTTAAATTTAGAAGACTTCAATTGCATCTTAAATATATAAATTTTATTCGTTAAACACAAATTGAAATTCCAAAATAAAAAAACACCAAATATGTTTAGATTTAAAAAATGTTTACATTTAAAAAAAATATTGCCATTCAGGAGAAATTAATAACTTTTCAGTACAGCGATTAAGTAACTTATTTTAACGATAGTCGAATCGTTAAAAAAAAGAAAATTACAAAATTATTAGTAAAAATTTTAAACGATATTCGCTATTGTTAAAGTCAGCTGTTGTTGTTATCGAACATAGAAATTGTTACATAAATAAACGCAATTTGATGAGAATGTTATTTATATATAAATTTTCACAATTTTTTTTGGATGAAAATTTGAAGTTTTTCAGAAAATAAAGATAACAAATTATTTTATTTAACATGTTTGGGACATTTGGTTTTTTGCGTTTGGCATCCCTAATTTGATTACTTATTATTATAAATATATTCTCTATGTTTTAAAATATGGCAATGTTTTAATAAAAAAAGTTGAGAGAGCTTTTTTTGGTTATTATTTTGTTAGTCCATCCGACCTATATGGCCGCAATGAAGAAATATTTGGCCAATTAAAAGAAACTATACAGCCATCTCCAATTAGAACGATTTAATGTATATAGCCACCCTACACAACCATTACCTTTGCAATGGAGGTTAGGGCGAGCTATTTAATTAACAAAAACTAAATTAAACGAGAAGTTATGTCATATAACCGGAAACGCATGCATATAGGTATATAACCTAAATGCATGCCGATCAGCAACCACGATGACCAAAAAGCAAACACCGAAATAAATCCGAAATAATAGAAAAGACGAAAACCAATCAAAGAATTTTCTGAAATAATTTGGTATTAAGTTTAACAAATTGTTTACTTTTTCCAATATTTTGTTTACATTTATTATCAATACTCAAATCGATGTGGAGGGTATCAAAGATTCGGCACAGCCGAATTTAACACTCTTACTTGTTTAAATTAAACAAGTAAGAAATTATAGTCGGTCTAGACCGATCTTACGATACCTTATACCATGGTTTAGAGACCCTAAATACAAATTTGTGTATCCGTTGTTCATTATACCCTATACCACAGGTCGAAAATATGAATATATATATATATACCCTCCACTCCAGTGTGCAGAGGGTATATATAAGTTTGTCATTCCGTTTGTAATAATTAGAAAAAAAAATTTGGACCCCATAAAATATATATATTTGTGATCCTTATAACAACCGGAGTTGATATAGCGATGTCCGTCTGTCCGTCTGTCCGTCTGTGGAAATCACGATGACGGCATCAATCGGGCAGCTAGGGTGCTCGTTGGCATAAAAAATGATTCATTAACATCCTGAAAAGTTTGCTATTTAAAATCGTCCAAATCGGTCAATTAGGGCCCGAGATTTGAATGAAGAACTAAAAAAAGTCTTGAAGAAATATAATTTTCTATGTTGTTCTTGTCACGATCACGCCCTCAATAGGATAGCTAGGGTGATAATTTTTAGTGAGAATGATTCACCAAATTCATGGGAAGATTTCTACTTCAAAAATCATTAAAATCGGTGGAACAGGTCCAGGTAAATCTATGAAAAATTAAAAAAAAAATGAAAAACATGATGTTTCCATATTGTTCCTGTTGTTATTCTAAATGTTCCATTGTTGTCATAGCTGGACTTGTTGTTTTTGTGGTCGTTGTGATAATAATATAATAAAAACGAACCCTTTGTACATTTTTTTGTGAACTCTGGTAGAAAATTTTAAAAGTTTCCATTGTTTTGGCATCACTAAAAAAATTTGTTAATCATTTCTGTCATTGCCACGAGCCTGCATGCAAAATTTCAGATCGATTGGCTCACGTGAAAGGGGCTAAAAATCGATCCAAAATTTTGTCGACAAGCAGACACTACCAGTTAATATAAAGGCAGTAAATAAAGGGAGTAAAAGTTCACCAATAATTTAAAAAACAAATTTTTATGTATTAATTTATTTAAAGAAAAAATAATTAAATGAAATAGTAATAATAATAAAAAAAAATAATATACAATACAAAAAAAAAAGAATATATAAATAAAATAAAATAAAGATAAATGCATTCATAGCATTATAATACATATAAAAGGTCAATGTTTTCTAACCGTAACCGTAACGAGTCAGTTGTTTTTTTTTACATGAAAATCATTTAAAACAGTTACCGAACGTAACCGGAACGTCCCAATACTTTTCATGTGAAAAAAAGGCTGACACGTTACGTAACAGTTACATGTCGCTAACTTGTTCTTTACACAGGCTACTGCTTTTGCAGCCAACTTCAAGTCTATTTATATAGTTTCGTAAGCATAACTGATAAAATTGTTTCTATTATTTTTTGCTGTAAGTAATAAATTATAAATATACTGTATTTGCAAACTAAAATGGATACATATATTGGAGGTGCTTTAATACAAAAGAGTTAACGAAACAAAATCAAAAAAAAAAAACAACTCTACAACATCAACAATGGCAGTCATATGTTCTTCAAATAGAAAAAAAAAACTGCAAGTGTGTTTTGTTGGCTACAAAACAAAAATAGTGTTGACAATATAACAAAATATGTAAAAGAAGTTAGTGCTATGAAATATTTTATTTTGTTTAAAAAAAAAATCGCAAAATGAAAGGCTATAATTCCATTAATAATCAAAAGGCGTTAAAGTAATTTATTTATTTTTACGTTGTACTAATGCATTTTAAATAAGTAAAAGTAATTGTATATTTAAATAAAAATTCATTTGTATTATATGTTGCTGTCGTATTCAGAAAAATCAAGTAGCTGACTATGCGACTACAAATGCTGCTGCCAGCAGTCGTCTATGTGTTTCATTCATGATGTTACATTTTTTTGCGAGCAATACTTACATATATTCTAAATAAAGAAATAATAGTTCTTTTCATACTGCGAAATCTATACAAATAGATGTACAAATAATATATGTCAAATGTCAAATTTGCAATAATTGATACATTTTTGAAAGAAAATTGTATAATATGAAATGTCTTTAATTTATTTCATAGAAAACAATTTTTTGAGGTGCGGGGATTTTCCATATTTACTGTTTTACTATTTTCGTAATGAGGTTAAATGAGTTAAAAAGAATTTAAAATATTTGAAAATATTAGGTGAGGATCCTCAAGATGTAATATACGATCGGTCTAAAACTTTTCACTTAGAGCCACAGTTAAATTCGAAACAACAAAAACCCATATATTTTGTGCATAAAGTTTAACATAAAATGTGCTTTTCTAAAATGTCTATATATTTTTTCTCATTCATTTCTGACCATCTTCAATGTAAATTTACCAAAGTTTTTTTTATTGCAATATGTATATAAAACTTAAAAATTTAATATTTTTTATTGTGTATTAACTTATTATTCTGCGATTTTCATTACATCACAAAATGTTACAAATTGGCACTACTGTTTCAAAAACAGAAAACTTCTAAATCAGTTGAAAACAGTTGATCTGTAAAACTGTGTGTGAAATTGTGTCAAATAAAATTACAAATATTAATAAATATAATAATACATATAATTTTGTTAAGAATTAGCACAAAATTGATTTTCCATTTTGCATTTCATTTATAAAGAATTCTGCCATATTTTGTTAAAGGGAAAATCCATTTTTGTTATATTAAAAAAAACAGACTTGCATTTAATTTTTCCGTGACTGCCTCAATAATTGCGTAGATGCCACCACAATATTTTTTCTAATGAAATATTAACCAATATCTAACTAGAATTATGATTTATTCCGACTAAAAAGTTCCAATTAAAAGTTATTCATCCCAATTATGAATATTCTCAAGGAATTTCTTTCTCACGGAAAATACATTTCTCGAGAAAAAAATTCCTCCAATTATAAATTCCGCGTGAACAAAAAATGATTAACTGGCATCATCGAATTTCGAAGCCACTTGCTTTGCTTATTGACAATTTATTTTCTATTTTTTGTGTGTGTGCAAACGACCCTACAATAAATGTCCCAATAAACATTTTTGTTTGCTATCAACTTGAGGTGCATTTGAGATCAAATACATTTCTCAAATCTCCAACGTTAATTCTCAAATGCCCTCAATAGTTCGAATATAGTCTTCTCAACTTAAAAGGCACATTTTTTATATGGCGATTTTCATAGTTATCAAATTGAGAAATTTGTGATTCTCAACTTGATAGCAAAGAAATATTTCCAATCGGTATCAAATGGAAGGTACGGAATTGCCGTATTAAAAAATATTATACTAATTTTAATGTTTTAATGTTTCAATTTAATTTCATTATATATTTAACATTACTATGTACATATTTAACATTAAATGTACATATTATGTACATTTTTTAAAATCTAGAATTAAAAATAAATGAATTAATTAGTTGTACATTTTTTGAAAAATTCGACAAAAAGCAAAAATAATTAAAAATATATCAATGATTTATTTGTACTTTTTTGGCATTTTTTAATTTAATTTATTATTTATGACATATTTAAATAATATCTCAGACTTAACACAAATCGTATTCAAGTTGAAAAAATGTTTGGTCTCAAGTGGAGAAAAGTGTTGGATATCCAATTGAGAGTAAAAATGTTTCTCAAAGATTGGAAAAAATGTTAAATCTCAACTTGATGTCAAGTTGAAAGCAAACAAGGAGAAAAATTGTTCAACCCAAGTTGAGATTTACATTTGACATCAATTTAAGAACTTAACTTTTCTCCAACATTGGAGAAATAATATTTCAATGCATACTGGGGAATGACCGAAACTAACACATAAACAGTTTTTTCCTATTTGAAAAACATATGACTGTCATTGTTGCTGTTGTAGAGTTGTTATACCCTCCACTCCAGTGTGCAGAGGGTATATATAAGTTTGTCATTCCGTTTGTAATAATTAGAAAAAAAATTTTGGACCCCATAAAATTTATATATTTGTGATCCTTATAACAACCGGAGTTGATATAGCGATGTCCGTCTGTCCGTCTGTGGAAATCACGATGACGGCATCAATCCGGCAGCTAGGGTACTCGTTGACATAAAAATGATTCACTAACATCCTGAGAAGTTTGCTATTTAAAATCGTCCAAATCGGTCGATTAGGGCCCGAGATTTGAATGAAGAACTAAAAAAGTCTTGAAAAAAAAATAATTTTCTATGTTGTTCTTGTCACGATCACGCCCTCAATAGTGCAGCTACAGTGATCATTTTTAGTGAGAATGATTCACCAAATTCATGGAAAGATTTCTACTTCAAAAATCATTAAAATCGGTGGAACAGGTCCAGGGAAATCTCTGAAAAATAAAAAAAAATGAAAAACATGATATTCTTATATTGTTCTTGTTGTTATTCTAAATGTTGCATTGTTTTCATAGCTGGACTTGTTGTTTTTGTGGTCGTTATCGTAATAATATAAGAAAAACAAACCCTTTGTACATTTTTTTTATCAACTCTGGTAGAAAAATTTAAAAGTTTCCATTGTTTTGGCATCATTTCTGTCATTGCCACAAGCCTGCCTGCAAAATTTCAGATCGATTGGGTCACGGGAAAGTGGTTAAAATCGATCCAAAATTTTTTCGACAAGCAGACACTACGAGTTAATATAAAGGGAGTAAAAATTCACCAACATCTAAAGCAAATAATGCTAAAATACCTATTTGTTAATAAAAAAACAATTGGGCAATTCACAATGGGTAATGTATCGTTGTATCTCTTGTATCGTGTATCACTTTACAATAGTGTAAAATTGTTGTTGGTAATTTTCACTGAAAAATCTGATACACGATCCAACTTCATTTGCTATGTTTAGTAAATGTTGTATATTGTATCATAACATATCAGTTCCAAGTGAATGCCAGTTTTTATGAAAAAGAAAAAACAAATACATAGAATATTATCAGCATAAATAATTATAAAATAAAATATGGCAAATAATGCAAATAACGCAAATACATCGATAAGTTTATTTATATAAAAATTAATTTTTATATTTTTAGTATGTATTTTCTCTTTGAGTACCAACCAAAACATTTAACATTTTTTTTTTTTTCATTATAAATTAAAATGCAAGAGGTACGTACCTAAAACTCCAGGGTATATCTCACGACCAAAAAGCAAACACTGACAAGTGTTTTCTCTTATACAAAATAGCAGAAGCGACGAAGCGATCTTTCCTCGTTGGATCGAAAATTACTAAAGAAAGCGTTTTACAATATGAAAATACAACTGAGTGTTCACAACAAATGATTGTATTGTGTATTTCAATACAACATACAATATACAACACCTGTTGTGAATTGCCCAAATGTAAATTTAGCAAAAAAATTTATGTATTAATTTATTTAAAGAGAAAAACACAAAAATAACGTTTGATGTTGTATTTTTTGTGTGTAATATTTAAATATACATACATACACATATTAAATAATACAAATAATGTACATATATTATATATATGTATGTATGTATATTCATAGTAACTGCATGTTAGAAATAAATCGGTTATTTTATTTACATAAAATTCTGCAGTATTTTGTTGTGGGGAAAATACATTTCTTTTGTATAACAGAGTGTCACTTCATTTTGCTCAGCGTGACTATGCCACAGTAGATGCCGCCATAATTTTTGTTTGTTCTAATTAGCTTTGCAATAGTTATTTCTATTTTAACATGAATGTTAATATTTTCAACTAGATATCATACAGAACAATGTTAAGAGTATACACGGGTTGGTCTTTTATTTCATACGTTTTTTCATTATTCTTTTACAAATATGAACATAAGTTTGGCATATTACCCACCAATCTCACATCACACTGCAAGTTCGAAAAACTCAATACACTCACATTTTTTTTACTAATACACACACATTTTCCGAAGTGGTCACACTAATGGCACCAAATTTTTCGTGCGAATAGTGGCAGACACTAACGATGATTAATGTTACCCTGTTATAAATTTAATGCAAATTTACTGGATTCTGTAAAATTGTAATTAAAGTTTTAACTTGTTAAATCTATTATAATGATTTATTTTTTGAAATGCGCATACAAAAACGCAAGTTTGTTAATTATAGAGCATAAATATTATTAACTATTATTAAAATAATACTAATAATAATAAATGTAAACATTTTCCCTCAAACATGTGCCTGTATAATAAACTTGGTAACTCTACTTAAAATAAAATAAGAGAGAGAAGTATACAAATTTTTTCAAGTTTACACTTCGACAACATTTTAAAAATGAGATTGCAGTCAGATGTTTGAGCATAAAATTTAATGGCGATGGATTCGACTAATTCGAACAATTTTTCGTTGATAATACGTACACAACGATTTTACAATTTCAGTGTGATGTGAGATTGGGGGGTTAACTTTTTGTTGTCTTTACAAAATAGAGTTACCGAGTTCGTCAATGAGTTTTTTGCTTACAAAACAGTTCTACATAGTTATATAGAATTATTATTCTGCTTTACCTATAAAATATCTGATTGCGATTACATCTAATTTTTAAAAATTGTTTATAATTAATAAAGCATTATTATTCACATAAATACAAAATTTCACTTTTTAAATTTTCCATTCAAATTTAAGAAAATATCAATTATAATAAAAACTGAAAATAAAATTTCCAATTATAAATTAGAAAATATTAATTGAGTTTCAGAAAATCATATCAAAACGTCGGAAATAATAATTTTAAATTTAGAAATATCTTTACATTTAAAAATGTTTACATTTAAAAAAAATATTGCCATTCAGGAGATATTCACCCTTATTCTATTTGGCGTCGTCAACACAAGACAACGTCGTGTTTCACCGTTTGTTGTAAATCGGTATTCCCATTGTCGATATTGACATCTATCGATGACTGTCAACATATTTTTTGTATTCTGTAACAAAATTTGACGACGACGTTGCTTTGAATTGACTCTGATTTTGTCGTCAGTATTTTTGGTGTTGAGTTTAATTTTTTTAGTGTTTTTTTTTTACAAAATAAAATAAAAATGGAAAATAAGAAAATAAAAATAACAAACTCAAGCCAATTCGAAAAATTGGTGGAAGAATTGGAAAAAAATCCCCCACTTGCAAAAGGATTTCGTAGGGGCACTGTTCCGAATAATTATAAGGAACAGTGGGAAAGTATTTCCAAAGTGCTAAATGCTGTTGGCCCACCGAAAAGAACTGGTGATGAGTGGCAAAAGGTACAGTAAATTAGCCGTGTTTTACAAAAATATGTTGTATGGCAAAATTATTCTTGCAGGTTTGGCGGGACTTAAAATTTAAAGTAAAAAAAAAATTGATTACGAACAAATCCGAGTGTAAGGCTACTGGAGGCGGCATATTTACGCAGCTGACACTCAGCCCCTTAGAGGAATCTGTGGCGAATCTGCTCCAATTTCAAAAGCAAATAAACCCTGAGGGTGCTGTTCAGGGAGGCAAATGTCAAAGCCAAAACACAGAACACGAGATTCTAGAAATAGCAGAAGAAATGACTGACAGTGTTTATTTGGATTTGACAAATGAGCTAACATCACCTCAAAGTGTAAGTCGAAAATTGGATTCTGCAACCACTTCTACGCGAAATGAAACCCCTTTAAAAAGAAAGTTAATTTGTTCTACGCCGAAAAAAAAGAACAAAATTCTAACGGCAACTATGAATTACTTAAAAAGCATAGTAATGAACAGGCAAAGCTATTGACGGACGAATTGTATGTCGTCAGTAAAACGTAGCCTAAGAGACATGAATAAGTTTCACTAGCAATTATTGGATATAGAAGAAAAGAACTTAAAATTAACAACAGAAAGAAGTGAAAGAGAAAAAGAGATGCATGAGGCTGAACTAAAAATTAAAAAAATTAGTTTGTCCATCAAGGAGAAGGAGCTTCAGCTACTAAACAGCAATATTTGAGTAAAAATTAATTCTGTTTTCGTTATGTTTTTGTTTATTACATAATTTAATTTGTTATTTGTTTTAATAAAAAAATGAATTAAAAGACTGAGTTTAAATTAGAGAAAACTTTGTTTTATTAGTTCTCTTATTTGAAATGCCTCAGAACTTTGTATAATTTCAGCGTCGGTATGCGTCACAATATCGTTTTGGTTGTTTTGCGTTTCCTCATATGTAGTGTCCAACCCATATTCAATACATATATTGTTAAGCGCAGCGCAAACATTGACAACTTTAATTGCTTTTGCCGGTGTGTAGTGAAGTTGACGTGCGCCAAGAAGGCAGCGAAATCGGTTTTTTAACACACCAATGCTTCTTTCAACTATATTTCTCGCCTTAGCATGTTTTAAATTAAAATTAGCCTCTGCACTTCCTGGGACAGTTGAGCGATATGGCGTCATCAAATATGGCTCAAGAGGATAGCCTGCATCACCTGACGAAAAAGTTAAATTAATAAATGTCATCTAAATTAACCTTAAAATGTTACCTAACAGCCAGGTATTACGGTCACCAGCATTATATCGTTCTTGTAATTCTTTTCTTGCCTGACTAACGTTCCAGATTAATGAATCGTGACAAGAACCTGCGTATCGGGCATCCAAAAACCGTATTCTCATTTTGTGATCACAAATCTATGTTGATGTGAAATGTCTATGAATATATAATATACAACGAAAATATATTACAAACTTACAATCATAGCATTTAAGCTAAAATATCCTTTACGATTAAAGTACAGATGCTGGTCTTCTTTCTTTGGGGCCAAAATTTTTATATGTGTTCCATCCACACATCCAATAATGCCGGGAAAATCAGTTTGTTCAAAGAAATGTAGTTTGGCTTCAGTTTTTTCAGCCTCTGTCATATCAAACTTTATCCATTGTGGACAAACTGTCATTTCCATGACATGCAGAGTTTCAGACAGAATCTTCGATACTACTGGCTGTGATAGTCCCAGGTTGAAATCATTTCCTACACTCAGCTGGTATGAGCCCTGGGCTAAAAAGCGTAATGTTGCTGCCAATTTGATGGTGTTCGGAATAAATGTTGACCTGACCCCGCTTTTCAAATGAGGTCCTATTGTCTCGAGCACATGCCTAAATGCTGCTTTGTTTAGCCGAAAATAGCTTTTAAACCTTTTAAATAAATAATAAAATGCATTTCTTGCAAATAGAAGCTTTGAATTTACCACTTACTTTTCATCCGGTAATTTAAATATGTTACACTTCTGTCTGAGAAACTTTCTTTGCACTATTAAATTTTTTTTATTTTCTTCATTATCCGATTCGGAATTGTCATCGAGAAGAAAAAACATTTTTTTAATATATGTATTTATTTTTTTTCAAATAAAATTGTTTCAACGAAAATTGTAAATAAAATAAATCAGCTGACACAAATATTAGATATGTGTGTTGTATTTTATTAAAATTATCGATAAACAGTCAACATCGTATTAAGACTCTTAGGGAATACCAAACTGGTGTTGATGTTGAGTTAAAGTGATGTTGACTTAAAATTGACGACGATGTTGACGACGCCAAATAGAATAAGGGTGATTAATAACTTTTCAGTACCGCGATTCAGTAACTTCTTTTAACGATAGTCGAATTGTAAAAATAAAGAAAATTGCAAAATTATCAGTAAAATTTTGAAACGATATTCGCTATTGTTAAAGTCAGCTGTTGTTGTTATCTAAACGACAACCATTTTTGTGTTGTTTATCCAATCGATAAAAACTTAAATTTTTAGGTTGAAATGTCGTCATACATAAATAAAAATCATGAAATAGTGAAAATATTTTGCTTTAATTAAAAAACTTTTTTATATAAATAAAAAAATTAAATAGCATATTCAATTCATTATTTCATTTTCAAATAAATAAACAGAAATATTAGTAAAAAAAATAAAGGTATTAAACATAAACATAAAATCATCCTGTCAAACACGAAGTAATTTGTTTTTTTCAGAGTTCAGAAAAAAACACACACTGAATAAAAAACTCGTACATATATGTAAACAAACATAACTTAGACCAACACGCACATATTTTTATTTTCATATCAATTATGTTTGTTTTTAAATTTTCTTCGGTGCCCAACACAACCATGACTGTGTTCGTTTTACTATTTCGTTATTTACACGAACATTTTTCTATCAGGTACTTTTTGTTTAAATCACACATAAAGCACACATTTTTGAATGTTGCTTTATTTGAAGTTCATGTTCTGGTACGTGTACTGAAAAAACAAACAAAACATGTACAATAAACAGGTTTCTTACTACACGAGCCACAACACGACTTAAAATATAACTGAACTCGAACCTGTTTATTGTACATGTTTTGTTTGTTTTTTCAGTACACGTAGCAGAACATGAACTTCAAATAAAGCAACACTCAGAAATGTGTGCTTTATGTGTGATTGAAACAAAAAGTATGTGATACAAAAATGTTCGTGTAAATAACGAAATATTAAAACGAACACAGTCATGGTTGTGTTGGGCACCGTAGAAAATTTAGAAACGCACATAATTGATATGAAAATAAAGATATGTGTTGGCTGCTTTTGAACAGAACATTGTGTGTTTCATGTGTGTATTTTCTGAACCTTGGTTTTTTTCTATTCTTTGTGTTTTTCGCTTATTTTGACAGAGATGCCACTTCTTTACAATTTAAATAAATAGAAAAACAGATTTGTCGATATTAATTTAAATTCAATGAATTTAAGAAAACCTCAAATGATATTTAAGAATTGCTAACATAAAAATTGTTACATAAGTAAACGTAATTTTATGAGAATGTTATTTTTTATATATAAATTTTCACAATTTTTTTTGGATGAAAATTTGAAGTTTTTCAGAAAATAAAGATAACATTAAATTATTTTATTTAAAATGTTTGGGACTTTTCGTTTTTTGCGTTTTTCATCCCTAATTTGATTATTTATTATTATAAATTTATTCTCTATGTTTTCAAAATATGGCAATATTTTAAAAAAAAGTTGAGAGAGCTTTTTTTTTTGGTTATTATTTTGTTACTCCATCCGACCTATATGGCCACAATGAAGAAATATTTGGCCAGTTAAAAGAAACTATACAGCCATCTCCAATTAGCACGATTTAATGCATATAGCCACTCTACACAACCATTACCTTTGCAATGGAGGTTAGGGCGAGCTATTTAATTAGCAAAAACTAAATTAAACGAGAAGTTATGTCATATAACCGGAAACGCATGCATATAGGTATATAACCAAAATGCATGCCGATCAGCAACCACGATGACCAAAAAGCAAACACCGAAATAAATCCGAAATAATAGAAAAGAAGAAAACCAACCCAAAGAATTTGCTGAAATAATTTGGTATTAAGTTTAACAAATTGTTTACTTTTTCATTTACATTTATTATCAAGACTCAAACCGAGGTGGAGGGTATCAAAGATTCGGCACAGCCGAATTTAACACTCTTACTTGTTTGTATATACATACAATCAAAGATGATGTTAGTGTGACGATGTTGAAATAACTTCATGTAGTGAACACTAGACCGTGGGTTTCTTGCATACGTGCAATGAGCATGTGTAAATATATTTTTGAAGATAATGAAGAATAATAAAAAGAAATTAACCCACTAAGGGTTGAAAAGTCATGATCAGTATATTGTTTACCAAGTCCACATATAAACAGTATTCGATATGAACATTTTCATATCTGCAGGCTACAAATTAATAAAAACTTTTCTCAAGTTTGCTTCAAATTGCCATCAAGTGGATCCCATCGAACGTTGTTTCGACCTAGCCTACATTGGTAAATAAAAAGTTTTGCGTGGATTTAATCAAGATTTTTTTTAACTGATTTGTTCAAAGGTGATTTTATATATTCAGTTTGCATAACAGGTATCATGACCGTTAGTCCGCTTCCGCCCATATTTGAATCTACTACTCACATTAAGAACCTTTATGACAAGGTACGATCCCGCCCGAGCTTGGTATGACTACTCCCATAAATAGTTTATGGATTGAAGAAAAATTACAAGTTTCTTGCTATTATGGTACTCTAGAGACATTATGAAATAACGCTTACTTTGTACGGGAGGTACTACGTCTCTTCTCCGATCTCAGCCATGTTGGCTTGACCTTGCCTGTATATAACTTATAAGCTCACTCAAAATTGGTATTATAGTATTCTAGATATTTAATGTTAAATATTTACAGTGTACGGGAGGTGCCCAGCTGACTAATCAATATCTACCCAAACTAAATCTTGAATCGGTTAATTAGTTCATACGAACAGCAGTTCATTTATATATAGCACGTTCTTTGTCAAACGGAACAACGCTCGGACTAAAATCCCGTTTGATAAATTTTACCGATTTAATGCTTAAAGTTTTTGTTTTTGAAAAAATTTCAAAATGGCGGTTGAAAATGGCGGCTAGATATCCAAGAAAAATCGAGTCTTCGGATCAAAATATTCCTGAAAAAAATTTTTGCAATCAATATAATTGCTTTGTGTCTCAAATTGTTGGTAAAGGATGGCTCTAAAAATGTGATATGATACGCTGGTCAAATTCAACATGTTTATTGAAAAGTGAACCAAATTTTGTCCAATTCAGTATGGGATGGTTTTCGGGAACGCTGATCACAAAAAAGATATCAGATTCACGAAATTCAAAGATTGCACCCCACTATTGGACTCGAATTTGGTATTCAGGGGTTTCGAGGGTGCTGAGCACAAGTATGACTACAGATTCACAAATTTCCATGATGATAAAACAATAAACAAATAAAAAAAAAAAAACGAAACAAGAATCTGTAGTCATACTTGTGATCAGCACCATCGACAACCCCAGAATACCAAATTCCAACCCATATAGTTGAAATTTGGGGTGTTGTCATGGTGCGCATGCGCATTAGTGGGGCGCCATCTTTGACTCAATTTTTTTGGATTTCTAGCTGCCATTTTGAACCGCCATTTTGAAATTTTAAAAATGGCCCAACGGGCCGAGCGCTGTTCCGTTTGACAAAGAACGTCCCATATATATTCTTAGATTAAGACCTAAATATAGTTGAATCTAAGACCCATTCTTGAAACTCATGATCGGTCTAGACCATAACTTTCTTACTTGCTTTTATTTGCAGATATGGTACAAATAATCCAAGAGGAAGTTCCAGCCAGAGCAGGAAATTTTCCCAACAATGAAGAAAAATGGGATGAAACTAAATCTGAAAAGGATATCAAGTTCGTTTGACTGATACATTTTAATATCATAAATTGATTGTTTTTCTCTATACCCCTCTAGTGATGATGACAGCATAGCTACTTCAACAACTACCACTGTAGTTAACTTTGCAAGTAAACCTGATAAAGTTTTAAGCAGGCCAGATAATAAATTGATCTTTGCCCAATCTGAAGATCATTTACTGACAGCTACACTTAATGCTCTTACAAACGATGACCATCAAGAATAATACAACCACCATTACACAAGCTCTTATCAACAATGAAACCGGAAATCGTGGCAAAAAACAACAAAATGATGTTACAGTTAATAATGTTGATCCCCACCTGGAACCGCAAATAACAAATGGAAGGACACTTGCTTAAGAGTAACCATTTAGTTTTCAGGGCCATACATTTTTACAACAATTTTATTTTAAAAGATTATAAACTAATTCGCCCTTAACAAAATGCAACCTATTTATAATATTTTAAACGAACTCTCATGTAGTTGCCAATATTTAATACAAAACTTCTTGAATTGGACAAATATCAAACACCAACATAGATAATTAACTAAAACTTTTTAAGATAATAAATCAAAATATTTAAGCCATCAAAGGATTTACTCAATATTTTATTTTTTTTAAATAAAAATAATTGGAAAATATAAGCTTGTAACAAAATGTAAGACATACAGGCCCATGATGTAATGAAATTTCAATGTTTAATCGTTGAAACCATTTGTAGGTTATTTGAAAAAAATACATGCATACATATGTGTAAAATATATATGTGCTATAAAAAATTTTAAGTAAAAATAGGTCTGTCTGCGTACTTTTCCAGTAGCAAATACTCAGTAACTTTTTTTGGGAGAGTAAGAACAATTTTACTCTCTCGGTTGAAAATATCTCAAAAAGTATGCAGACAGCATCCAGTGAAATCTTGCAAGAAAACAGCTGATCGGTGTGTAAACAATTGAAATAACAAAGCAAAAGAATTTTAGCATATGTGTACGCAAAAGTGAATTCATTTTTTTATTTTTTTAAACGTTCCCAGTTTGAAAACCGATCGCATAGGTTTTCAAATAGTTGCATCGATATCCGGAAATGTCTTCGAAATTCCTCTTCGCTGTAGTTGGGCACTATTTCTTCCATATACAGCTTTACAGAATTTCTTTCTTTTGGCTTCATAAGAAAAGGCTTTAGACGGGAATATATATCATTGCCTCTGTATCCATTTAGTAGTATACTTAAAATTGTCTCTGAATCATCTTCACCTTCACTCTCGGACGACGAAGAATCCAGCACCATCATTGCAGTAACTATTATGTGCTTCCTCATGTCACTGTTTCCATGACGAACGCACTGTTTCTTTGGAGGATTCAAGCATCGAAAATAAAGTACTATTAATAATACTTTGATTACACTAACATATAACACAATTCCAAATACTCGCCTCTTCAATTGCAAAGTTTGTCCCACAAAGTTCTGCTGGTTCTATCGGTTCTGCCATCTCCAATCCACTTGCATCACGGTCACACTGTATATTTGCACGTTTCTAGCATGAAGTAAAATGTTTTGTTTATTATAATTTATTATAAACGTTACAAATCAACACAATTCTAACTACTTACCTCTGCCATTGTTAAATTTCAATTTTTATTTTCATTTCACAAAAATTATTTCATTCAAACAGTAAATAAAAACAGCTGTTCAAACTAGTTGCAAAATCTTGCAAGCAGAAATTTCTCCAGCAACATTTTGCAAGTTCTCTAACTTCCAACTGTCAGAAAATTATCTTTTTGGCTCTCTCGCTGCAAGAGATTTGGAGTACGCAGACAACATTTTGCAAGATTTTGCAACATTTTGCACAAAATGATGCAAAATATGTGTACGCAGACAGACCTAATATAAGTATTTATCATACAAAATTATTATAGACATACTAACAAAGATATACCAAGCATATGCAAAGTAAAAAAAAATTTATCAAAACACATGTTCTAAAAATATATCAGATCAAATAAAGCAAAAAAGTGTAAGTAAGAAATTCGAGTTTGGAAGCCAATGGTTGATATAAGTACTTGAAGGTAAACAATAAAACTGATGAAATGTTAATTATTATTATGATGCCAATCACTAAAATTTTTTTCTTATCCGCATTGTTGCGAATTCACGCAAAATTTTAAGCCTCTCTGTTTCATGATAGCACTACAGATATTTATACCCTATACCACTATGTGGTTATGGTATAATGACTTTGTGCTGATGTTTGTAACTACCAAAAATATTTGACCTAGACCAATCTTCTATTATACCGTGCACCTCAGAATCACTTTCTGCGTCGATTTAGCGATGTCCGTCCGTCCGTCTGTCTGTGTGTCCATGCAAACCTTGTAATCAAACTACAGGTCGCAAATACGAATATATTTTGATGAAATTTAGTATATGTATAAGATTCTATCGGCCATAGGATAAACGGTATTGAAATTGGTGAAAATCAGTTAATGTTCAGACCTAGTCCCCATACAAATGACCCCTATAAGATCGACTTAAATGGTCATAATATCCAAATTGTCATAATGTTCCCGTCAAATTGGATCTGTGTATCTTTATGTGCATCCCTTAATCAGTAGTACAAAAATCAACTTTATAGGACTATTTTTGGTCATAGCCCCCATATAAAGGTGCTCCTGATCTTCATTTAAATCTATCAAAAAACAAAAATATTGCACAGATTTTTCTCAAATTTGGTTTGTATATGTTTTCGCAAAATATAAGTGACTTTACCAAATATGGTCAGGATCGGCCCATGTGTCGACCTAGTCCCCATATAAATATAGCATGCGATATGAATTTTTTCATATCTGCAGCCAAAAAAAATTAATAAGATTGTCACTAAAATTTGGTTTGTGCTTATTTTCTAAATGCAACTAGTTGGACCTAAGAGATAGGGTCTCCGAGCGCATGGTATAGGGTATCGTATAGTCGGTCTAATTCGACTATATATGTTTCGATTCCTCCCATATTTAGTTCGATTGCTCACATTAATAACATATTAAGCCACACAAAGTTTTAAAGCTGTCATAGTATTTCAGATATATAGACGCATTCAAACCCACTTGTTTGAATACGTCCATTTTTGACTTCTTTAGTCACATAAATAATTTCATAGTACTCAAGATAATTTACTTTGGTTGGGAGTTGGTATACCCTGGTTCGATTCCCATTTTTGGCACGACTGCTCTCATTAATATTTAATCAATTCATACTGTATGATAATATTCATTACACCAAGTTTGACATATCTAGAATACAAAGGCAGTGTTTACAAGGCGATTTTTGACGACGTCGTTTTTCGACGTCTTTTTTTGTTTGTAGGCGAATGGTATAGGGAAGTAAGAGGGGTAAACAAAAAGACACGATTTCTATTTTTGAAGATTTTTTCATATTTCTCTTTACACTCATTCCTTATTTTCTTGTTACATTTTATTATTTTTCGTACTTTGAAGTGACAATGCATATAAGATCATACAATAGAATAAAATATGGAATAGTGAGTTGGTAGATAATTTGATAATAAATTATCAAACTTAGGAAAATTTGTACAACGTGAAAAATCCATTCTATTCAGACCGTGTGAAGAGGTCAAATTCAATATTTGCGATTTGCCAGGAAATGAAAAAATTTAATAAAGATATCACTCCGGAGGACATTGTCACATTAAGGGTGACATACATCAAAGAAACCCGTCTAATGTCTGGCTACAAAACAAGTGGGATTGAAGCAGATGAGCGATTTTTTAAAACCACATTCTGATGTTCGAAAATCGGAATCAATCATTTATGTGGTAAGTACATATCGTCGACGTTTAACATTTTATAAAATTATATGTTCATTACTTTCAGACTGATGGAAGTGAAAATAACTTTGTAGTGGACAGTGAATGAAGCGAAGTAAATAAAGTGCAGCCCTCTTCCAACAAAAGAGTAAGTTTTCTTTTATATTCATTATTCCTTATACCATTATGTGGTCCGTCCGTCCGTCTGTGTGTTCACGTAAACTTATTAAAACTTAATTAATATAACCAAAAATAAACAAGTAAGTGTCTTAAATTCGGCTCTGCCTAATCTTTGATACCCTCCGGCTGGGTTTTAATTTTACAGTAATTTCTGGACTTATTGTACTATTAAAATGTATAGAAAATATTTGAAAAAGAATTCCATTTGATGAAGTTAATACTAAATGATTATTGGACACATCTCGTCACAATGATGCCCGATTTACCACATTTTTAATACCAACCTGCTCGAAATAATGACGAACACTATTATCATAACTTTACCTAGGTAAATGATTTAAGTTCTGAATGACCGTGATTTCAACAGACAGACGGATATCGATGCGTTACAAATGGAATTTTAAACTGATATATACCCTCTGCATAGTGGGTATCCCTAAATAGTTTAAGGAATAAAGTATCCCTAAAGTAAAAATTAAATATTTTCCAAGTAAAAACGAGAAATTTGCAATTTTTGGCAATATAAAATTAAATGCATTAGATAGGTCAACGAAATACCTTTCATTTGGACCCCATTAAAAAATTTATATATTTTGATACGTTTTTGAATATTTTCGTACATGTTCATTTAAAGAAATTTTTCATAAAGATCTATCCGAATACATAAATCTATAATAAAATGGCATCGATTTGAAGTTCTATAATTTTGCATATTTTGTTAAAAGTATAAACATATATACATATATATTTGGAAGGTTTTGCTATTCATCTTTCAAAATCGTTCAAAAATTTTAAATCGGTGCTAAATTGATTTGGTTACAAAAATTTTAGTCCGTTAAGTGTTGGAAAAATGTTTTTTTTCATTAGAAAATTTCTCTCCTTAAAAATAAATGTCATTTTAAGTTTAAAATATCTGTAAAGCTATAGAAATTTTTTAATCCATTAGTCCAGGGGCAAATCGTCGCATTCGATATCGAGTAAAATCAATCGAAATTCCATATTTTGGTTTATTATTTAAAGAAGACGGAAAATCGTCAGACCTCACTTTTACTATTAACTACGGACAATAACTCGTTAGCTGTGACAGAGTAAATTTACTCTTAGTATTTTATTTTCGAAAATAAAAAATAATTTCGATCGAAAAATTTCGATAATGAATTTGACGATTCGACCCCTGGAGTTATGTCTGATTTTTCACACTACTGTCTATTCGGTTTAGAGATATTATTTTGTTGGGGTGCGGTGTTGTTGATCTTTATGTTTTACAAATAACGGGTGATTTTTTTGAGGTTAGGATTTTCATGCATTAGTATTTGACAGATCACGTGGGATTTCAGACATGGTGTCAAAGAGAAAGATGCTCAGTATGCTTTGACATTTCATCATGAATAGACTTACTAACGAGCAACGCTTGCAAATCATTGAATTTTATTACCAAAATCAGTGTTCGGTTCGAAATGTGTTTCGCGCTTTACGTCCGATTTATGGTCTACATAATCGACCAAGTGAGCAAACAATTAATGCGATTGTGACCAAGTTTCGCACTCAGTTTACTTTATTGGACATTAAACCAACCACACGAATGCGTACAGTGCGTACAGAAGAGAATATTGCGTCTGTTTCTGAGAGTGTTACTGAAGACCGTGAAATGTCGATTCGTCGCCGTTCGCAGCAATTGGGTTTGTGTTATTCGACCACATGGAAGATTTTACGCAAAGATCTTGGTGTAAAACCGTATAAAATACAGCTCGTGCAAGAACTGAAGCCGAACGATCTGCCACAACGTCTAATTTTCAGTGAATGGGCCCTAGAAAAGTTGGCAGAAAATCCGCTTTTTTATCGACAAATTTTGTTCAGCGATGAGGCTCATTTCTGGTTGAATGGCTTCGTAAATAAGCAAAATTGCCGTATTTGGAGTGAAGAGCAACCAGAAGCCGTTCAAGAACTGCCCCTGCATCCCGAAAAATGCACTGTTTGGTGTGGTTTGTACGCTGGTGGAATCATTGGACCGTATTTTTTCAAAGATGCTGTTGGACGCAACGTTACGGTGAATGGCGATCGCTATCGTTCGATGCTAACAAACTTTTTGTTGCCAAAAATGGAAGAACTGAACTTGGTTGACATGTGGTTTCAACAAGATGGCGCTACATGCCACACAGCTCGCGATTCTATGGCCATTTTGAGGGAAAACTTCGGAGAACAATTCATCTCAAGAAATGGACCGGTAAGTTGGCCACCAAGATCATGCGATTTGACGCCTTTAGACTATTTTTTGTGGGGCTACGTCAAGTCTAAAGTCTACAGAAATAAGCCAGCAACTATTCCAGCTTTGGAAGACAACATTTCCGAAGAAATTCGGGCTATTCCGGCCGAAATGCTCGAAAAAGTTGCCCAAAATTGGACTTTCCGAATGGACCACCTAAGACGCAGCCGCGGTCAACATTTAAATGAAATTATCTTCAAAAAGTAAATGTCATGGACCAATCTAACGTTTCAAATAAAGAACCGATGAGATTTTGCAAATTTTATGCGTTTTTTTTTAAAAAAAAGTTATCAAGCTCTTAAAAAATCACCCGTTATATGTGTATGCATAATTTTTTTGTGGCATTTTTTTGTGTTGTTGTACGATTATAATGTTCAACCACTAAACTGTTACAACAAACACACTGGGTTTTATGTTTTTTTTAGAGGTATCTACATATTTTTGCTCGTATCTAATCACGATGATGCCCAATTTAGCCAATTTTCAATACCAGTCTGCTGGGAATTATGGCAAATGATATTGTTGTAGCCTTATCCAGTAAGATTGCTTTTTTTGTGAATGAGCGTGATTTCAACAGACAGACGGACAGATGGACATCGCTATATCGACTCGAGCTGTGATAAGGATCAAGAATATATATACCTTATGGGATCGGAAATTAGTTTTTCGATGCGTTACAAACGGAATGACAAACCTATATATACCCTCTGCCACTGACGTGTGGAGGGTATAAAAATATTAAGCCATTTATATTATTATTTTTTTAAACAAATATTTTTTAAGGTTTGCCCAAAAAAATACTATTAGTTATTCTTCTTAAAGAAAAATTTCACGAGTGTGAAAAGTTTTTCATAAGAAAAAACGTTTTTTTTTTCAAAATATTTTTTACTTGCATAAAAGCTTTCCACATTTTTTAATATTTTGAAATTCAAATACAATTTTTTAACTGAAATTAAAAAAAATTGTATTTGAAATTTTATAAATCTTTTACTAAACAAAACAAAGTTATCAGTTAAAAATTAAATTTGACCTTTTTGCATTGGTTGCCTACTCCTGTATTTTTTCACTGTGCCTTTTTCTGCTAAAATTAGAAACATAAATGTGGGCACTTAGCAGTACACATGCTTGAAAATTTTTATATAACGAAAATCTAGATAAACATTAGTGTTTTAACATGATCATAAAATCTTTAATTGAGTACGAAACCTAAACACATCCTTCTAAAGAAGTGTAGTTTTGGAAAATGATAAGCCTGGTTAATAAATCATAAATAGGTTTGATGAACATTAAAATAAATAACACACTTTTTACTTATTGGAAATTGGGTACCTTTTTACTATGTTATGTATAGTGAAGACAGATTAAATTATTGTTTATCATAATTACGGATAGATTAACCCAAATAATATTAGGGAAAAAATAGTTTCGTTTCGTTCAGTAGTCAACTACGCGGGAAACAATTAAATACAAATTTTGATCGAAATAAAAAAATAAAAAAAAAATTAAAAATGGAAAATTTGATGAAAATCGCGTGCTCCGATTGCGGAATTGTTGTTGAACGAGTAGCAAATTTGGAGCTCTACCTTCTACAATAATGCATCGGTAAAAATAAAAGACGCGGTATTTTTAGTGACAATCCAATATCAAAAAAAGTGAAAGTTAGTGTACCAGAAACATTTTGCCAAGTATGAAAAAAAAATATCAATGAAAATAACTATAAAATGCACTTGCGCTCTGTAAGGAAACTTCATCAATCACTTTATATGTAATTAGAAATGGAAAAAATCAACAAAATTAATGATTTAATATCAACTAAAAAAAAAATTTCCAATAAGTACTTCGTTAAGAAATTTAAACAAAAACATGAAATGTTAACGCGATTTAAAAAAATAATAATAATAATGGGTGTTTATTGTAAGATGTTAAAAAGAAATATATGAAAAACTAATAATTTTGAAAAAGTCATGTACATACATAAAAAAATTGGAACAGAAAAGAACAAAAAAAAAAGTGTACAGTTCGCAACAAAATATGTGAAAAAAAAACTAAAAAAAAGTCATATAAATAAAACAAAATTCAACGGTAAAAATTGGAAAAATTTACAGTTCGCAACAAATATATGAAAAACTAAAAATTTTGAAAAAGTCCTACACATATGTACGTAAAAAAAATTTTTTTTTTCAACGGTAAAAAATTGGAACAGAAAAGAACAAAAAAAAAAGGTACAGTTCGCAACAAAATATGTGTTAAAACAAGTAAGAGTGTTAAATTCGGCTATGCCGAATCTTTGATACCCTCCACCTAGGTTTTCTTGCACTATTTGTAACAAATGTAAATAAAATATATGAAAATGTAAACAATTTGATCAATTTGGTAATTTATTACAACAAATACTCTGAATTTTCAGCATTTACGTTTAACAATTTTAAAGTCAATAGAAAATAGTAAACAAAATATATTTTTAAATTTCGTATCTTTTTTTTTAAAGCATTTTAAAAGCACTAGCGTTAATCAGTTTTATTTTTCCGATCTTATTACATCAGTTTGTAACGCATTGATAAATGAATTTGCGTCTATGTGTTTAATGCAAAAGATTTCTTACTTTTGTCGAATTGTAGGAATTTTTGCAAATTTTTTTTTAACAACTTAATATTATATACATTTCAATTTTAAACTTTAAAATTAAAAATATATATCTTTTTTTTAATCTGATAATAACTCTATAATATGGAGAAAGTAAATACGTGGCTTCATTAATAAGAATGACAAGTAAAAAACACTTTTGTGCAGATTACTTGTTTTGTGCATATTTTTAATACATACATAAGTACGCCATCTTTGTAGATCTCTTCGATTTTATTAAGTAAGTTTGTAAATAAAAAGAACATTAAAATATTATAAATGTAAACATAATTGATTTTAGAAAAATGTCCGATTCGTTTTTCGATGATGCTGAAGACACATCAAAGAAATACAGAAAAAAGTTTTACTCAAGTTAGTTGAGAGACGAGAAGCTAATGGGATGGAACAGGTCAAAGATGACGACTTTAAATACAGATGCAAGGCTTGTGAAAAAATATTTAATTGCGATAAATCAGATCTAAGTATACATGCTAATAACCAATGTCTTAAAAAAAATATCTTTTAAAACCAACAACCAAAATTCTGTTTACGTTATAAGATCCCATTTGCAAGCCATTTTAATTAATTGTGTAAATTTTAAATGCACATCTAGCCATATAAAAGATGAATTATACAGAATAGTAAAAATATTTTTTTTATAATATCTGTTGATTTTTTATATTGTTTTTATGTAATTCTAATGATATTCATATCTAATTTTTTATGATATTTTTCTTCGTTTTTATGTAATTTTTGCATTATTGAAATTGAAAATTAACAAATTAAACATAAATTTTTGTTTTGAAAAATTGAAAAAAGTAGTGTAGGGAATGTAATGAAGAGAAAAAAGGTGGGTGTAGGGAAAAAAAGGGATTTTTTTCATTATTAGCGTAGAGATTTATGTAAAAATCTCCTGGCATCACTGGTACCTATTAAAAAACAGTGTAAGATTTCACAAAACAATGCGACGTATATCTGCTTTGTTCAAATGCTTTCGTAAGACTAAATGAAATTGTTACTTATGCATGAAACACATAGACGCCAGAGGCTACACGAACACACGAATACAAATGCTGCTGGGTGCAATTGTAGTCGTGTAGTCAACTACTTAATTTTTTTGAAAACGACAGCAACATATAACAACAATATAAAAAGCTGTTTTTATACTTTATATACTTTATTAAAATAGAAAAACTTGTATGATTCTATATAAAATTGTCTTAAATATATTACTTATTTATAATGCATTATTATAACGTAAAAATAAATAAATAAATTTACTTATTAATAGAATTATTGTAGCATTTCATTTTGCGATTAATTTTTTCAACAAAATAAAATATTTCATGGCACTAATATCTTTTACATATTTTGTTATATTGTCAACACTATTTTTATTTTGTAGCCAACAAAAATAAAAATTAGCCTAAGTTGACTACAGCAGCAAAAGTGGTCATGTAGTCGTGTAGCTGTGTTAGTGTCAAAATAATCGTTTTCATATAAACGTGTGTATTTTATTTTTGACAGGCTGTAGTCATGTAGCCGCTGTCGTCTATGTGTTTCATGAGAGAGTTCGGCTTACTGGTGCCATTATGTATATGTGTGTGTAAACAAAAATATACGATATCCCAGTAGTCATTTCGAAGATTGTTTTAACAAAAATCATCTTACTGTGCCTTCTTCGAGCACTTTTGATGAATAAAAACTGATTAATCACATGCGGTATTAGAAAAAGACTAAGAAATGATTTTTGCTTACGCTTAAAAAGTGATTTATAGAAAAATGACATTAAATACGACTCAAAAGTAAGTCGAAACTACTCAGTAAATTGGATAAAAAAGGTTCTCAAGAAGAGAACCTCCGAACCTCCGAACAAAAGAATATTTTGTGATCAGCAAAAGAGCGCATTTATGACTGTTTTAATAGCACAGAGGAGTCAAAAAATACTCCACATGATCACTTATTGCATAAAATGTTTACTGGGATTTTATTCACTATCTATAGAAACAGTTTTTTAAGTAAAACAAATCTGCACACAATTTCAATTCTATTTCGTTCACAATGATACGATCTCTTTGTTTACTAGTAAAATAAGAAAATAGTGGACTTTTAGTTCATAAAACCTTACCACATACTTTTATTCCACACAACTCAAACAACATTTCATCTGTCACAGCCACTATATGTTTGAAGAAAAATATAAGAATTTCATCAATATACATCCCACCAGAAACAAATATATGCGAAAGAGATATTGAAAATCTAATTCCAACAAATGAAGAGGTAATTATCGCAGGTGATTTCAATGCATGGAATCCCATTTGGGGATCTAGCACATACAATGCGAGAGGTAAAATACTGGAAAATGTTTTAATAAACAACAACATTACTCTATTAAATGACAAATCACCTACCCATTTTTCAACGCACAATTCATTAACCAATATTGATCTTACGTTTTGTTCGTCAAATCTTTTACCTCTTCTAACCTGGAACGTCATAAATAATCTTTTCAACAGTGATCATTTTCCGATAGTTACGACTTTAAAAAATACCAGAACTGATACTTCATATCAAACAGTACCAAATACTCACTTTAAATACAACCTTGCGAATTGGCCAAAGTTTCGAAAACATATAGAAAATTCAACAACTACAACAAATACATTTAACAACGCAAACAAAGAGGCAGCAAATATACAAAAAACAATACGCTCAGCCTGCAATATTTCTATACCTCGAACATCTCCATATGGTACAAAGTACTCAAAACATGTGCCGTGGTGGAATGAGGAGCTCAAACAACTACAAAAGGAGAAAAAAGAAGCTTGGAAGATCTTTAGAAATATAATGACAATAAACAATCTCATAGATTATAAAAAGAAGAACGCAAATTTTAATAAACAAAAAAAGCTTGCTAAAAGACAATGTTTTGAAATACTCACAAAAAACCTTAACCCAAAAACTCCAATAAAAAATATATGGACAGGTATTCGTAAGTTAACTGGGAACTATGAACCAAAAGTAATCAAAACCTTAGAATACAATAACCAAAGATATGACGAGCCCCATTTAATAGCACAATATTTTGGGGAATATTTTTCAAAAATTTCGAAAATTGATCAATTTTCAAATGAATACAAAGCGCAACTCAGTGATTCCTTAAACCTAAGAATAACATATGAGCCAAGTAAATATGCAAGATATTTGGAAAATCCAATTCATTTAAATGAATTTTATAGCTGTTTAAATTCAACAACAGGCTCTTCCCCAGGTTTTGACAAAATAACGTACGATATGTTAAAGAACGTTCCAAACATATTAAAACAAAAAATCTTAAATCTATATAACAATATATTTGACACCGGTATAATTCCTCAATCATACAAAACTGCAATAGTAATACCAATAAAAAAACCAAATACAAATACTCTTGAAATCTCAAACTATCGCCCTATATCTTTACTACCTTGTCTAGGAAAACTACTTGAAAAAATTATATCAAGACGACTCCAATGGTTTTTACAAACACCAAATAAAATATCGCCCAACCAAGTTGGTTTTCGACCTGGATGTGGAACAACTGATGCGTTAATGTACTTAGACCACATGATTTGCAAAAATCTATCCACAAAAAATCATCTCTCAATCCTGTCAATAGACTTCGAAAAAGCTTTTGATAGAATTGGAATACATCTTGTTCTAAAAAAACTTTATGAATGGAAAATTGGACCAAAAATTTTTAATTATATAAAACCATTCTTAAGCCATCGGAAACTAAAAGTAAAGGTCAACAATATTATCTCTAACACTCAACCAATCTTTAGCGGTATTCCCCAAGGATCACCTCTTTCAGCAACACTTTTTTTAATCGCTTTTGAAAACCTCAACCAAATACTAAACAATCAAAAAATCCCATACTGTATATATGCTGATGACCTCTATATATTAAGCAACGCAAAAACAACTATTGCTATCGAGGAGAATTTTGAAAATATATTGGAATTAATTGACACTTGGTCTAAAACCTCTGGCTCAAAAATATCGATAAACAAATGTAAACACCTACACATATGTAAAAAACATAACTGCAATGAAGCAAAAATTTTTCTTAATTCAACTCGTATTGAAAACTTAAAACAGCTTAAAATTTTGGGCATCATTTTCGATAATAGACACACATTTAAACATCACTGTGAATATTTAAGGTCAAATCTACAAAAAAGACTTAACATAATAAAATACCTTGCTTCACAAAAAAGTCAGGTCCATAGTAATGTACTCATGAATGCTACAAAGCTCATAGTGGGATCCAAAATTGAATATGGTCTAACGATTTTTGGAAAATGTGCACCTTCAAATTTAAACAAAATTAAAACGATTTTCAACGCAGCAGTTAGATGCAGCTTGAGAGCTTATAGGACAACAACTACAAAAAACCTACTTATCGAAGGAGGTGTATTAAATATTGAAGAAAGACAGCAAATTCTAAAATGTAACCTAATTCCAAAACTCATAAATAACAACAACTTACTTCAACATGAAATTAACCTTTTAAAGAAACGTAAAACTGCGTTAAAAATAAAATCAACTTTATCAGATGTCTGGGAAATGAGCAAACCATACACTTTAACAAATTATAAGTCAACGAATTATTTACCAACATGGATACTGGAAAACAATATTTTCTTAGATTATCTTACAAATTTTAAAAAAGTAAATACTTCAGATTTTGTCTATCAACAATGCTTCAAGGAAATAACAAATCAATGGCTAACAACTAATTGGAAAATAATCTACACTGATGGCTCAAAAACAACAAATGGAACAGCATTTGCAGTCGTAGAAGAAAATGGAAATTTAATAACCCATGGTCTTTTAACAGAACCTGCCACAATTTTTGATGCTGAAGCCTACGCTTTATACGAAAGCCTGCAAATAATTAAAGGAAATAGAGGCAAATATATAATTGCAACTGACAACCAAGGCTTATTCCAAGCCCTAAAAAACACTTACTGCAAAAACGAAACTGTCAAAAACATACAACAAATTATAATTAAAATAGCAGACAGAGTTAAAATTTTATGGATCCCTGGACATGCCGGTATATGCGGAAATGAATTTGCAGACGATGCTGCAAAGAAGGCCATATTAGCACCACTACTATATCATACACCACAAACTACAGACAATTTTAAGAAAAAAGCAAAAAATTATATCATTATGAAAAATAAAATTGCATGGGATCAATATACACACTTATACAAGGAAATTAACCCTAATGGCTTACCCTTACTATTTCCAACAACTACCACTGTTTTTATGAACAAATTGTATACCAGAGTACGCCTTGGACATACACGCCTTACCCACAGCTACATGATCGAGAAGACACCCCAACCGATCTGTCATTTCTGTCGCCAGCAACCATTAACGGTTAAACATATTCTTAACGAATGTTCGTATCTATCAAATGTACGTGAATTAATATTTGGAGAACTGAACACTACAGAAATTTTACAAATTCCATCAAAATTAAACATTGAGCTAATAACTAAATTTCTTGAATACACAAATTTAGCAAATAAAATATAAAAACATAATATATAGAAATGTAAATAGTATTATAAAATTTTAATCTAAAACCGATAGCCTCAGCTGCTAGTGTTTTATTTTCTTAGTTATAATTTTAATTATAATTAAAATGTTGTAAATAAATAAATAAAATAAAATAAGAAAATAGTATATATTATAATACAGCGTAATGATGAATTGTACTTCTCAATTAGTTTATTTTTAATGTGCCATAAGAAGTTCGGTTTGTGCTAAGAAATGAATGAATACATGTTTCCCAGGGCGAAGCTTGATCATTGCACTTTGATTGAGTTGAGCTCCGCGACTATTCCTGATGTGGATAGCTCATGCCTACAATTTTTGATAGTTGGGAATGGCGTTTGTGCAAAGTAAAGCATGAACACATGTTTCCCAGGGCGAGGCTTGATCATTGCACTTTGATTGAGCTGAGCTCCGCGATTATTCCTAATGCGAATAACTCGTGCATTAAATTCTCGGTAGTCCGGGAATGGCGTTTGCCTGCGCCAAACATTAAATAATAAATTTTAAAAATGTATTATAATTAAATATAATTGACATCTATATTATATTATTATCATGTGACAAAAAAAATTTTTTTTAACACCAATTTTTTACAGGGTAGCTATTTTATGGTTTCACTACTACTTTTGAATGCAAGTATGTACTAAAAGTGGAACCCTTAAAATCATACTACTTCTTGCAACCCTAAAAATTGCAGTATTTTGTATAAATAAAATAATTTATATTTATATTATTTTTAATATGGCCTTGTTATCGATATACATACATATACAGAATATATGAATATTTTTTATTGTATTTTGATATTTGCAACAGTATATTGAATATTGATATTGATTTTATATAGTTTCTTTTATTAATTAACTAACTTAAATATTACACCATAAAATTTTGATATTGGTGAATTTTTAATTTATTACCACAACGATCATAAAAACAACAAGTACAGCTGTGACAAAATACAAAATTTAGAATAACAATATAGGAAAACATCATATTTTTTTTACCTTTTCAGTGATTTCTCGGCACCTATGAAACCTATTGTCACGATTTAAAAAACAGAAACCTTCTCATGATGTAGGTGTATCATTCTCACTAACAACAGGCGCTCTAGCTATCTTATTGAGAACGTTATCGTGATAAGAACTACATAAGCAAATCATATTTTTTCAAGACTTTTTTTAAGCCATCGTTCAATTCTCGGGACCGGATAAACCGATTTGGACGATTTTAAATAGCAAACTTCTCAGGATGTTAGTGAATCCTTTTTATACCAACGACCAACCTAGTTGCCCGATTGAAGCCGTCATCGTGATTTCCACAGACGGACAGACTGACAGACGGACAGCCGGACAGACGGACATCGCTATATCAACTCCGCTTGTTATAAGGATCACAAATATATATATTTTATGGGGTCCCGATTTTTTTTTTTCTAATTATTACAAACGGAATGAAAAACTTATATATACCCTCTGCACACTGGAGTGGAGGGTATAAATAAGATATTAAGAAACAACAGAAAAGTATACCTATAAAAATTCTAGACGTAAAAAAAAGTTAAAGAACACAGCGGTTAAAATATATAAGAGTTGAAACAGAAAAAAGTACAGTACAAAACAAAAGGCATACGTATCAGATATTCAAAAATTTTTAGACATAAAAAATAGAACAGTTAAAACACATAACATTTAAAAACATATAAGAATTGGAATAGAAAAGAAAAAGTACAGTACAAGACAAAATGCATACGTGTCAAATATTCAAAAAAAAAAATTAGCAACAACACTTAAAAACTACAATAATTAAAACAGAAAAGTACATAAAATCTGAAAAACCAATTAAAAAAAAAAACAGTGCAAGATAATACAATAACATCAACATCTAAACCACTACAGTATATTAACATAATATTGTCAACAACAACACTAATATCAACACCACTACAGCAAAATCACCATAACATCAACTGGCAGCTATAACAACAACATCAACTCAACAACACTACAGCAACATCAACAATAATACCCATAATACTGGCAGCAACAACAACAACATCAACCACTATAGCATCACCATAAGATCATCATTATAATCAGCCATCTAATAAGTCACCGTAAAATCATCTACCAACTACTACATAACCGTCACATCATCATTAGCATATCACACCTACTACATTATCACATTCATGATAATAAATATAGGTCCACTAACATTATTATTGGTATGGTATAATTTTTAATTATTATATTTCTAAACATAAATTATATTTCTAAATATAAATAAATTTTAAACAATATGTGACTAAAATGCAAATAAATGTAAAATTATAATATGGAAATATTAAGAAATTAAATGTCTAGTTTTCAAATTACGGAATTTAACAAATTAGTTGCAAATTTTTACAAACTAAAAAAAAGAATATTACAAAATCGCCCAATATCCGGTAAACAAGAAAAATTAGATGAATATGTAGATTTGATTATTGAAATATATAATAGCATTTTGGCATATACAAAGCCATAGAATGAATAATTTTCTAGCAAATTGAAAACGGTAATACAAAATAAAATATTACACTGCAGGGAATTATTAGTGAAATGTTTTTATAAGCTAAAGAGTAAAATCAAAGTTCCAATTGGTGTAGATTTGTTTGAATTCGTACATAAAGAGGTTATGACAGAATCTGGTTCGGGGACCGAAGTAGCCACCAGCGACGACGATATAGATACATTAGATGACAGTACTGAAACAGAAAGGAAAGTAAAAAAACATATTGCGTTAACAGATGAAAATACTCAGAGTATAAATACTTTTGAAATGGCTTCGATAGAAGAACAAACCAAGTTTATTTCGATGTGCTCCAACATCATAAGGGACAATTACAATGGAAACCCCCTTAATCTCAATTCTTTTCTTGATAAAATTAATCTTATTGAAGAGCTTACCGCACCTAATTTAGAAACCTGTTTCATTTCATTCATAAAATCAAAACTGGATGGAAAGGCAAGAGAGGTTTTACCAGAAAACATACTAAATGTAGATCAAATTAAGACTACTCTTAAAAGTAGGACAAAACCAGACAATTCTAAAGTTGTAGCCGGTAGAATGGTAACTTTACATGTCAAAAACAACAATTATATAGATTTTTCAAAAAATGTTGAGGAGTTAGCAGATGCATTACAACGCTCACTGATAATAGAAGGTATAACTGAGGAAAAGGCTCAGGAAATGGCAATAGTGCAGACTGTAACCATTTGAAGAAATAACGCAAAATCCGACATGGTGAAGGCAATTTTAGCTTCGACGGTTTTTAACGAACCTAAGGACGTGGTAGCAAAACTAATAATAGAGGAGGCACCGAGTGAAAAGGGCCATCATGTTTTGGCAATGCTTTCGAGTAGGAATGGCGCAAATTTCGACAATTTTCAACATCATAACAGAACTTCACGAGGTAATCATCATAATTTTAATAGAAATAATTCATATGGTAGTTATCGTGGACACGATAACAATTTTCGAGTACGAAGTTACAACAATAGAGGCAGACATAACAATAATACCAGCAGTAGTGAAAGGTCAAGGGACAATTTCCGTAGTCGTGGTGTTTCCGTACGGACTTTAAACGCGGAAGTCCCTCAGCAAGAAATGTTGAGGGAGGAACAGGATCAAATTTAATCATGGAAAATAACATTAAATCAGTTTATAGTTTCAATTTAAATTATTCAGATTTTATAAATATAAACTGTACTCATCGTGCAAAACTAATTCGTTTTTAGTGCATTCACAAGCGGATATATCAATTTTGAAAGTTTCTTGTTTGAAAGATAATTTACGTATAAATGAACAAAATACTGTTAATATTGTAGGAATAACGACAAATACTACAAAATCTTTGGGTACCATTAACACAAAATTACTAGTTTCTAACTACTCTTTACCACAAGTTTTCCATAACGTGTCCGATAATTTTTTTATATACCATCCGATGGCATATTAGGAAAAGATTTTTTAAAACAAAATAAGTGCAAAATTGATTACAGCTCTATGACAGTTTCTTTTTATGTATACGGGGAAAGAATAATCATTCCAATTTCGCATGGAATTAGTAGGAACTCATTTTTATTCCACCAAGATGTGAAGTATTTAGAGAACTTTATTTAGAAAATATCACTGAACCGGTTTTTATTGACTCTCAGGAAATTTCTAACGGTGTACTTATTGGCAAATGTATGGTGAATTCCAAAACCCCTATTATACGTATTTTAAATACAACCGACGAAATTAAATTTGTGCATAACTATACAGTTAAAACCGAAAATCTTTCCAACTTTTACGTTTATTCAATTGACAAACCTATTCCTGGTAATGTGCGCATGCAGAACTTAAAATCTATTCTAAAGGATAAGATCCCAGACTACGTCAAGGGTGATTTAATGCCATTATTTGAAGAATACGCAGATATTTTCACTTTAAAGGATGACAAAATGACCATAAATAACAGTTATGAGCAAAAATTAAGACTTAAGGATAGGGAACCGGTTTATGTAAAAAATTACCGTCTTTCATACACCCAGAGAAATGAAATAAAAAGACAGGTTCAGAATTTACTTGATAATGATTTGATAGAACCTAGCACCTCAAATTACAACAGTCCTTTAATTTTGGTACCAAAGAAAAGCCCGAATGATAGTAAATCATATCGTGTTGATTTCAGAGCTATTAACAAAAAGCTAATCGCCGATAAATTTCCTTTACCAAGGATTGACGACATACTCGACAATCTTGGTCGGATCAAACATTTTTCAATACTTGATTTGTTCTCTGGTTTCCATCAGGTACCGCTTCACGAAAACTCGAGAGATTTAACATCATTCAGTACCGACCAAGGTACATTTCGTTGCAAGGTTTTGCCTTTTGGGCTAAATGTGGCTCCGAATTCGTTTTCTCGAATGATGGGCATGGCATTTTCTGGTCTTGAACCTTATAAAGCTTTCTTGTATATCGATGATATAATTGTAATTGGTTATAGCAAACAACATCACTTGAAAAACCTAAAAAACGTTTTCGTTATATTTAGGAAACTTAATTTGAAAATTAATCCTCACAAATGTAACTTCTTAAGACCGGAGGTTACATTCCTATGGCACAGATGTACTTCTAACGGACTTTTGCCAGATGACACAAAAATAACAGCCATCAAAAAATATATGGTACCCACAGATAAGGATGCTGTAAAACGTCTCGTTGCGTTCGCAAATTATTATAGGAGATTCATACCGACTTTGCTTCATTAGCGGCTCCATTTAATAACATAACACGAAAAAAAGTAAATTTTGAATGGGACGCAAAGTGTCAAGAATCTTTCGAAAATATAAAAGCGGAATTAATTTCACCTAAGATACTTCAATATCCAGATTTTTCAAAATAATTTCTAATCACAGTTGATGCTTCGCTTTTGGTAAAGCAAAACAAAAGAAACTAATTATAGAACAGGAACTTTTTGCAATGTATTTTGCCATAACTGAGTTTCGACCATACGTTTATGGAACAGAATTTGTTGTTAGAACAGATCATAGACCTCTAGTCTATCTATTTAATATTAAAGACCTGTCTTCTAAGTTGACAAATATAAGACTCAAACTTTCAGAATATTATTTTTCTATAGAACATATAAAGCGCAAAAACAACGTCGGAGCAGATGCTCTATCTCGAATTTCAATTGACGAATTGAAAAACGATACTAGTGGTAAAGGCATTTTAAGGCCCATTTACACGATACCACTCAGTCGTATGATTTTTCGAAATAAAAATCCGATGAAATTCATCGGACTGTCATAAAGTCGTACCGACATTATTTCTGCATACTTAGGCCATTTACACCATCACACTCAAGTCGTATGAAAACAGCTGTTTACAATAGCATACAAAGAAAACAAAAAAATTTAGGCGTGTTGTTATAAATAATTATAAGCAAATGTATAAAATGGAAAATAAGAAAAAACTTAAAGCCGTTGGAGTTATTATGGCAATAGCCATCATCACGAAGTATAAAAAAAAGGGAAGTATGATAGTTTGCAAAATTCAAAACGGTTATGGAGCCGTGAATGGTTACGCCGGAGATATTCAGGAAAGGACTTGACACATATTGCTATAAAAGAGCTTCAATTGGAGGACCCAAAGTGCTTCATCAATTTTTGTAGGCTATCTAAAGAAGCCTTTGAAAATTTGTTAAGTGTTGTTGGCCCTGTTATAAGGAAACAAAATACTGTAATGAGGGAGTCCATTTCACCTACTACACGGTAATCGAGTTTTAAAAACTAAAGATTGCTAACTTAATTTGTCTTCTTATATTTCAGTCTGCTGATTACCCTGCGCTTTTTGGCAACGGGAAACTCGTATACTGACCTTTCGTACGGGTTCCGAGTATCTACACCGGCGATATGTAAATTGGTTCCAGAAACACTAAAGGCTATTTACAAGGCGCTTCGTTTAAAATTTTTAAAAGTAATTTTATTTTCGAGAGCAGGTTTCCCTTATGTTTGCAATGTTATATTTTATGATTTTTGTTTCAATTTAGGGTTGTACAACAGCTAGTGAGTGGAAAAAAGTGGCTGATGATTTTTATAGCAAATGGAATTTTCCCATGTGTCTTGGTGCTATTGGTAAAATACCTAAATTGATTAACATAAAAAAAAACTTACACTTATTTGTTTATAGATGGGAAACAAATTGCTTTGAGACCGAAGTCTAAAGATGGTTCCTATTATTATAATTACAAGGGTTTCAACAGTATAATTTTAATGGCAGTGGTTGATGCAAGCTATAAGTTTATTATGGTGGATGTAGGAGTTAACGGTAGAGCCAACGAAGCTGCAGCTTTTAATGTGTCGGATATCGGGGACTCCATAAAACAAAATCTACTTGATTTTCCAGAAGAAGAAGAGCTCCCGGGAACAAATATTAAAGTATTTTATTTCTTTACACGACCATTTTGTACATATCCTTACGCTTTTTATATTTTAGGTACCCTACGTTTTTGTTTCAGACGATGCTTTCCATTTGACGCCCAGAATTATAAAACCGTTCAGTCAAAGGCAGTAAGTTGAAAACAAAATATTCAACTACCGGTTGTCAAGAGCTCGAAGATTCGTGGAAAACGCCTTCGGAATACTTTCTGGAAGATTCCAAATATTTCAAAGAGAAATAAATTTACCTGTTGAAACAGTTGAGCTCATAACGTTAGCATGTTGCGCACTTCATAATCTTCTTGTGAAAGAAGGTGATGAGGAGTATACTTCGGACAATATAAGTACAATAGTAATAGAAAGAGGTCCAGGAAATAGATACTCCAACGATGCTTCCGAAATAAGAAATAGTTACAGGCATTTTTTTAATAACATCAATGTTTCGCCATGGCAGAATGAAGCTATTAATAAATTTAATTTTTAAATTAAGAATAATGTAGTGCGAAAAATAATTACAAAAATTTTATTTTCGTTTGTTAAATAAATATATATTTATAAAAAATGATTTAAAAAAAATAAAATTAACCATTTATTCAATTTATTTCATGTTGCTTTTTTTTTGTAGATTAGGATTAGATTCATCACTTCTGCTGAAAATTCATCCCGCAAATTGCTGTCGGTAATTTGCGTCAAATTGGATTTAAAAAAAGCTGAGAAACTTTCAACATAGTCATCTTTCTTCTCATCCTTATCATCCGATAGTTTCGTTAAAAAATTAACCGCAGATTTTAAAACGATATCCTCATCATCGTTGATCTTTCTTTTCTTCTTCGCAGAAGTAGCTTTACAATCGTCCTCTGAAGAAATATCACACACCTAATAAAAATAAATTTAACGTAAATTAAAAATAATTTCATTGAATATTTATTGATTTATAAGAAACTTAAAATAAAATACTATTATATAATCAAATGAGAAGGATATACATAGTAAAGTAGTGCACAAAGTAATTCTGCCAAATCGAATATATTTCATTAAACAAAATTACCTGGAAACATAATGTTGAAGGCTCTTCATCAAGTCCCGATTGAGAACTATCATCTAAAATCTGGAAAAAAAATTAACATACATACATAAATACAATATTAAAATAAAAATATATATAATTGGTAGTTATAGTTTCTTACATATGAAGGCTCGACTTCCCTTTCCGAGCTTGCATGAAGTCTTTAAGGAAATAAAGGTGCTCATACCAGTAGGCTGTAGGAACATAAATGTCTTCGGTTCCAGAACCACTTTTCTTTTTGCTCTCAGCCACTCACAAAAGTTCCCTTCCGTATTGCGACCGAAGATAACTAAGTTTCATCTGAAAACATATGCATTTAGTAATTTTGTAACAAAATCTAGTTTAAACAATTACCTTTACTTCACTTGCTGTAACATTTGGCACAGTTGCACTTATTTCTTTGGTAATATCTTCCACTGCCTCTGCCCGGGCGTGCTTATTATGATAAAGTGGACTCCTGGTATTGTACAGGCATTCTTTTTCCTTATAAATACCTATCATCTTCATCACTACGTCTCTATTCCAATCAATCTAAAAAAATTAAATACATTCACAACACATTCCACAACACTGCACTGGCCAATGATATATACACTTTGTTTAGTTGCTAGTTTTGACCATACTCCAAACAAAACACTGTTGGCCGGTAACACAAAACATCTATTGAAATCTAAATACATATCTTTGCAGCTGGAGACAAACTCATTTTCTTCCTTTTTTGGTTTTTTTTTTAAATTTAGTTTTAATTTTTAAAATTATATATTATTTGAAGTTTGATTTTCGTTTAACAAAAAACAACTTTGATTATTCCCACTTTTTGTTTACAAAAAAACAACTCTGGTCCGATGAAAATGACAAGTTTTTAGAAATGTTTCTAAAACCATCTTACTTCGAAAAAAAAATCCTACAGACTGTCAATTTCATAACATAAGCTTTTTACATGATACGACTTTTTCATAATACTCGAATATTTGACAGGTCGTATTACAAAGTGTGATAGTGTAAATTGGCCTTTAGCTGTGACAACTCGAGCAATGTCTAGGCAAAACGACGTAAACAAAGAGTCATTACAAAATTATAAAACTATTGAGTTAAAAGTTTAAGATAAATTTTTCTAAGAATTTAATAAAAAGATTGCAAAAATAAAATCAGAAATATTTTACAAAAACAAAACAATCACCAACATACAACTACGAATGTATAACAAATTTAAACTTTTTGCAACTGTTAATATTGTTAACGAAACATTGAATTTCGATAAGATGCTTTTGTGGCTAAAAAAAGAAGCCAACAATTATAACATACATATATGTTGCAGAATGGGCTAAAAATTACCCATTTTTTTTATATGTAAGATTCAAGATTTAAAAAACCATGGTAATAAAATATTAAAAACGCTTGAAATTATGTTAGTTGATCCAATTTAAATTGTAACTGATGAAGGGAAAAAAAGAAAACTTTTGGAAATTAACCATAACGACCCAATTATAGGCGGACATTGTGGACGTAAAAGGTTATATGCGAAACTAAGAACGAAATACTACTGGAGGAATATGACGAGATCTATTGCTTTATTCGTTAAGGAATGTAGGAAGTGTAATCTGAATAAGGTAAAAACAGGAACTAAGGAAAAAATGACACTGACCCCAACACCTATAAAACCGTTTGACGTAATAGTACTGGACACGATTGGCCCGCTGCCTACATCGGAATATGGGAACAAATATGCTTTAACCATAATTTGCGATTTCAAAAAGTACCTTGTTACTATATCGATAGCTGATAAGAGTGCGGGAACAATGGCTCGGGTAATTTTCGAAAACTTTATCCTAAGAATGAATACCATCAAATCAGATTTAGGCACAGAGTTTAAAAATTAAATATTTTGTGAACTGTGCAAACTTTTAAATATCAATATAAATTTTTCAACGGCATACCACCATCAAACAGTAGGGATAGTAGAGAGAAATCATCGTGTTTTTAATGAATACATAAGGTCATACATTAGCGAGACTATTTCGGACTGGGATACCTACTTAAAATATTTTACATTTTTTCACAATACAACCCCGACTTCGGTGTTCGATAACAAATATACACCGTTTGAATTAGTCTTTGGAAGAAATGCAACTATGCCAAATGATTTAAATTTAGAGAACATTGACCCAATTTACAATAGTGAAAACTATAGCAAGGAAGCCAAATATCGATTACAAAAATCTCACATTATGACAAAAACACTTTTAGAAAAACAAAGAATTGTATGATAAATCTGCAAAACCATCTCATTTAAAAATTAATGACAATGTATTTGTAAAAAAGGAACCATATGATAAATTTAAAAATATATACGTTGGTCCATTTGTAATAACCAAAATTAATGGAGTAAATGTAACGATATATAATGAATCATTAAAAACAGAGAAAACTTATCATAAAGATAGATTAAGACTAGCAAACTAACTTTTTTAATTTGAATATTAATAGCAAAATACATAATTTAATCTGTGGAAAATTATTAATTTAATCTGTGGAAAATTATTATATAACATTTATTATTATATTTTTTTATTATTATATTTTTAATTATTTATAAACAATAAAATGTATATAAATGAATCTAATTTGTGAAAAAAAATATTCATTGTTATTTATTATAATGTATCCATTATTACTGATTAACAATAAAATACATATAAATAAACTTAAATTGTGAAAAAATATTGAATCAAACAGACTGATCACCTGATTTGATTCAACATTTTTCTTTAGGAAAGGAGGTGTAAGGAAACTTCATGTGCATAAGGATAATTCTGAAACCATTTTGAAGGAAAACATTTTCGAAATTACTTTAAAAAATCCGATGGTTGTAAAACAATATCGGATTTATAGTAACTTGCAAAACGAAATTCAATTAAAAATTTTTTAATGGATATAAAAACATTCGGATTATTGATTTCATAAAAATGAATATGGTGCTATTTGGACTGTACGTGAAAAATTCAACCGAAGGAGAATCAATATCATCATTAAACCATTTTGCAACTTCATTCAATAGTATAAGAAATATTGATGAAATTGATGAAGTAATTGGAGATTTTAATAATGAGTTGGAAAGACAAGCGAGTGAGTTCCAGGAGAGAGATAGCGGATGGGCAATCGACCATTTCAAATATATCGAGATGACTGTGTGCAAATTGGAGAGAATTTCGATTGGGAATTACATACCGGTGCCAAAAGCAATAGCAGCAAAAAAAGCTGTTATAAACGTAAGAAATAGCGATTCTTTCTGCTTTAAGTGGTGCGTTTTAGCCGCAGTAGCATTAAAGAAGGACAACTGGAGTGCTTCCGAAAAAAAAAATTATTTGATACCAAATATTATAAAATTAATGATATAAGTTCCAATAAAATTAAATTTCGGGAAATAACTCTAGACTTTTCGAATATGTCATTTCCAGTTTTATTGCCGGCACTTAAAATATTCGAATAAAATAAAATAAACCAAACTTCAGCATCAACATATATGAATTAAAGAAAACAAATAATAAGTTTAAAGTTGTGGGCCCGGCAAGACAATCGAAAACTGTCAAAGAGTACCATATTTATTTGCTGACTTTAGTAAATAATGGTAACTATCATTACTCTTTAATAAAGATATGCAGAGATTGGTGAAAACGCAATTTGTGAATTCAAATACTCCCGGGCAATTTTGTGACGTATGTCAAAATTTTTATTTCATTAACTCCGTGCGCCACAAATGGAAATGTTCAAAAGTAACAACAACATACCCAAAGCAAGGTTCAATGCTTTCATTCACACACTTCGAAAGAAAGATTTCTCCGCCAGTTGTGGTGTATGCTGATATGGAATCTGTACTTTTACCTGTATACAACAAAACAAGAGGGAAAGGAACTACTGTAATTCAAAACCAGAAAGCGTGTGCAGTAGCATACTATATAAAACATATGTATAATGGCGAATTAGATGAATATTATTCATTTGAAGCTATGTTTTTATTCATTCTTAAATATTTATTCCATATTAAGTTGTATACTCTTTTTCAGGAAAAACATGTGTACGAGAATTTTTGGACCATCTTAACAATAGAATGAATGCAGTGTATGACATGTATTGGAAAGCAGGCGCACCACATCTAGATGTACCATTAACACCAGAAGGAGAATTAAATTGTTGTGCATAAGCGGTGAGAAATATAAGTTTTACAATTACTTTAGTGGGATTCTTATGGGATATATATGTACATAGTTAATGTAAAAATAAGTTCAACTTTATCGTACCTTTTATACCAATTTTCTTTCATAATTTAAGTAGGTATGATATCCATCTTTTTATTACGGAATTAGGTAGTAATCTTTCAGTTATACCATGCAATAAGGAGCTATATATTTCAATGGCCAAAAAAATTTTAGACGGACATAAAATAAAATACACATTAAATTTTGTAGATACGAACAGGGTTTTACATTCCAGTATAGAAAAGTTGGCAAGCTAATTAAATAAAGAAGATTTTATGATACTCAAAAAGAAATACCTTAACAAGAACATTTCGAAGTTATGAATAGAAAAGGCGTTTTCCCGTATGACTATGTTGATAGTTCTGAAAAACTGAATGAGCAGTCTTTACCCAACAGCGAGCATTTTTATAATCATTTAGATGACAGTGAGTGTTCTGAGGAAGACTATACTTTTGCTAAAAAGGTTTGGAATTTATTTTAATGTAGTACTCTTAAAGACTACATGTTGCTGTATCTTAAGAGCGATGTTTTTATTTTGTCGGATATTTTTGAGAGTTTTAGATCAGTTTGTAAGAAAATTTACGGTTTAAATCAATGTAACTATGTTACCGCTCCTTCTTTGTCATGGGATGCTATACTTAAATATACAAATGTAAAGATGGAATTAATAAGTGATCTTGAAATACATTCATTCCTCAAAACTTCCATTCGAGGAAGAATTACGCAGTGCACTTATAGACATTCGAAGGCTAACAATAAGTACATGAATGAATATGATTCTGCTAAAGACGAAAATTATTTAGCATATATAGATGCTAATAACTTGTATGATTGGGCCATGTCACAAAAACTCTCCATTTGAGAGTTTTCGATTTTATCTCATGAAGAGGTTGAAAATTTCAAAGTAAGCGTATAGTGATGAATCTACTTATGGATATATTCTAGAAGTTGATCTTGAATATCCCAACTTAATTCACAATTCTCATAACTATCTTCCATTTTGTGCGCAAAATAAAATACCACCTGGAGGAAAACTCCCCAAATTATTAGCTGATCTCACTGATAAAACAGATTACAAAATTCACATAAAGAACCTACAATTGTGTTTAGAACAGGGATTAAAACTTTTAGATTAATAAAATTTTAAAATTCAAACAAAGTTTTTGGTTAGAACCTTATATAAGCTCAAACACAAATCACCGTAAAGAATCAAAAAATGAATTTAAAAAGAATTTTTTTAAATTAATGAATAATGCTGTATACGGTAAAACGATGGAAGGGTACAGAGCTCTTATAGCTAAATCCAACTTTTCTGGTATAGACGTTTTTGATAATGGACTGTATGGTATAGAATTGAACAAAATACAAACCAATATACATGGGTGTAACAGAATAAGAACTGTCAAAATATTTAATGTATGATTTTTATTACAATTTTTTGGTTAATGAAGATGAAAAACTTAAAACTTAAGTCTACATGAACACTGGACTTATTCGTTATATCATCCGAAAAAGAATTTACGATTTTTATTAAAACAATAGTGATAAATTTGACACTTCAAAATATAAACCCGGAAATGTTTATGGGATTAGGTCTTTAAAGAAAAATGTTCTGGCTTTAATGAAAGACGAAAATTCAGGTAAAATTATGAAGAAAAATTATGTATAAAAAGTAAAAGGAGTAAAAAAATCAGTTGTTAAAAAATTTGAATTCCGTAATTATCAAGAATCTATAGTAGAGAGAAAAACATTTTATGGTTAACAAAGGGTTATTCGTAGTAGATCCCATAATTTATATACGGAAATTGTAAATAAAATAAGTTTAAACTATAAGGGTGATAAGAGATATGTTTTACCTAATAATGTTGATACATTAGCTTGGGGACATTATAAAATAAGTGATGTAGTTTTGTAAGTTTAATTTTATTTCCAACAAAATATTGTACCTTTTATTTTAAAAAAATAAAAAACATTGAAACAATTTGCTTTATTTTATATATAATTTATTTATTCTTTTTTGAACATTGCCATTTATTAACTTTATTGTCTTCCACTTTTTTCTTACATCTATCTTCATTGTGATCGTTGCTACCAACGATTTTTAAAAATGCGATCCATTTAGCTTAATACAGTTGTATGGTACCTTCTTAAACGATTTTATTCAATTAAAATTAATTTGACAAAATATTCTCCTTTTATACTTCTCCATACTGTTTGTTTATTTAAGGGTTAGATGGGGATGGAGAATGGGTCACTAAACCTTGTCTAAATATACAAAAGACTACCTTTTCTTTAAAAACGTTGCAACACTCGTATTTATTATTCAATCCTTTTGTTTTTAAGTATGCTTAACACCTGTATATGTATAATTTTTATGTTAATTTCACAATCTGACAATTGAAGTTTTGTTTTGTATATTTCTGACTTGCGTCTGATATTACTATTGTGATTACGCTGAAGGTAATTTGTTGAATATTTTTATGTGGTTGGTTTATGTTCTTTTCGTCTTGTTCTGTTATCGCTCGTTGATTGCTGTTGATGGGGCGTTAATGTATTTGTCAGGGTTGTGCATTTATGTTCATTGGCATGAACATTCTCCCGGCCTTGGGGAACCTGTGAACAAAAAGAACAATTATTTTTATGTGTTCAATTAAGGGTTAAATAGTGTAAGTGGGTAAAATGTTTTTCAAGGGTGTGTCTATTTAACAGATCCCATCACTAGCCAGCCAAGAGCTGAGTCTTGAGCAATTAGAGATCCACCATCCATGTGGATGGTGTTCTGTTTGATAATAGTGGTGTACAGGTCACCACCGATTTCCAGAGCCACAGGTGAATTGGAGTAAATCTCCGGGAGATGCGACAAAACTTGTCTTTTATAGCATCACCAATGTCAGCTGGATAGGCTTTTTTGGGTAATTCGTTGACGACGAGCATACACACTTCATACCGTGTAGATGAAGGTAGAATGGGAACAACAACAACCTTAACGTATTCAGTTGTATTCATCTGAAATGTGATAAAACCACGATCGCGCACAAAGAATAACGCAATACGGGAGGTGGTGATTGCAGGGTTTAGGAGAGCTCGTATTAAGGGGTTCCCGGTTTCCGTCTCAATCTAAACCACAGCAGTTGGGATCAGAGTTCTTGTCATTGATGACGGTAAAGCCATAGTCACGGTGGAAGATGCGGTTGATCGTCTTGCGGTATGGGGAGTCGCCGGTGTGGCTCGAGATGTAGATGATGACGATTTATCCGTCTGAAGATTTTTTGAAATCCTTTGGGGACCATGCAGTACGGAATGATGTTTAGCATTAAATTTCCTACACCGTGTCTTATTATTGCATGAACCAATTAAGTGGTTTCTGGCCAGACAGTTCATACAGTAGTGAAGCTTCACCACCGTTCGGTATTTTTCCGCCAAGTTCATTTGGTTGAACTTTTTGCAGCTAGTAAGCTTATGATCCGCCTGGCAAATACCGCAACCAAAATAACGTTTTGGCTGAGGCCGTTGCATGTTGTTGTTGTTGCGGGAGGTCTGGCCAGTCCTTTTGCGGTTATGTTGATGAGCATATTGGGTTTGATGACGGGTTTGACTCTTGTGTTTTCCTGGTGCCATTTTGCTGTATTAATAAGAATGCAAAGTTATGTTATTATAATGAAATGAATGAATTAGGTAATTGGTGGGTTAGGGTTCAGTGTTAATAATGGGTAAATACGATAAGTGTATTAGTTATAAACTAGTTAGAGGGTAAAACTACAACTTTAGTTATAGGTCGCGTTAAATTCCCCGTTGCGGTTCTCAAGTCAACTACTCGAACTCGTACGTCGGAACCTGGGTGTACTTTTATTACATGACCTAAAGACCAATCGTTAGTGGGTAGATTGTCTTGTCTTATGCCAACCATATCGTTGACTTCAATCTGACGTTGAGGGGTTTTCCACTTGTATCGCTTGTGTAATTCTTTAAGGTATTCATCTTTCCATCTTCTGCAGAAATGATGGTATTGAATTCTGAGCTTTTGCCATCGATTTGCTAGAGTTATGTTTTCATCACTAAGATCTGGTTCAGCTGGGGTGAGTAAAGCTGATCCAATTAAAAAATTACTTTAGGTTAAAGGGTTCAAATCTTGAGGGTTTGCACTTGATGGGCTGAGCGGTCTAGAGTTGAGACATCCTTCAATCCGGGCAAGTAGGATTGCTATCTCTGCAGAAGTGTATTTCTGTATGTTGGATTTTTTGAGATGAGCTTTGAAGCTATTTACTCCAGCTTCCTATAATCCTCCCATGTGTGGAGCTCCTGGTAGGATAAAATGCCATATCAAGTTTTGAAAACTTTGGGTAGAAACTACAGAATCTCTAGAGTTTTTAAAAATTCTTGCCGCTCTTTCTTCAACAACTTACAAGCACCTATGAAATTTGTGCCGTTGTTGGAATAAATAGCGGCAGGGCATCCCCGCCTCGAAAAAAATCAGGCAAATGCTGCCATAAATGCTTCGGTAGAGAGGTCTGAAGTGGGTTCCAGGTGAATGGCTTTTGTTGCAAAGCAAACAAAAACACGTACATCACCTTTTGCTATTTTGCACGCTCGTTCAGTGTAATTTTTCATTTCAAACGGTCCCGCAAAATCAACTCCAACAGTGTAAAAGGGTTTCGATATTTGTGTACGTTTTGGAGGCAATGCTGCCATTAATTGGGTTGCTTGACGATTTTTATATCTCATACAGGGTGAGCATTTTCTGATGACACAGCCTATTAGATTTTGAAGCTTCGGAATCCAATAGCGTGTTTCGTTAATAGTTTGGCAAAAAAGCTAGAGTAGGATATCAAAATTGGGTGTCGTTCATCATATGACAAGCAATAAGAACTTGCCAATCTTCCGTTTGCACGTATTATGCCTGTAGTGAGTGCATGGACATGGTGTATAAAGACACTAAAGATATGATTCATGTACTCACAATATGAAGTGTGTATGGACACAGTGTAAAAGAACAAACACAAATTGTTCATACACACACACACACACTGTACATATTTGTGTCAAGCTATCGGCAACATTGCGATAAGCTTACATTGTTGCGAATCTGTGTGTATTGATTGAATTCGATCTTCATATTTGACCATTTGAATTTATGGCAAATATGAATATGTAAACAATAGCGACATGTGAGGAATTCTATTCGAATTAGGTCACTCACTAATTGCTTACATGGCACAAATATGCTATGGATAAAATTTGAATGTAGTTGTAAGTACTCAAATTTAGCGATAAGAAATCAATGTAAAAATTAGTATATAAGAAGCAAATTTCTTTTAAATAAAATCAGATATAAATTTACATTCAACCAAATAAGAAGCAGTTTTATTTTGATACCCAGAAGAAGTATATCCAAAGTCTACAACGGTTTCCAATCTAATTTTACAACATGGCGATCCTGGCCAATTCTTTGAAAGTGTAGCAACGGCATGCAATTTGAACAAAATTGCTCAGCCAATGCAACACATCAAAGACGGAGTCCTGAGGAATATACCCTAAATTTACAACATGCGAGGAATATATCCTGAATAATATCCTGAATAATATATCCTGAGGAATATATCCTGAAGAAGAAGCCGAAAAATACCGAAGAGATAAGTTTTAGTATAATAAATTTATATTTACAAAAAAAAAACAAGTAAGAGTGTTAAATTCGGCTGTGCCGAATATTTGATACCCTCCACCTCGGTTTGAGTCTTGATAATAAATGTAACTTAAAAAGTAAACAATTTGTTAAACTTAATACCAAATTATTTCAGCAAATTCTTTGGGTTGGTTTTCGTCTTTTCTATTATTTCGGATTTATTTCGGTGTTTGCTTTTTGGTCATCGTGGTTGCTGATCGGCATGCATTTAGGTTATATACCTATATGCATGCGTTTCCGGTTATATGACATAACTTCTCATTTAATTTAGTTTTTGCTAATTAAATAGCTCGCTCTAACCTCCATTGCAAAGGTAATGGTTGTGTATTAAAATAGTGCCATATTTGGAAAACATAGAGAATAAATTTATAATAATAGATATTCAAATTAGGGATGCCAAACGCAAAAACCCAAATGTCCCAAACATTTTAAATAAAATAATTTGTTCTCTTTATTTTCTGAAAAACTTCAAATTTTCATCCAAAAAAAATTGTGAAAATTTATATATAAAAAATAACATTCTCATCAAAATGCGTTTATTTATGTAACAGTTTTTATGTTCGCAATTCTTAAATATCATTTGACGTTTTCTAAAATTCATTGAATTTAAATTAATGTTTTCTGTAGTGTGATTCTGTAAATTTCAACGATCCGACAATCGCAAAATATATCGACAGCTATTGTTGTTTGCACTAAGGATTAAGTGATTCACTAAGTACATACATCTTAACGACAGTCGACAAATCTATTTTTCTATTTATTTAAATTGTAAACGAGTGGCATCTCTGTCAAAATAAGCGAAAAACACAAAGAAGAATAGAAAAAAACAAATTACTTCGTGTTTGACAGGATGATTTTATGTTTATGTTTAATATCTTTATTTTTTACCAATATTTCTGTGTATTTATTTGAAAATGAAATAATGAATTGAATATGCTATTTAATTTTTTTATTTATATAAAAAAGTTTTTTAATTAAAGCAAAATATTTTCACTATTTTATGATTTTTATTTATGTATGACGACATTTCAACCTAAAAATTAAAGTTTTTATCGATTGAATAAACAACACAAAAATGGTTGTCGTTTAGATAACAACAACAGCTGACTTTAACAATAGCGAATATCGTTTAAAAATTTTACTGATAATTTTGCAATTTTCTTTTTTTAACGATTCGACTATCGTTAAAAGAAGTTACTGAATCGCGATACTGAAAAGCTATTAATTTCTCCTGAATGTCAATATTTTTTTAAATGTAAAAATTTTTTAAATGTAAACATAGGTATTTGGTGTTTTTTTTTTTTGGAATTTCAATTTGTGTTTAACTAATAAAATTTATTTATTAAAGATTCAATTGATGTCTTCTAAATTTAAAATTATAATTTCCGACATTTTGATATGATTTTCTGAAATTCAATTAATTGTAATTTATAATTGGAAATTTTTAATTCCAGTTTTTAGAATTGATATTATCTTAAATTTGAATGGAAAATTTAAAAGTGCAATTTTGTATTTATGTGTATAATAATGCTTTAGTAATTATAAACAATTTTTAGAAATTAGATGTAATCGCAATCAGATATTTTGTAGGTAAAGCAGAATAATAATTCTATATAACTATGTAGAACTTTTTTGAAAGCAAAAAACTCATTGATAACTCGGTAACTCTATTTTGTTATGACAACAAAAAGTTAATATGCCAAACTTATGTTCATATTTGTAAAAGAATAATGAAAATACATATGAAATAAAAGACCAGCCCGTGTATACTCTTAACATTGTTCTGTATGATATCCAGTTGAAAATATCAACATTCATTATAAAATAGAAATAACTATTGCAAAGCTAATTAGAACAAACAAAAATTGTGGCGCCATCTACTATGGCATAGTCACGCTGAGCAAAATGAAGTGACACTCTGTTAATGCAAAAGAAATGTATTTTCCCCACAACAAAATATTGCAGAATTTTATGTAAATAAAATAATATACCGACTTATTTCTAACATGCAGTTGTTATGGATATACATATATAATATATGTATATTATTTGTATTATTTAATATGTTTATATAAATTTATAAATAAATTTATACATAAAATTTTTTTTTGCTATATTTACATTATTTTTTTTTATTAACAACTAGGTATTTTAGCATTATTTGCTTAAGATGTTGGTGAATTTTTACTCCCTTTATATTAACCCGAATTGTCCCAGTGTGTCCATATGGCAACGCAGAAATGGTCTGCAGTTACAGATTTTATAAAAATTAACGTATCGTTAAAATTTCAAGTAGGCGACGATTTTGTGTTCTAAAAAGTACCGTTGATTACCATGACAAGTGGATAGACAATATCTTGTTTAGTTTTTACGTGATAGTCATACAAAGAAGTTGTAAAAAAAATAATGTCAAAAAAGTGCAAATCTGAATTCATGAGGATGTAAATATATTTGTATAATATCTAATGTTTATATCCAAATGGTTTCCTATGATGAATTATAATCAAGATAGATGGGAGATTATTTAGAAATATTAACTTTTTAAAAATGTTTTGTTTTTATATAGTTTTTTTAATATTTTATATCGCCGTTGCCATATGGCAACGCCGGGTCATACTAGAATTTTCAAAATATTAAAAAGTGAAGTTTTAAATGTTTGTCTAGGAAAATAATACTGCAAGAGACAATCGACTGTTTGGAAGAGTTGAGTTTCGAAAATGTCGTACCTGAAGCTATACATATATTGCCGCCTGAAAACGAAAATGGGGTGGTTAGTGGTGAAGATGATGGTTTAGATGAAGAGGAGGCCATCCTAGATAATGTATGTGCAGGTCAATTAAAAGCAAACTGTGAAATAGTATTTCGATCTGGAAAATATGTGGATACAGCTGATGCACTTCAGTTGGATTAATCGGATGACGAACTCACATTTGATGAAAATATTTTGACAGACATATTGGACAACTCTGCAGTAAATATAGAAACAAATCTTTTGGATGTTTCTGCGAACGAGCAATCGACTTCAACTATAAAAAGCAGATTACTAGAACAGACTATGCCACAATTAGAATTTCGACGACAGATTGCGACATTTTACTGCATACATTACGGAGTAGCTCCTATTAGACCTGGTGCAACACGAAAACACAAATTGGAAGGTACGGTGCTGGAATCACTTCGCTATGATTGAGTCAACCATTGGCCAATGACTATCGAAAAGAAAAGACGATGTGCTGAAGGCACCTGCACGAGTACTGTGCGTACTGCCTGTAAAAAATGTAATATTGGTATGTGCATCAATTGTTTTGAAAAATATCATACCAAAATGTAAAATATAAAAAAAAAATGTTTTTGTGTATATTTATTTTATTTTACTATTTTGAATTGTTTTAAAAACTTACAAAAATGTGTATTTTATTTTAATTTAATGTTATTTGCTTTTAAAAGTAAAGAAATTATTTGAAAAAAATTTTAACATAGGTTTTATTTATTTGCATGTAAATTTCCAGTATGACCCAGTGTTGCCATATGACAACGGCCCCCACCGAACAAACCCCCTAATGAAAAAATGTTTTGTTAATATTCCTGTAATCATTAGTCACCATTCAATTATTTGATGCAAGCAAATATTGGATATTCCAAAAAAATAATTGTGGGACAATTCGGGTTAACTCGTAGTGTCTGCTTGCCGAAAAAATTTTGGATCGATTTTGACCAATTTCCCGCGAGCCATTCGGTCTGAAATTTTGCAGGCAGGCTCGTGGTAATAACAGAAATGATCTAACAAATTTTTAGAGTGATGCCAAAACAATGGAAACTTTTAAATTTTTCTACCAGAGTTAATAAAAAAAAAATGTACAAAGGGTTAGTTTTTATTATATTATTACCACAACGACCACAAAAGCAACAAGTCCAGCTATGACAACAACACAACATTTAGAATAACAACAAGAACAATATAGAAACATCATATTCTTAATTTTTTTTACTTTTTCAGAGATTTCCCTGGACGTGTTCCACCGATTTTAATGATTTTTGGTGAATCATCCTCACTTAAAATGATCACTGTAGCTGCACCATTCAGAGCGTGATCGTGACAAGAGCAACATAGAATATTATATTTTTTCAAGACTTTTTTTAGTTCTTCATTCAAATCTCGGGTCCTAATTGACCGATTTGGACGATTTTAAATAGCGAACTTTTCAGGATGTTAATGAATCATTTTTTATGTCAACGAGCACCCTAGCTGCCCGATTGATGCCGTCATCGTGATTTCCACAGACGGACAGACGGACATCATTATATTAACTCCGGTTGTTATAAGGATCACAAATATATATATTTTATGGGGTCCAAAATTTTTTTTCTAATTATTACAAACGGAATGACAAACTTATATATACCCTCTGCACAGTGGAGTGGAGGGTATAAAAATCCAAAAAGTGCATGGGCACATTTGGTAGAACTTTTAAATAAATTGTGAAAGTGATGGAAATAAATCCACATAATGGAAAGTGTATAAAAATCATAAAAAGAATTTTTATAGAAACAAATTTATAATATGTAAAAGTGAAAATTAACATTTGTGAAGAAAAAGAAGAACATTTTGTTTTTTGAATTTACAAAAAAAAAAGAAGAGGAAAATTTATTGTAAAATTTTTTTTGGTAGAACATTTTGAATAATCTATATTTTTTTAATGGGTAACACCCAAAATAAAATAAGCGAAGTGGTAACGGCCACAGTAAGAGCTCCAACTGCAGTTAGTATCAGTTTAGAGGTTGTAATTCATATTTGCGTTGGAACTACTTTAATAGTTACCATTAGATATTTGAAGAAATATATTAAGAAACAGTTTAGGAGACAACAGGTTAGGATAAATCTAGGAAATGCATAATTTTGATAGAGAAGAACCCCTTGAAAAAATATGGGAAAAAGTACAAGAAGCTGAAAAAAGGTGATTGAAACAGCTAAGGGAATATGAGAACAACGATAGGGTAGAAATAGAAAAACCAGAAATTTTAAATATAGGCCCAAAACCGATAAAAGTTTTAGTATCAGAGAAAATTTTTAGACAACGAATTATCCCAAAAGTAGATTTATCTATAATAATGAGAAATAGAGGCGATTATAGAAGTCGCATGAAAAGAAGATTAAATGTTTTAAAGAATGAACTAAGCTATGAAACAGAAGAGAATAGGAGATGTGATTTGGAAAAGAAAATACAGGAAACAAAGAAAAACTTGAAATTAGATTCGAAAAGAAAAAAGGAAATTAAAAGAAACAAAAAAAACAATTAAAAATTATCATTTCGTATTAGGAAAACCAATTCCAATGGATAAGAAAAGAGATAGTTTGAACAGATATCGTAAAGAAGCTGAAGAAAAAGAGGAGATTGAAACAGAAAGGGAATTAAAATGGCTAACATGGTTTTGGAAAGATATAGGTATGGAAAGAGCTCCTACTAGAGAGGATGTAATTAGACCTACTACTAGAGAAGAAGAAACTTGTAGAATGTTATCAAAATACGGAAGAGGTATATAACTACTGTAACTATAAAAAAAAAAATGAAATAAAATAAAATAAAAATACATATATAAACAAGTAAGAAAATTATAGTCGGCCTAGACCGACTATACGATACCCTATACCATGCGTTTAGAAACCCTATCTCTTAGGCCCAACTAACTGGACATAGAAAATAAGCAAAAACCAAATTTGAGTGGTATTTTTATTAATTTTTTTGGCTGCAGATATGAAAAAGTTCGTATCGGATCTATATCTATATGGGGACTAGGTCCAAAAATGGACCAATCCTGATCATGTTTGGTAAAGTCTCTTGTATTTTGCAAAAAGACATACAAACAAAATTTGAGAAGAATCAGTGCATTATTTTTGTTTTTAATAGATTTAAGTGAAGATCGGGAAGCAGTCTATATGGGGCCAAAGGGATCATTTTTGGACTACTCATTAATGGATGTAATGAACGCATACAAACCCAATTTGAGTAAGATCTATATGACAATTTGGATCTTATGGCAATTTATGTCGATTTCATAGGGGTAATTTGTATGGGGGCTAGGTCTGAACATGGACCGATTCTCACCAATTTCAATACCGTTCATTCCATGACCGATAAAAGCTTATATACCAAATTTCATCAAAATATATTCATATTTGCGACCTGCAGTTTTATTACAAGCTTTACATGGACACACAGACGGACGGACGGACGGACGGACGGACGGACGGACATCGTTAAATCGAATCAGATAGTGATTCTGATTCGATCGGTATAATTAAAGATGGGTCTAGGTCAAATATTTTTGGTTGTTACAAACAGCAGCACAAAGTCATTATACCCAAACCACATAGTGGTATAGGGTATAATAAAAGCATACAACTACTACATATATGAAAACTTATTTTTTTTACTATGATAAATAATTGATTAAGATCAAATTTAATTATAATTTGTTTGTAAGATGATCTATAAAATAAATAAAGAAAATATTTAAAAACAAAAAATTAAATAAAAGGAAAAATTTTTCATATGGATTTGATAATAAAAAGATTAGAATATATAATTTTAAATGCTAAGAAATCTTTGAATAGACCGTACTCTTTGGAAACAATAAACGCATAAATAAATGAGATAATAGAACTGCAAGAACAATTAGAAGATTATCTGATAGAACCAACATTAACTATTGAAGTGAGAACTGAGATAACTGACAATTTCAAGAGACTTAGAGACGAAGCTCTAGAAGTTTTGGAACGACATATCTGTGGAAACACTGACAGGAAAAATACAGACATAAACAGAAAATTAACCATGGCCGTGAATGTCATGGATATGGCCGAATTATCCGCCATTTCAAAATTGATACCTATATTCTCGGGTAAAAAAGAGGAGTTACATAATTTTGTGACAAATCTAGAACTAGTGTATGAGACTGTAGTGCAGGAAAAGCGTAATTTCTTTTTCAATTTTATATTCTAATCGCGTGTGGAACCGAGGGTACAAAACAGAGTGAAACAGGCCACAGTTCCGACAAACGTTAATGAGTTGGTGTTAGCTCTAGAGAATGCCTACAAACCAGCTAAATCATCAAACATCATACTACAAAGGTTTCGAATCTAATTTTACAACATGGTAGTGAGTGCATGGACATGGTGTATAAAGACACTAAAGATATGATTCATGTACTCACAATATGAAATGTGTATGGACACAGTGAAAAGAACAAACACAAATTATTCATACTACAACAATTGACGCATACTGTACAAAAGGGCGACAATGTACGAGGGTTTGCCGAAAAGATAGAAAACCTTATTAGTGAATTGAACGAGATACAAATAAGCGAGGTTGGCGACGCAGACAGATCTGCAATATTTCGAACGAATAATGTTCTAGCCTTTAACGTCTTTAAAAATGGCTTAAGAAACCAACAGGTAGTGTCAACTATCGATGCGAGTAGAGTGAGCACTTTCACAGAAGCTCTAAAAATAGCAAAAGATTCAGCAGCTCGTGTCAAAGAAAGACAAGTGTTATATCATAGTTCGAATAGTTACAATGGTAGACCAGGTAACAACCATGGTTATGCTAATGGAAATTGGCGACAGGGCAATGATGGTAACAGGAACAGAAACAAAAACAGAGGTAGACACAACAATAGTAACAACAATAACAGAGGTAGATACAATAATAATAGATATCGCAACAACAACTATGGAAATGGTACCAACTTTGGAAATGGAAATACGTACGGCAACAACACTAATTATAACAACAACAATAGCAGAAATAATAACGGTAATAATAGATTTAATGTTAACAGAGGCACCACAATGCTAATGGAGGCAATAATCAGAATAGGGGCAATGGTAGAAGAAATTACAATATAAACCAGATACAGAAACAGGGAAACGGCCAAGCACCGGAATTTGCCCAGCAGGAATTTCCGGTAATAAATTAGAAAGAGAAACAAAAATATTTAGTATATCATCAGATCTCAAAAACTATGTAAAATTAAAGGTAATCGGTACAGATTACAAACTAACATTTTTGATAGACACAGGAGCAGATGTCTCGCTGTGTAAGGAGAATTTTCTTTACAACTACCAAGAAGATCCAGATGATTGCTGTTGTTTAACTGGAATATCGAAGGTCAAATAAGATCTTTAGGTTTCACGAATATAAAAATAAAGTTTGATAACCAAATTATTCAACAAAAGATACAATTAGTCGAAAATGAATTTCCAATAAAAACTGATGGAATACTGGGGAGAGATTTTCTTTCCAGATATCGATGTAATATAGACTATGATAAATATGTGTTGACATTTGATATTAACACCGACAATATAACGATACCCATCCACGATGATGTTTTTGATATTAATCAAATAAGAATTCCTGCAAGAAGACAGATCATAGTACCTATCAACATAAAAGTGAAAGAAGACAGCGCGCTGCAGCGTAGTCTTGAATAGAGAAATTATCAAAGGTGTATATTTGGCAAATACCATAATACCAAAAAAGGGCAACCATCACATAAAATTGTTGAACGTGACAGATAGACCAACAACCATAGACAACATTAAAGTGGAAACAGTGCCTTTAAAAAACTACGAAGTATGTTCAATTGCAAGTAGACATGGAAATCACAGGCACACAAATGAACGTTTTCAAAGATTGTTATGCGATTTAAATCTAAATAATACTAACACAGAGTTAGTAGAAATTTTAAGAAAATACCAATCAATTTTCCACATGGAGAATAAAGAATTGGCAACAAATAATTTCTATACACAGACGATAGATCTGCACGATGAAACTCCCGTATATATAAAAAATTATAGACTGCCTCAAGCACAAACTAATGAGATAAATTCTCAGGTGCGAAAACTGTTAAATGACAACATTATAGAACCATCTATAAGTCCATACAACGCACCACTACTGCTCGTTCCTAAAAAGGGACAAACTGATTTAAAGAAATGGAGATTAGTGGTCGATTTCAGAAAGCTCAATGACAAAATAGTGAACGACAAATTCCCATTGACACGTTTGGACGATGTCTTGGATAAATTGGGTAGAGCAAATTATTTCTCCACACTGGACATGACGAGTTCATTTCACCAGATTGAACTGGATCATCAATCACGCCCATATACGGCATTTTCAACACCTGACGGTCATTATCAATATACAAGATTACCTTTTGGTTTAAGAATATCTTCAAATAGTTTTCAACGAATGTTAACTATAGCATTATCGGGCCTAGAATCCGAAGCTTTCCTATACGTAGACGATATAATAGTTTTCGGATGTAGCCTAAACCATCACAATGCAAATCTGATAAAAGTTTTGGATAGATTACAGAAGTACAATCTGAAACTGAACGCAAGTAAATGTTGTTTTCTGAAACACGAGGTGATATATCTGGGACTTTTGATAACTCCCAATGGCATAAAACCTGACCCGGAAAAATTCGAGGCTATAGCAAAATATCCAATTCCAGCAAATGCTGATGACATAAGAAGATTTGTGGCATTTTGCAATTACTATAGGCGTTTCATCGGAAATTTTGCTGACATAGCAGCCTGTCGGAATCAGTTAGTGAAGAAGAGCAATAAATTCGTGTGGACAAAGCAATGCCAAAAGGCTTTTGAAGACCTAAGCCAGAAACTAATTAGCCCGTCTGTATTGCAATACCCTGATTTTGTGAAACCATTCATACTGCCAACGGATGCATCTGATTTTGCATTAGGAGCGGAGAAGTTGGTGAGGACAGACCAATATCATTTGCTAGTCGAACATTGAATAAGCATGAAAAAAATAGGCCCGTAATTGAAGAAGAGTTGCTTGGAATACATTGGGGCATACAATTTTTTAGACCATATTTGTATGGCAGAAAATTTATCGTTGTGACGGATCATCGTCCACTGGTTTCACTGTTCACGCATAAGAATCCAAGTTCTAAATTGACGAGAATACACATCGAGTTGTCTGATTATGATTTTGAAATAGTATACAAAAAGGAGCAAATAATACAAACGCAGACGCATTATCAAGAGTGCAAGTAGACTCTAATATATTGAAAGACATGATACCTCCAATTATTGATGAATCAATAAAGAAAACGCTGGTGATGACAAGAGGAATGAAAAGAAAAGATACAATAAAGGAGAATAAGGTACAAAATGAAGCTGTAAACGAGGATAAGGATGAAGCATCTCCTATTGGGACTGATCACCTCAACATATGGGAATGCACATCAATAAACGATATTAATCATGCAAGAAAGATAAAATTTATATTTAGAAAACAGTCGACTGATAAAAGGAAAAATAAGAATAATGATAATATAATAACCATTGAAGAGGATAATAATTTCAATGAGACGCGCGTTAGATGTAGTGAAAATCCATGTTATCTAGATAAAGTGTTGGAGAAGCTACCATCTATTTTCTAATGTATGCATGTTATAGCGTGTGATTTAATGTAAACATTGACAACATGCGTACGACAATGCTTTGTTTTGCGGTTGAGTTTCTTTCCACATTTTCCATTCTAGTAAACATAATTATTACACATATAGTTTGTGGGGTAAACAACCAGTACTATTGACTAATGCAATTGATACTATTGACCCATTAATATATATTTTTAATTCTGTTTTGAGTAAATGAAATTGCTACACATGCAGTTTCTATTTGGACAATATTTGAATAATTTGAAGTAAATTATGAAACTCCATAAACGGAAACTGAAATAGAGAGAAACTCCGCCCTACTACAAAATGCATTGGATATATTTAATATTATCGAGCGTATTTTAGAAAATCGCTCTTAGAATTATAAGATATTGAGAGTACTTTAGAAAGTCACTCATAGAGTAGAAGTCTAGAACTTCTCATAGGGTATTTATAAGCAAGATTTTTAGAAAATCAAATTAATTCTGGTTTTGTGATCAGAACAACAACTAGCTTAAATCTGCTGGACTTTTCTTTAAAATTTTAGAATAATAAAATCACTATATGGCGATCCTGCCAAACTGTGCTTAGGTGCACTTGCAAAAAAAAAAGAAAGGATAACAAAACACTAAAACCAATAGATCCTGCCAGACTGTGCTTAAATGCACTTGAAACAATAGTGCTTAACTGCACTGATTGAAGAGTTTGACTCTGCACCAACCTAACTGTGCTTAATTTTACTTAGAAAGAATAAATTAAAATAGTCCTGACGTAGACCGGCTCAAGTTCCGTCAGCTGCGTGTCCAAGAGAAGAAAAGATGAAAATTGGACCCTAACCATTAACAATGAAGGATATTACTGCCGAATTGAAACAAGAAGATGACACTGAATCTTTAATGAAAAACTCAATGATGCAGCCGATGTGGAAGGCGACATAAACAAGCAGAAGAAACAAATAAAAACACGTTAATCATATTAATACTATTGATAAAAAATTTTCTTTGTAAACGAAGTGCGTCTAATCCGCACTCGTAGGGCCAGTAAGCGATAACTCGCTCGTGGCAAAAATAGGGAACACAAAAAAAAATCTAAGTGTGCTTTAATTTATAATAAGCACCTAAAATCTTTTTCAAAATAATCCGTGAAAAAAAAATAAAAATAATTTTTTTTTACATAAAACAAAACACACTTTAAAAATGTGTAGTATACGAATGATTATAATCATCGTTATTTTAATAGTAGTCATACTAATGATAAAGAAAATAATAAAAAGTTGTATAACAGACATAGCTAAAGAAGAAACCAATCATTTTGGAGAATTAGTTGCTGATGAAATAAGAATTTAAATATTGTAGAAAGATTATTTTCATTAAAAAATATTTTTAAGAAAAAGAAAAATTAATAGAAATAAGAAAAGAAAATGTTATAAAATAAAACAAATTTTTTTATATGAAAACAAAAAAAAATAATTTACATAAATTATAGAATTACATAGATTTAATACAATAACTTCGTATGGATGCCTTGGAAAATTTAAAGACAATTATAGTCAATGCAAGGAAGAGCTTAGGACGTCCGTACTCGGAAGATACGATTACAGCGAAAAAGCTAGAGCTAAAAAATATAGAAAAGGATTTTGTAGATAATCTATTAAAAATTGTATCAAAGGAAGAGAAAACTTTGCTAACACAAGAGTTTAAGAACTTACAGAAAGAGGCGTTAGATATACTAAACCTACATTTAGAAAAGAAAATTAACAAGGTAAAAAGACAAGGTATCATAATGGAAACGATGGATATACATGAGCTAAATGGCATTAGCAAACTTGTGCCAGTATTTACAGGCAAAAAAGGAGAATTAGACAATTTTATAACAAGATTAGAATTGGCAAATGGTACAATTACTGAAGCCAAACAAAATTGTTTTTTTGAATATATATTTAAGACTTGCTTAGAAACAAAAGTACAGAATATGGTGAGACAGGAAACTGTTCCAACCAATATTTCAGAATTAATAAGGGCATTGAAAAAATCATATAGACCAGTTCACAAGTTTTATCCTGAATAATATATCAAAATTGACTCAGAAGGGTGAATCAGTGAGACAATTTGCAGACCGGGTTCAGGAATTAGTTGCAGAACTCAATTAGATCCAGATTTCACAAATCGGGGAAAATGATAGGGCATCAATAGTCCGAACGAATAATTTAACAGCGTTCAATATATTCAAAAGCGGCTTGAGAGACCAACAGCTACTATCGACCATTAACGCTAGTAGAGTCTCGACTTTCACAGAGGCACTGGAAATCGCTGAAGAGTCTGAGGCTAATTTTAGACAGAACCAAGTATTCTATTCTACTGGCAATTTCACAAACAATCAACAGGGACGGACAAAATGCGGAAAATGTGGTCAAAACCATTTTAATGGTAGATGTCTTGCTGATGGTGTGAAATGCAATAAATGTGGCAAATTGGGTCACTTTGCGAGAATATGCCGATCAAACTTGATGAACAATAATAACAATAATAATGGGAATAGAAATTTCGATGCCAATAGAAACAACAACAGTAATAGGAACAACTATAACAATAGTAATGGAAATAGAGGCAACAACAGTTTCAATAGATATCGTAATAATAATAATAGAAATTCTTATAATGGTAACAGAAGATACAATATAAATCAGATAGGTGACCAGGGAAACTCCCTAGGCCCGGAGACCACTCGACAAGTTTCTCCGAGAACCCAATAAATAACGAGAAAATATATAGTATATCATCAAATCTTAGAAATTACATTAAGTTAAATGTGCTGAACACCGAACGCATTCATACTTTTTTAATAGACACAGGTGCAGATATATCACTGTGCAAGGAAAATTTATTAGACCAATATGATATAAATTTGGATGATATATGTAATTTAAGTGGGATATCAGAGCGACAGGTGAGGTCCTTTGGTTCAACTGTTATGGGGATAGAAATAAATGACAATATTATTCGACATGAAGTGCAATTAGTTAGTGATAATTTTCCCATAAACACGGATGGGATTTTGGGTAGAGATTTTCTATCAAAATTAAGGTGCAAAACTGACTACGATAGATATATATTAACATTTGAGTTAAATGGTGAGGACATTATAATTCCAATCAATGATAACACATTTAACGTCAATTATGTAGAGATACCACCAAGGAGTGAAATGATAATACCTTTTCCGATAAAATTAAATGAGGATAGCTTGGTTTTGAATTGAGAGATTATGGAAGGTGTGTATTTAGCTAACATTATAGTGCCAAAGGAAGGTAATCAACATATAAAACTATTGAACGTGACGGATAAAACCACTATAGTAGAAAATCTTAGAATACAAACAACACCATTGAAAAACTATGAAATTTTTTCATCCAGAATATATAAAGGAAAGAATGAAAATGCTTCAGCAAGATTTGCAAGGCTACTTGAGGATTTAAAATTGAGTAATATGGATGATGGGGAAACACAAGAACTAAAAGATATTTTGAGAAGATATCATCCGTATTCCATCTAGAGGGTGAGGATTTGACGACCAATAATTTCTATGAGCAGACGATAGATTTACACGATGGTAAACCAGTGTATATAAAGAATTACCATTTACCACATGCACAAACTGCATAAATAAATTCTCGGGTGCAAGATTTGTTAAAAAAGGATATAATAGAACCATCCATTAGTCCATACAATGCTCCATTGTTATTAGTTCCAAAAAAGGGACAGACTTATTTGAAGAAATGGAGACTGGTAGTTGATTTTAGAAAATTAAATGACAAGATTGTGAACGATAAATTTCCGAGATTAGACGATTTTTGAACAAACTTGGCAGAGCCAAATATTTCTCAACTTTGGATATGACGAGTTCGTTCCACCAAATAGAACTTGATCGACAATCACGTCCATATACTGCATTCTCAACACCTGACGGTCATTATCAATACACAAGACTACCTTTTGGTTTGAAAATATCATTAAACAGCTTTCAACGTATGTTGACGATAGCTTTGTCTGGCCTAGAATCCGAAGCTTTTCTATATGTTGATGACATAATCGTTTTCGGATGTAGTTTAAAACATCATAACTAGGGTGAACCACTGGCCCGGAAAATCCAGGTCATTGCCCGGTTATGGACCCAATGTCCCGGTGACAGCCCCTGGATGGCCCGGATTTTTGTTTTGAATTCAATTAAATAAAAAAATATGTGGACTTGAACAACAAAACAGTCTATTTCATTTAAATTTGACAAAATCACATCATATTTTAATGGAAATTAATACTTTTGAATGACTCGTTTTAAAATCATGTGTCAAACAAGTGAATTCTGTGAATCCCCGCGACGGCGACAGCGTAAGCAATAACACCAACACAAATACTCGATTTTATGTACATTGTACATTATTCAATCGATATGTCAGCAGTTGAGAAAGGTTCGGATAAAAAAGAAGACGCTATTGCGTCTTCAATTTGCAATTCCAGGAGGAATTCAAGTTTTTGAAGAAAACCAAATCGGACAGTGATTTGCATTGCAACATTTGCGGCTCAGATTTTTCAATTGCACACAGTGGAAGAAAATATTTCGAATTTGCTTTGGATTAAGCAAGTACCAGTGTGCGCGAACAAAATGCGAGGCAATCATCACAAATGTTTTCACACCATTCATTGAAAAACAATTCATCGAAGAAAAGAATAATGCCATTTATGTTAGTATAATTACTGACGCATCGAACCACGGCCACATTAAAATGTTTCCTGTTTTGGTTCGGTATTTTGCACCATTGGAAGGAATAAAAACGAAAATACTGAATTTAACCGCTGAAGAAGGAGAAACATCTGATATCATTGTTCAACTACTGATAAAAAAAGTTCAACATCGCAGTAAAAATGGATTCTTTCTGTACCGACATTACGAATACTAATTTTGGTGGCAAAAATCGAGGTGGCAAAAACAACGTTTATTACAAAATCAAATCACAATTGAACATGAATTTGCTTGGAATCGGATGTGCAGCACATATTTGTCATAATTGTTTGGCATGTGGCTGCTATGTAATGCCGTTCGATGTGGAATCGATTCTAGTGAAAATATACTCTTATTTTTATCATTTCACTGTTCGCGTCGCAAATTTGAAAGCATTTTGTCAATCCGCTGATGTCGAATATCAAAAAATCCTTGGATATGGAAAAACACGATGTTTGGAGATGTTCACGTGTGTTAATTCAATCTTGAGAGTGTATGATGGATTAAAAGCTTATTTTCTGGAAACGCTCAAAACTGTGGCTGATATTTCTTCGCGATCAGGTAAACTAACAATTAAAGATTTCTAAAATGCTATGCTATTTAATTTTTTTTTTTAAATTTGTCTAATGAAATTTGTATTACTGTTTGCTTATAGGCTTCAATTTTCAATCAAGCTGTTCTTAAAATCGGATGTGATGATTTGATGCAATCGTTGAAAACAAGAGTGGATGCAAAATACTAATCGCCAGTCGTTCTACAGTAAGTCGATGATATCAACAACGCAAATGACGATTTAATAGATCAAAAAGATGTGATTCAAATTGATATTCTATTTTATCAAACGTGTATTGATATATTGAGCAGTGGAAAGAACAATTTGAAGATGTGCGCATTTTCAATTGGGCCGGACTCGCTGCTGCACCGAATTGGAAAGATGTAGAAACAACGATCAAATTTATTTTTGAAAAGAATTGATTAAAACCTGAAGACAACAATGTAGAATGGTTTGACGAGTTTGGTTACATATTGAAATTTATTATCCCAGAGAAAATTAGTGAACGGAATAAAAAAAATCCTCCTACTAAGCCACGTTCTACTAAACCACATCAGCGTTGGGTGGAATGTTTCAAACATTTTTAAAGTAACAATGTGCCATACACTCGCTTCGCGCGAATCATTGAATTTATACTTTGTTTGCCAGCAACATCTGCAAGTGTTGAGCGTATATTTTCGTTAATCGCAAAATTATGGACAAAAGAAAAATCGAAACTCAAGCTAGATACTTTGAAACATATGCTATTTCTCAAATATAATTTAAAGTACGAATGCGTTGAATTTTACAATTTTTTGACAGAATCCCCAACATTGCTGAAGCAAATTTCATCACAGGATAAATACGATTTTAAACAAAAAGCGACAGAAAATTTGATTCAAATTACTTATGACATTATAATCGTCTAAATTTAAGTTGAATAATAAAGTTTTTTTCCCATAAAAAATGGCCCGGTTTTAAGTTTGAATGATCCGGATTTTAGTACTTTTTTCGAAAAATGTCCCGGTTTCGCTCAAAATTGAGGTGGTCACACTAATCATAACGCAAATTTAACAAGGGTTCTAGACAGGTTGACAAGGTATAATTTGAAACTTAATGCGAGTAAATGTTGTTTTTTAAGGCCTGAGGTAATATATCTTGGTCATTTGATAACTCCGAACGGTATTAAACCAGATCCGGGAAAATTTGGGACAATAGAAAGATATCCAATACCCAAAAACGCGGATGAAGTGAGAAGATTCGTGGCATTTTATAACTATTACAGAAGGTTCATCGCTAACTTCGCTGACATAGCAAATTGCTTAAATGGATTATTGAGAAAGAAAGCAAAATTTGAATGGACAGGGCAACATCAATCTGCTTTTGAGTTATTAAAACAAAAATTGATAAGTTCACCTATTTTGCAATATCCAAATTTTGAAAAACCCTTTATCTTGACCACCGATGCGTCCGACTTTGCTTTAGGAGCTATATTATCACAAGGTGAAATTGGTGAGGACAGACCAATATCTTATGCTAGTCGTTCATTGAATAAACACGAAAAGAATAAAGCAGTAATAGAAAAAGAATTACTTGGCATATATTGGGGTATACAATTTTTTAGACCGTATTTGTATGGTAGAAAATTTGTTGTCGTAACTGACCGTAGACCTTTAGTGGCATTATTTTCTCACCAAAATCCAAGCTCAAAATTAACAAGGATCCGATTAGAACTATCTGATTATGACTTTCAGATTGTATACAAGAAAGGCATTAACAATACTAATGCAGATGCACTTTCGAGAATAAACTTAGACTCCGAAGCCGATAGCCTAAGTTGCTAGTGCTTTAGACTTAAGATTTATTGTAATTTTAATTATAATAAATATCTAAATAATAATAATAATAATGGACTCCGACATACTAAAGAACATGATACCTCCTAAGATAGACGAATCAATAAAAAAGGCATTGGTGATAACAAAGGGAATGAGTGAGAAGAAAACTCACAACAAGATAGTAAATGAAGTAACAGATGGGACGACTAAAGGTGAGTCTGATCAACTCATAGTCTGGGACTGTACATCGATAAATGATATAAAGCGCGCGAGGAAATTAAAATTTGTATTAGATAAGAGATGCACTAAGGAAATAAAAATTGAGGACGATAATAGTCTCAATATAACGGCCGTAAGATTTAGCGACAATCCATATTATTTAGATAATATATTGGAGAAACTAATATCTGCATTAGAGAGATTGAATTATAGAAGTTACGCTCTCGAGAAGAGTGATAACATATTCAACATAGTCACCCATGAGAGATTTAAAGAAATCATAAATAGAGAAAAGAAAACTGACGTCAGAATAAAGTTATATAGAAATCCTCAAAGAATAGAAAATGAAGATAGAAAAAAGGAACTAATAGAATGTTATCATAATACACCATGCGGAGGACATTTTGGGGTAAGGAAGACACTACTCCGATTGAAACAAAAATATATCTGGAAGAATATGAACAAAATGGTTAAGGAATTTATAGGAACGTGTGATCTTTACCAGAGAAATAAGCAAATAAAACACACTAAAGAACCATTGAATAAGACTGACACACCAAGTAAAAGTTTTGAGACAATTGTAATAGATACAGTGGGTCCATTAAGACCATCGGAAGGATATAGGTACATACTAACGATGCAATGCGAGCTCACCAAATATGTAGTAGCTTGTCCATTAGAGACAAAGGAAGCTAAATCAATAGCGAAAGCGCTAGTTGAAAATGCAATATTAAAACATGGAACATTTAAAACATTAAAATCAGATAATGGTACCGAATTTACGAACAAACTATTAAAGGGAATATGTGAATTGTTGAAAGTGGAGCAAAAATTCTCCACACCTTATCATCATGAAACTCTAGGGACGGTTGAGAAAAATCATCGGGTATTAAATGAATATTTCTTATCCTTGTTGAAGATGATAATTGGTGTGCTTGGATTCCATATTATACCTTCGCGTATAATACTACTCCACATATTGATACTGATTATTCACCATTTGAATTGATTTTTGGTAAATTACCCAGTCTGCCTGGAGATGATATAATTCAAGACAACAATAGAGTATATGATTTTGAGAATTACCTTAACGAGTTAAAAACTAGACTAAAATATTCATTACAAAATGCAAAAAGAATGACAGAAGAAGTAAAGTTAAAAAGAAAATTAGATTCATATAAAAATTTTAATAGTTTAGAATTAAAAATAGGAGATTTAGTTTTAGTCAAAATAATAAATAGAAAAAAGAATGAGTCACCATACCAAGGACCGTACGAGGTCATTAGTATTGAAGATTTGAATGTGAACATTAAATCTAACAATAAAACAAAAATTGTACATAAGAATTTGCTAAAGAAATATAATAAGAAATTGTAAATAAAACACCAATTTTTTTTTTATATATGTAAACACATTTTTTTTAACAAGTATATATAAACAAAAGAGAAAATCGAAATCTAATTATGTCATTAAAATTAATAATCAGACAAATCCATTCATAGCAAGATATAAAAAAAATAAATAAATAAATATACAAAAAAAATGCATACATATAATTATATCATAAAATAAATGTACTATAAATACGTCACAATATTTTTTTCTCACACCTAAAATACTATAAAATACTATAAGTGAAAAATCAAATTACAAAGTAAACGAATTTTATTTTTATTTTAAGAACAATTATACAAATGTATCACATTACAAATGAACATTGAATGTTTTTGCTACCAATATAAGAATGCACTTCACACTACAACGTACTTGAAAATCATACAAGTGTACTAAAGAACAATTATATGATTTTCTTAAGGGTAGGGGTGTAATGTATGCATGTTATAGCGTGTGATTTAATGTAAACATTGACAACATGCTTACCACAATGCTTTGTTTTGCGGTTGAGTTTCTTTCCACTTTTTCTATTCTAGTAAACATAATTATTACACATATAGTTTGTGGGGTAAACAACCAGTACTATTGACTAATGCAATTGATACTACTGACCCATTAATATTTATTTTTAATTTTGTTTTGAGTAAATGTAATTGCTACACATGCAGTTTCTATTTGGACAATATTTGAATAATTTGAAGTAAATTATGGAACTCCATAAATGGAAACTGAAATAGAGAGAAACTCCGCCCTACTACAAAATGCATTGTATACATTTAATATTATCGAGCGTATTTTAGAAAATCGCTCTTAGGATTATAAGATATTGAGTGTACTTTAGAAAGTCACTCATAGAGTAGAAGTCTAGAACTTCTCATAGGGTATTTATAACCAAGATTTTTAGAAAATAAAATTAATTCTGGTTTTGTGATCAGAACAACAACTAGCTTAAATCTGCTGGACTTTTCTTTAAAATTTTAGAATAATAAAATCACTATAATTTTAAGAACAATGAAATATGAAAAATTCGCACTGGAAAAAAGTGACGAAATATTTAAAAGAATAACCCTTGGGAAAATTAAAGAATTAATTAATAAAAGTAAGATAAATGACGTCATAATATTAATATACAGCAATCCTCAAAACATCAAGAATAATGAAGAAAGAAGAAAATTAATAGAAATGTATCACAACAGACCATGCGGAGGGCATTTTGGAGTAAGGAAAACAATAATCCGTTTAAAACAAAAATATATATGGAAAAACATGTCAAAAATATAAATGAATTTATTAGAACATGTGATTTGTGTCAAAGGAATAAACAAATCAAGCACACAAAGGAACCATTGTGCATAACAGATACCCTAAAACAAAGTTTTAACACACTCGTAATTGACACGGTCGGTCCGCTGAGACCATCAGAACACTGCAGATATATACTCACCATACAATGCGAACGCACCAAGTATCTTATAGCGTGTCCATAGAGACAAAAGAGGCGAAAAGCATAGCAAAGACTTTAATAGAGAATGTAGTTCTGTGGTATGGAATGTTTAAAGTACTTAAATCCGACAGAGGCACCGAATTCACGAATCAGCTGATGAGAGAGATATGTAAACTACTGAAAATAGAACAAAAGTTCTCAACACCATATCGTCATGAAGCGTTGGGAACTGTGGAAAGAAATCACAGAGTTTTAAACGAATATTTTCTTTCTTTGTGAATGAAGATGATTGGTGCTCATGGGTTCCGTATTACGCATTCGCTTACAATACTGCACCTCATATAGATACAAATTACATATGGCAAAATAAATAGCTTAAACATAAAATTGGGAGACCTAGTTTTAGTAAAAGCAGGTAATAGAAAAAAGAACGAATCACCATACCAGGGACCATATAAAGTCATTGGTGTGGATGACGTAAACGTAAGAATAGAAATTGACAATAAAACTAAACTAGTATATAAAAACCTACTAAAAATATACAATAAGAAATTATATTGATAAAATGAAAAATATGCAATTAGAATATTAAATACATATAGATTATGAGAAAAAAAAATTTTTGGCTTTTACATTATGAAAATTTGAAATAAAATGTTAAATATATAAAATGAAACATTATGAAAATATAATATTTACAATGTTAGATTTAAAAAAAAAAATTAAATTATATAATTAAACATAAGAGAAGCCTTATAAAATAAATAAAATTTAAATATAAGTTTGTAAAACAAATAGAATCCATTATTTCACATCACAATTATAAATTTGTACTCAACATTTTATTATTATATAAATTACTAGCTGAGTCCGGTCCGCGTTGCTGGCCCGAAGAAAACATCTGGATTTTATATTGCATCTAAATTTTAATACCGAGTGTCGGGCAAAAGTAAAGCACGAACTCCCTCGAAAATTTTAGCAAATATCTAGGTACAATACTAAAATTTGATTTCGACATGCCCCTCCGCCCACAGATCAAAAATCAAATATCAGACTACAGTGTCACCCGAAAAGCTATTCAGAAGATTCTGTGCCTTAAATACATTGCATTTAATAATATTATGAATATGACTGAAAAAGAAATATACGTTTTCCTGAATATTTTAACACCAGCGCCACCTACAGGTGAAAAACTTTGTCAGCAACTTTAGTTTTATGTACATAATATATGTTGCGAATTTGAGCTAAATTGGACCGTAAATAAATTTTTTGGGAAAATCTCGACCCCAGCGCCACCTATCGGGTACAAAAAAAGTTATGCAAATCGGAGAACCAAAGGAACATATGGTATGAATACGAAGTCGCTAGCATTAGTGGTTCAACAGTTATTAGAGTACCAACATACGCACCAACGTTTTTATATATTAAGATGAGAGAATAAAGAAAATTTATAAACCTAAATATTTCAAATCCACAAGTTAAGTTATTGCATAAGTTACACTAAGCACTGCCTATTTATTAAAGAATCATCCAAGTTTACTCATAAAATTGTATGATTCTTCTGAACGGTGAGGGTGTAGTGAGTGCATGAACATGGTGTATAAAGTCACTAAAGATGTGATTCATGTACTCACAATATGAAGTGTGTATGGACACAGTGTAAAAGAACAAACACAAATTGTTCATACACACACACACACTGTACATATTTGTGTCAAGCTATCGGCAACATTGCGATAAGCTTACATTGTTGCGAATCTGTTTACATTGATTGAATTCGGTCTTCATATTTGACCATTTGAATTTATGGCAAATATGAATATGGAAACAATAGCGACATGGGAGGAATTCTATTCGAATTAGGTCACTCACTAATTGCTTACATGTCACAAATATGCTATGGATAAAATTTGAATTTAGTTGTAAGTACTCAAATTTAGCGATAAGAAATCAATGTAAAAATTAGTATATAAGAAGCAAATTTCTTTTAAATAAAATCAGATATAAATTTACATTCAACCAAATAAGAAGCAGTTTTATTTTGATACCCAGAAGAAGTATATCCAAAGTCTATAACGGTTTCGAATCTAATTTTACAACATGCCCTTGGAGTCTAAAAAGGGTGTAAGAGTAAGAAGAGTACTTTTTCTGGGTATCGGGTTTTTCTTCTTTAAACATTCATATTCCTCTTTAAAATAAAGAGTCTGACATAAAATTATAAGTTTATTTTTTGTTGATTTTATCTCTTGAGCTAGAAGTTGAATACTCGGGTGGTTTAACAACTTTTTCAGCCTTTCATCGACTGAAGTGATCGTTTTACAATTAAGAGTAAGTCATTCAATACGACTTGTGTTTTTACGGTTATATGAGATGCGATCAACAAATCGATAAACATACGATGAGACTCGAAGGGCTCTAGATCATTTAGAAAATCTTTCAAGAATGTCTGGGTGGGTATCGATCGTATTATCCGAGGATTTATCTTTATTGGCTGGGTGCGTATTTACGATAATAGTAAAAGTGTTTATAATTCTAGCTTCGGCTTGAGTAATAAAATTTTGTCTTGTTGTTGGCCATTTTGACTCGGGTTCTTTAAGCCACGTTGGTCCATTTCACCGAAGGGAATCATCCTTCAATTCCTCAGCATTGCAACCTCGACTAGCAACGCCAGCAGGATTTTCATGGGAAACAACGTGGTTCCAGTTCTCCACTCCCACAGTGCGAGAAATAGCTGATATGCGATTTGCAACAAATGTGTTCCACGTGTTTGGTTGCTTATTGAGCCAAGCTAGAACAATTGACGAATCAGACCAAAAATATCTTTGGCATTTGGGTAAATCAAGCTGATCGAGTAAATTATGTACCATGGTTACCAATAAAATAGCACCACAAAGTCCTAATTTGGGTAGTGACAGAACTTTGATGGGTGCAACTCTCGTCTTAGCGAAGAGTAGGGTTACGGATATTGGACCGTTTATGGGTGTAATTCGTGCATATAAAACTGCAGAGTATGCTTTTTCAGAAGCATCCGAAAAGCCATGCAATTCGATTTTAGTTAAGGGTGTGAATTGAATCCACCTCGGAATACGAATTTTACTTATGCTATCATAATATTTAAAAAAATTTTGCCATTTTATAAGGGTAAGGGGTTTGATACATTCATCCCAAGCTGTGTTATCTCGCTAGACTTGCTGCATAATAATCTTAGCAGAAATAACGATCGCCGCTAACCAACCGGCTGGGTCAAAAAGACGCGCAATATCAGATAAAATTGTGTGCTTTGTGTATCCTGATTTTTTCTCGATTATGGGTGCATTGAAGAAAAATACATCTTCTTTCCGTTCCAGTGAATTCCAAGAGTTTTAGCATTATTGGGCTCTGGAAGTGTAAGTAAATCAACATCGAGTAAATAGTCTTTGGGTAATTGGGTTAATAGATCAGCAGTATTGGAAACCCATTTTCTTAATGGGAACCCAGCCGACTTTAATACTACACTCAACTCCTTTTGAGCTTTTTTAATATCGTTAAGGGTATGCGCTCCAGCTAAAACATCATCAACGTACATATTATTCTTCAAAATTTGCGAAGCAATTGGGTAGGTGATTTGTACGTCCTTAGCTAGCTCGTGTAGGGTACGAATTACCAAAATTGGCGCGCAATTAACTCCTAATGTAACTGTTTGAAGTTCATAATCTTTAATGGGTTCGTTGACACTTTTACGAAATAATATTCTCTGAAAGGGTGTGTGGGTAGTATTCAATAAGATCTGCCTGGACATTATTGTAATATCGGCATTAAAAACGATCTTATAAAACCGCCATTTTAATACCAAAACTACAAGGTCTGTTGTAGGATAGGACCAGTGTATAGTGCACCATTTAAACTGTTGCCGTTCGAGGTTTTGCTTGATGCATTAAAAACAAATCGAACTTTTGTCGTAACACGATCAGGTTTTACAACTGCATGATGGGGTAGGTAATAATAATTGGTTGAAGAAGTATTTGGGTTGTAGGGTATATGTTTCGTATGACCTAAGTCAATATATTCTTTTAGCATGTTAACATATTCCTGCTTTAATTCGGGTTTTTTCATTAAATTTTTCTCATTTCTTAGAAATTGCGCCATTGCCACATGGCGTGAGTTTCCTAACACCACCTGGGTGGTTGAAATGGAAGATCAACTTGATAGCGGCCATTGGGTAAACGACGGATAGTTTTTGTGTAAGTTTCTTCACAGAAAGAATCTTCAAAGTATTTAATGGGTGTTTTAGGTACTTCTTTAACCTCCCAAAATTTGATTAAAAATTTATCGGGTGTGTAATGGTACGGTTGGTGGTGGAACTTCCGCTTCCGTTTCCCTGAGCCTTAACGGGTCGCACGTGCTGGCAGGGGGCCTATCTCGCCGGAGGGGTGGGATCTTGTTAAGACCCAAAAAAAAATCTGTCAAAAAACGGTCGCTAATGGGACGGATGGCCATAGTTACCTTGGGATTGGGGACTGGATGTTATGCCCCTTAAGCCCTCCCTACCATGTTACCTCGACTCCATCTTAATTGGAGGTAACCCACATAAATGATAAGAATTTTGGTTTGGTTTGGTTTCCTACATTGGGAAATATAAATTTTTATTTACCCTTCATTTTAAGGGTTTTTTAAATTTAAATTATAATTAGCAACATTTAACTCTAATAAAATTTCTTTTAGCAATTTTAATTGTAGCTATATTTAATTTTAGGAAAATTTTTATTTTAGAAAAATTTTAATTTTAGAAAAATTTTAATTTTAGAAAATTTTGTTTAATATAATTTATAAAATAATTTTAAGTTTGAATGCAATTTTCAATTCACTGTATTTTTTTTTTATAGAAATTTTTCATGTCATTGTAATTTTAAATCAATATATGTATTTTTTTTTTGTTTTAATTAAATTTAGTTTTAATTTTAGGTTTAACAAAAAATTTTCTTTTTTTTTAAATATGGTACCATTTTGTAAATTCTCTTAAATATCTATAGTGTTAAATTTAGGTTAATTTTAAATTTTCAAGTAATTTTAAATATATAAAAATTTTGGGGATTTTAATTTAATTTTGATTTTAAATTTAGAAACATTTTCTTTACGGCAAAATTTTAATTTTAGCAAAATTTTGTAATTTAGAACATTATTAATTTATAAAGTTTTTGTAGTCTAGTTTCTATTTCTAGCAACGTTTTACGCTTAGCAACATTTAATTTCAGGGAAATTTTAATTTTAGGAAAATGTTAATTTTAGAAAAATTTTAAAGTATAGCATACTGTTAATTTTAGGAGAATTTTTAAATTTAGCTTAATTTTATGCATATTTGGGAAAATTATTTTAATTCATGAAATTTTTAGTTTTAAGAAAATTTGACTTTTAGCACTATTTAATTTTAGGACAATTTTTAATCTGTAGGAAAATTTTTAATTTTTAGGAAAATTTTTAAATTTTAGAAAAATTTTTAATAGTAGAACAATTTTAATATTAGCTCACTTTTAATTTTTTTGCACAATTTTGATGTCTCCATATGGTTGTATGTAATTATAGTTGATTGCACCAGTACGTTCGTCAAAAAAAAAAACAAATCAAATGGATTCAGAAACTGCGGCGGCAATTGCAACTGTGGATGCGGATGAGCGTGTGGATGTGGGTGTGGATGATAAAATTTTGATCGGTCGTCGGGTGCGCCATTTTCAAGAAACACGTATTTCAATTTAACTCTCGTTGTCACAAAAACGGTGCATAAATTTTTAATTGATTAAACGATTAAAATTTCAGTTTTTTCTTTAAGTGTTAATAAATTTAACAAAGTTTCTGTGTTTTCCTTGTTTTAATTTTTAGGTTTAAACATAAAATAATAGATTTTTATCAATTGGTTATTGTTCAATTCATGAATGAAAAATTTCACTTGTTTTACTACACAACTGCGGCCACATTTTTTTTTTTAAATATCTTTGGTTTTTTTTTTACACCACCACTTCATTTAACAACTCGCACTTCAATCAATTGTAACAACGCAAATTGCGTTGCACATAAAAGCCACCAACCAACAGCCATAAATACCCACCGTAGCGCAACACCACATCAAACGAGAACAACATCTACGTCACAACAATAAAGCATATATGTACATTCAACCAAACATGAATAACACCCAGCTTCCATATAAAAATAAACTACACATTAACCACACATCATTCCTTAATACATACATCATGGCAGCAACAAATATACATTCAACCAAACATCAATAAAACTAAGCTTTCATACAAAACTACACTCACTAAGCAAACATCTACGTCACAATAATAAAGCATATACATTCAACCAAACATGAACAAACCCAGCTCCCACATAACAAAACTACACATCAACATATATGCACAACCACACATCATTTCTCAATACCAACGTCACGGCAGCAATATATACACATTCAACCAAACAACAACCAAACCAAGCTCTCATACAAAACTACACTCACTAAGTAAACATCTACGTCACAACAGTAAAGCTTATACATTCAACCACACATGAGCAATATACGCACAACCACACATCATTTTCTCAATAAAAAAATACCTACGTCACAGCAGTAATAACTACACATTCAACCAAACATCAATAAGGCTAAGCTACCATACAAAACTATACTCACTAAGTAAACATCCACGTCACAACAGTAAAGCATACACATTCAACTAAACACCAACCAAACCAAGCTCTCATACAAAAATAACTACAGATCAACATATACGCACAACCACACATCATTTAAAGAAATATACATTCAACCAAACGAAACAAACAAAACAAGCTACACTTCTGCCTGCTAAAAATAGTTTTTCAAGTGGTTAAAGCAAAGGGTATTTTGAATTCTCACTGAGTTTACAAATTTATTTACATAAGAAGGCAAGGTTGGCCTGAGGATGGAAATTCAGTTTTCGGCGGTAAAGCTGAGTGGTGTATCTTACTAAAGATATCTCCAATCTTTTAAAGACGATCGGTACCGGTTGTCATCCATATAAATCCAGCGGCTTAACGGCTGACTGCTCCCGATAATCCAGCGGATTAACGGCTGACTGCTCCCGACAATCCAGCTGCTTAACGGCTGACTGCTCCCGATAATCTACTGTGGCGCCATCTGTCTGCCAGTGTAAACACACCGCCGATACTATCAACCGGCGCATCCGAGACACCTACTGGGTCGCCACCTGCCGGCCGGTATCACCGCCCTGCCGATACCACCAACCGGGGCAGCGAAGTCATCTACTGTGCCGTCATCTGTCAGCCAGTATCAACTCAACGCCAATAACATCAACCGGCGTATCCACGCCACCTACTGTGCCGCCATCTGTCTGCCAGTAGCAACGCAACGCCGAAATCATCAATCGGCGCATCTGAGCCATCTACTTTGCCGCCATCTGTCGACCATTATCACCGCACTCCCGATATCATCAGCCGGCACATCCGCGCCACCCACGGTGCCGCCATATGTCTGTCAGTGTCATCGCACTGCCAATACCATCAACCGGCCCACCAAAGCCATCTACTGTGCCGCTATCTGCCTGCCAGTATCAACGCAACGCCGATCTCATCAATCGGCGCATCCAAGCCATCTACTGTGCCGCCATCTGCCTGCTAGCATAGTCGTGCGAGGCCATCTACTGTGCCGCCATCTGTCGAACAGTATCACCGCACTCCTGATATCATCAGCCGGCACATCCACGCCACCCACGGTACCGCCATCTGTATGCCAGTGTCATCGCACTGCCAATACCATCAACCGATATCATCAATCGGCGCATCCAAGCCACCATCCGACCGATCACGCCGCCACCTGTTGGCCAGTAGTCGCACCGCCCGTCGACCGACGTACTCCAGCATACCACTACGCTGCCATCCGTCGGCCAGTAGTCGTAACGCCTGTCGCTCGACGCACCCGAGTCAACCGCTACGCCATCATCTGCCGGCCAGTAATCGTGCCACCTGTCAACCGAGTCAACCACTGCGCCGCCATCTATCGACCAGTATACTCGAGTCACCAGCTACCGGCTAGCATAGTCACACCACCGACCGGCATAGCCGACCTCCCGATAACACGAAAGCAGAACTGTTGTCAGTCGCGTCTTCATACGTATATAGATACATATACACAATTAGCACTTAAATAAACTACTTTGTAACTAAAAGGTTTAGAGTGTTTTATTGCATAAGGTTTTAGGATCCCTAGGCTGACCCTGGAGACGACTGAACTACCCCAGCCATCGATCAAAATCCTTGTTATACAATTTTGAATTTAGCGTCATCCAATTATACAAGATTTTTAATTTTTTGCACACAAAAAAATCTATCAACAAACCAGGAACGTATCAAAACCAGTTCGTTGTTTGCAAAAAAATATCGCAATCACTCATTCGTGTAACCAACACTCATACATTCATTAAATTCCTATGTAAAAAAAATACTACATCTAACGATGAGGGGAACAAGGTAAGCCAATGTTAATGGCTGACAACAAGGGAGGGAATGAGAGCGAGTAAAGGCTTTATACGTGAACGAAATTATGCTGACGGAGAAATATTAACACCAACTCAAGTGTTTAAAAATAGAATTTTATTTTTGCAACAAACAGAAATTGGCAAACGATATTACCATATAAGGTGTTGTTTACGTGTTATAGTTTTTTTTTTCTTTTGTGTGAGTACACTACATAGCAAAATTTTTCGTACGGGCGTCACAAAACAGATGATTTGGATTTCTTTGAAAATGAGAAATCAACTGAAAACGGTTATGGGGTTATTATGTGTTAGCTTTTTGCAAATCTTTCGCGTGGTATGCGCCGAGGTCTTTTCCAGCTAAATCAACTAATTTGTAATTACAATAACCTATCTTCCTTACAATTTTGGCTTTCAAAAATTTGGGGGCAAGTTTCGAATTATATGCAGAAGCTTTGTTGCTCTGCGAAAAATTTCGTCGGTAAACTAATTCGCCGTCAGAAAAATTAATCGACCTGGTCCTCAAGTCATAGGTTCTTTTATTCACTTCATAGGCTGTCTCTAAATATTCCTGAACCTTTTGCCGAATAAAATGCAATTTATCGGAAGCTTCTACCACATCCAAACCTTCTTCTAACAAATCTAACTTTCTGTCCGAACAGAACACAATACGGCGAAAAGCCTAATGAACTGTGAAATGAGCTTCTCAACGCGACTCCTATTTGGCTCAAATTCGTATCCCACATACGCTGGTCTTTTCCCAAATACGAACGTATTCCAGCTATTATGGATCGATTTACACGCTCAGAATTTTTAGACTGGGGTGAATAAACGGCAGCGAAGATATGTTGCACTCCATATTTTGTCAAAAAGCTTGCAAAAAGTGACGATCTAAATTGTGAACCGTTGTCAGTAATGACGACTTCGGGAACGCCGAATAAATGAAAAACATTTTTTTCAAGAAAATCAATTACCGAAGTGGTCGACATTTTCCGTAACGCTTTAAATAAAGGATATTTTGTGAGGTGGTCTAATACCAAAAAAATAGCTACATTGCCAGTTTTTGACCTTGGATTTGGCTTGAACACCCATAGGTGGTTTTAAAATAAAATTTGCGCTTTGCTTTGTTTACAAATGTCGCAACTTAATACAAAGGATCTAACCTGAGCAGCCAATTTGGGCCAATAAAAATTTCGCCTCAATCGTTCGAGGGTTTTTCCCACACCTCCATGTGCAAACATGGGTGGATTATGAGCGCGTTCGATCACACAAGAGGTAAGTTCCTGTGGAATCCACAACTTCCATGATCGAGCCTATGAAAATTCATCGCGTGAAAACTCTACGCGTCTGTAGATGAAACCATCTACGACCTTTAAATCGGGCAAACGATTTTTATTGCTTTCGATATCAGCGATCAATTTAATATATTGTCCTGATGAAAAATAAGGAGAAGATAAATCTATCTCTGGTTCTACACAATCTAAGCTGTTAATGTTTTGAAAATTTAGGGGGTTTTCGTTTTCGGAGGGTAACCTCGATAGAGCATCGGGAACTATGTGTTCACTTCCCTTTCGATGAAAAATTGAAAAATTAAAGCCTTGGAGCTTTATGGACCATCGAGCTAGCCGGCCATTTAGGTCTGGTTGGCGCATTAACCATTTTAAAGAAGCGTGATCCGTTATTACGCTAGATTCGTGACCTTCAACATATTCCCTAAATTTCTCTATGCTCAAAACTGCAGCTAGGCTTTCGAGTTCGGTAATAGAGTAGTTCTGTTTGGCTCTATTCAATTTATGCGAGAAAAATGCAATGGGACTTTCGACACCATTGTCATCTTCTTGAGCCAGAACTCCACCAACTTCAGTCTTGCATGCATCGCAAGAAATTATGAACGGTCGTTCGAAGTTTGGTGTTACCAATAACTGAGCAGATGTTAATTTTTCTTTGATTACATCAAAGAACTTTTGAGCTTCAGGATTCCAAACAAAAGTTTTATATTTATTCGTGAGGTCAGTTAACGGACTGGTTAACGAAGCAAAATTTGCTAAAAATCGTCGGTACCAACCTACAATACCTAAAAATTGACGAACCTCTTTAGCTGTTTTTGGTTCGGTTAACCCTTTAATGGCGGACACTTAACTTGGGTCAGGTTTTATACACCCAGAACCAATTATATAACCTAAGTATCGGACTTCCTTCATGCACCATTTGCATTTTGCAATATTTAACGTCAGACCGGCTTTGCGAATTAATTGTGCTACTTCGAGCAATAAAGAAATATGTTCTTCGAAATCATCGCTTACTAAGAGCAAATCGTCTAAATAAACGAAGACTCGATTTCCAAGATGAGGTGGAATAATAACATCCATTAATCGGCAAAGGGTTTGTGGTGCATTGGATGAACCAAAAGCCATCACTTTAAATCGATACAATGGCCTATTAGGAACAGTAAAAGCTGTCTTGTCGCGAGAATTTTCTTCTAAACTAACTTGCCACAAAGCATGTTTTAAATCTAAAGATGAAATGAATTCAGCTTTAGGTAATCTTGAAAAAATTCCGCTGATTTTAGGTTGAGGGTAAGCGTCGCGAATTGTTACGCTATTCAACTTCCGAGAGTCAAGATAAAGTCTAAACTTTCCTTCTCTCTGGACGCAGGCTACAGGGCTACTCCAAGAACAAGTAGGAGGGGCTTTTTCTATCACTCCCAGCTCTAACATGCGATCAACTTCGTCATGTATTTTCTTTTCTACGGCAGGAGAGACAGAAAAATACCTCTGCTTGATGGGTTTAACTCCTGGATCTATTTCTTTTGAATGTTCAATAATGGTGGTCTTACCTAACCCTTCTTTATTAAAATCTGGAAAAATCTTTATGATTTGATCTAATCTTTGTTTTTGCTCGTTAGTTAGAATATGCTCCTCACAAACTTGGTTAAGCTCTTCAATTTTTAACGTGCTGTTCCCAAAAATTATAGACATAAGTCCGAAGGCGTGCCAAAAATCTATGCCTAAGTATACATCATGGGTTAAATCTGGTATTATATACAAACGAACTAATTTTGTAACATTTCGGTAGGTGATATTTGTTTCTACGAAACCTAAAATTTTATATTGCTGACCGCCAGCTGCTTCTACGAAATCAGAAAATTTTTTAACAGGTAAATTTTTACCAAGAAAAGTTTTTGCAGCGGAACCACTTATACAAGATAACCGAGGCACCAGAATCTAAAAGGCTTAATAATTTCATCCCGAAAATATCAATTTGAATATAGGGTCTTATGTCGGATTTGGACTTCTCAATAGATTCTATGCAACTTTTAACCTCAAACTTGTTTAATTTTAACATTTTATAAAAAATTCTAATTCGTAGAGTATTTCTGTTTACTTTATGAATTTGGGTGTTGAATTTCGGTGGGACGCTAATCGATTCGCAGAAAATTCGTTTTCTAGCTAATTCGTACAACCTAACTCTCTCATGGTATGGCTTGAGGGGAAATAAAGTTGGTTTAGATTTTTCCTTGTCATATTTCAAAATTGTAAAATCGGTGAAATCGGTTTGTGTGCTACCGTCAGAGCTCTTTTTAAGAATTTCTGTGGGGTTGTCATCATTTTCAAATAGTTTTTCGCCTAAAGGTGAATTTAATTTGTCCTCGAGCGGAAGCTGGTGTTGTTGCTGGCGCTCGCTTTGGCCTTCGTTTCTACAATTCCAGCAGATATTATTTTGTCTTCGGGCCGGGTCTTCTTTTGGTTTTCGAACCTCGCAAACTTCTTCAGGTGGGTCTTCATCGAAAAATTCATCTTCTACGTCGATTTCATTAATTTGTCGTCGAAAGTTCTTCGGGGCTCTGTCGAGTTCAAAACTCAGCGCCTCTCGTCGCAAAACCAAATGGCGTAGATGGGAGACATTATCGATTTGAAGGTAGAACAATTCCCTTCTTAAATGGGGTCTTAAATTTCTCCTTAAAATTTCTGTCAACTCAGGTTCGCTTAGCGGATATCTTAGACGATCGCAAAGCTGAAGAATGGCTTGGTGAAAATCCTCAAAGCTTTCATTAGCATTTTGCTTTCGGTCTCTGATCATTTCTCTGATATCTAAATCGGATAGATGATCACCAAAATGGGTTTTAAGTGCTCAACACAAATCTTCCCATTCTATTCTATCGACCGAGCTACGATATCTCCAATACCATTCTTTAGCTTTCGCCGTGAACAGGATGTGGCAATGGTCTCCTAGCAATCGAAAATCTCCCGCTAAACTGTCTTTTGTCAATGAGTTTACCATATAAATGAACTTTTCTACCGGTAACCCTGAGGTGTTTCCATTAAAAGTTATATTCCAACTATTTATGAGGCTTGCAATCTTTCCGCTATTGTTAAGTGAAACCGATGATAATGAAGCTCCCTCACGCCTTTCATGTACGGATGGACGGGCTGAGTTGGGTCTAATATTACGCGGAGGGACAAAATTAGGTTCATGGGGAACGTTATGAACTAAAGGAGCTGAAAAATTGCGATGAACCGACGTGGTTGGAAAAATTTCTCTAGGCCATTCAGGCTCTCTGTTTGCGCTAATATTTACGCTAGTAAATTGTTGGGACAATCTCTCCACTAGAGCGTGAAGCTTATTGATCTCGCCCTGAAAATTATTTTCTATTTTGAATCTAATGCGGTCCTCTAAACTATCTCTTCCTTCACCACTAGTCTGACCTGGTGAAATATTTCGGTTTGCATTGAACTCTTCGTTTCTTTGCTTTCTGCCGAATAAAATTCTTTCCGCGGATTTCGGAATCGTTCCAGTATTAACTGGTAAACTTTCATTATTAACTCGGACGGAATGTTTTAACAAATTGTTTTTAGTGACAGTTTTATTACACTGCGGACAACAAGTTGAAACGTTGAGAAAATAAAACATGCACTCTTGGTGAAAGATGTGCCTGCACCTGGTAGAAACTAAGTTACTGGTATGATTGTAACTTTCCTGACAAATTAGACAAACGTTATCTGCCAAAGCAGAAGCTAAATTTCCAGGACTATGTTGTACTGCCATGATTTCGGATTAATTCTAAACAAAAACTTTAACAAAGATATATTCGAATATATAAAAGATTGAGTGAGTGACTGAGTGTTGATTTAAACTATAATAATTGCAAACATATAGATGTTATACAATTTTAAGTAAATTTAAATTCAATAAAATTCAGTTCAATAGAACAAATGTTATAAACAAACGAGAATGTGCCAAGTAGAGTTGGTTTGACTGGTTTCAAATTCGAACGACGGCAAGGCCGTTAATAGAAAAGTGTTCTATTTAGTGCAAATTGATGAAAAAAAATTTTTAGTTCTAGGCGAACGAATGTAAGGCCGTTAAAGAAAATATTATGAACGGAAATGAATTCAAATGTATTAAAATATGTAGTTCTAATGGAACAAATGCAATAGCATGAAACGAATACCAATGAATTAAATTTCAGTTCAATCGAACGAAGAAATGAAGTTAAATGTAACGGGTTAGAAAATGAATTCAGTTCAAACTGATTAAAAATTTTCAAGTTCCGAGTGAACGAAAGGTTATATAGTAAACAAATGAACTATTATGTTACGTTAATTTGAACCGATTAAAATCGAACGAATGTAATGCAATTACATGAAAAGTGTTATAGATTAGGTACAAAATTGATTGAAATTTTAAGTTCCAATCCAGCTATGAAATGCCAATTATGGTAGAATTAGGTGAATCCAAATGGATTGCAATTTTAAAGCAATAAAATATTGTGCAGTTAATGCAAGGTGTTATTATGTTACTCCAAATTAAGTAAAATATTTGGTTCCAATCGAATGAATGTAAGGCAGTGAAATGAAATGTTATTAACTGAAATTAAAAGCATTAAATTAGTGTAAATTGATTAGAAAGTTTAGGTTTCAATCGAACCCACGTAAAAGTATTCAAAAGTAAATTTTCAATAGGTTTAAAAAATTTAAAATTTTCAAAAAAAAATTTCAATAAAGTTTCAAAAAGAAGCTTGAATATAATTTGTAATATACTTTTCAATATAATTCCAATAGTTCGATAAATGTTAGTAAATTTTTAGTATATAATTTTCAATATAAAAATTTTCAAAAGATTACAAAAAATTTCAATTATAATTTTCAATATAGCTTGTGTTTGTAACTTTTTAAAAAAAATTCAAAATTAAATTTCCAAAAAAAATTTTTTTTTTTTTTTTTAATATAATAATTCAATATCATATAAATTTTCAAAATTAGTTTAAATATGATTTAATAAAAATTTTCCAAAATTTCAAAACTTAGTTCAACTATAAGTTAATAAAAATAAACTTTCAGAAAATTTCAAAAATTTCAATAAACTTTTCAATATATTTTCAAAAAAATTTCAGTAAATTGTTAACCCAATGTAGACAACAAAAACCAACCCAATCATTTAAAAAAAAATCCGTAAGTAAGTATGACCATCCATCAAAAAAATAAAAATTTTAAATTTGAGACTTTAATATTTTTTTTTCGAGAGTTTGCTACTATTTCGGCACCATAAAAATCATTTTGGACAGGGGACCGGTTCATTTAGAACGAAGTTCCTGTATTCCACAAATAATTTTTACTGACCAAAGCAAATTAAAAATCACAAAAGATAAATTAAATTGTTGAAGTGTGAACTAAATCTCAAAACCAGTTTCCAATTCGGTCAATTTAAATAGTGATTAACACATATTTAATTGAAATTCCAGAAGTGGAAATGCTGGAATGAAACTTAGGACACGCAAAAAAAAGATGTTAAGGAACAATGGGTGCTTTCCCGGTGCACAGATGTTAAAATTAAAAAAAATTGTAGTTCCTTTTTAGAAAAATTATGAATTAAAAAAAAAATCCGGTCTATTGTTTCGAGCCCCACGTTGGGCGCCATTTCTGTAATGGTGCGGCGGTGGTGGAATTTCCGCTTCCGTTTCCCTGAGCCTTAACGGGTCACACGTGCTGGCAGGGGGCCTAGCTCGCCGGAGGGGTGGGATCTTGTTAAGACCCAGGGAAACCGCACTACAGATATTCACGTGCGATTAACAAAAAAAAAAAAAATCTGTCAAAAAACGGTCGCTAATGGGACGGATGGCCATAGTTACCTTGGGATTGGGGACTGGATGTTATGCCCCTTAAGCCCTCCCTACCATGTTACCTCGACTCCATCTTAATTGGAGGTAACCCACATAAATGATAAGAATTTTGGTTTGGTTTGGTTTCCTACATTGGGATATATAAATTTTTATTTACCCTTCATTTTAAGGGTTTTTTAAATTTAAATTATAATTAGCAACATTTAACTCTAATAAAATTTTTTTTAGCAATTTTAATTGTAGCTATATTTAATTTTAGGAAAATTTTAATTTTAGAAAAATTTTAATTTTAGAAAAATTTTAATTTTAGAAAAATTTTAATTTTAGAAAATTTTGTTTAATATAATTTATAAAATAATTTTAAGTTTGAATACAATTTTCAATTCACTGTATTTTTTTTTTTTTTTAGAAATTTTTCATGTCATTGTAATTTTAAATCAATATATATGTATTTTTTTTTTTGTTTTAATTAAATTTAGTTTTAATTTTAGATTTAACAAAAAATTTTCTTTTTTTTTTAATATGGTACCATTTTGTAAATTCTCTGAAATTTCAATAGTGTTAAATTTAGGTTAATTTTAAATTTTCAAGTAATTTTAAGTATATAAAAATTTTGGGGATTTTCATTTAGTTTTGATTTTAAATTTAGAAAACATTTTCTTTACGGCAAAATTTTAATTTTAGCAAAATTTTGTATTTTAGAACATTATTAATTTAGAAAGTTTTTTTAGTCTAATTTCTATTTCTAGCAACATTTTAAGCTTAGCAACATTTAATTTTAGGAAAATTTTAATTTAGGAAAATGTTAATTTTAGAAAAATTTTAAAGTATAGCATAATGTTAATTTTAGGAGAATTTTTAAATTTAGCTTAATTTTATGCATATTTAGGAAAATTATTTTAATTTATGAAATTTTTAGTTTTAACAAAATTTGACTTTTAGCACTATTTAATTTTAGGACAATTTTTAATCTTTAGGAAAATTTTTAATTTTTAGGAAAATTTTTAAATTTTAGAAAAATTTTTAATAGTAGAACAATTTTAATATTAGCTCACTTTTTATTTTTTTGCACAATATTTATATCGCCATATGGTTGTATGTAATTATAGTTGATTGCACCAGTACGTTCGTCACAAAAAACAAATCAAATGGATTCAGAAACTGCGGCGGCAATTGCAACTGTGGATGCGGATGAGCGTGTGGATTGGGTGTGGATGATAAAATTTTGATCGGGCGTCGGTTGCGCCATTTTCAAGAAACACGTATTTCAATTCAACTCTCGTTGTCACAAAAACGGTGCATAAATTTTTAATTGATTAAACGATTAAAATTTCAGTTTTTTTTTTTAAGTGTTAATAAATTTAACAAAGTTTCTGTGTTTTCCTTGTTCTAATTTTTAGGTTTAAACATAAAATAATAGATTTTTATCAATTGGTTATTGTTCAATTCATGAATGAAAAATTTCACTTGTTTTACTACACAACTGCGGCCACATTTTTTTTAAATATCTTTGGTTTTTTTTTTACACTACCTCTTCATTTAACAACTCGCACTTCAATCAATTTTAAATTTAGCGTCATCGACCCAACGACCCAATTATACAAGATTTTTAATTTTTTGCACACAAAAAAATCTATCAACAAACCAGCTTGTTGTTTGCAAAAAAAAATCGCAATCACTCATTCGTGTAACCAACACTCATACATTCATTAAATTCCTATGTAAAAAAAAAATACTACATCTAACGATGAGGGGAACAAGGTAAGCCAATGTTAATGGCTGACAACAAGGGAGGGAATGAGAGCGAGTAAAAGCTTTATATGTGAACGAAATTATGCTGACGGAGAAATATTAACACCAACTCAAGTGTTTAAAAATAGAATTTTTTTGCAACAAACAGAAATTGGCAAACGATATTACCATATAAGGTGTTGTTTACGTGTTATAGTTTTTTTTGATGTGTAAACATCTATGCGATCAGGGGGGGGGTAAAAATCACAAACTTCCCCTACGGAAGCGGAACTAGTTACGGAAATGGAAGCTACAATTATTTAGCTGATTCATCAACCAACAGAAAGCGCCATGAATGTATAGCATACAACTGCAACCATCAAGTATGACAAACATAGCAGTTGCTTGCTATACACATGTAGATAGCGCTTACTGATTGAATAGATGTTTTTATTCACAAACCACAATGATTTCCAGAATTGCACCAAAATATTTCGGTATTTTGTTTAGTTTTATTTGAGTTCTAAAGAAAACCGCGTCTTTACTCTATTTGGAAATGTTTTTTCTGTTTTTTTCTTTTTTCAATATAGTAATATTGACACAATTATATGTTGACAACTTTCATTACAAAAACATTTTTAGTAGTTATTACTATTTTTCATAATAAAACAAAATTTTTTTAAATAATACAATAATACAATAAATCTATAATATTAATAGCCTAGGCAAAAGTAAGTGTTTGGAGATAAAATGAAGGCACACTTTATTGGAAGTGTTTGGAGACAAAATGAAGTGTAAGGAGATTAAATCAGGGAGCGAATAGCGTTATAAAAACGTTTTTTTTTTAATACAGACGATGGAAACATCAATTCTGTTTATTTATTGAATATATTAGTACATACTAAAGAACTATATGTGGAAGAAAATAAATTTTATATTCAGCTATAAAATTTGCAAAAATTTATATAAATTTCTATATTTTTATATTAGTTTATAAAATACTTAAAATTTTCATTATCATTATTATTTATAAAATTTTTAAAATTGAATATATTAGTACATATTAAACAAATATATGCGGAAGAAAATAAATTTTATATTCAGCTATAAAATTTCCAAAAATTTATAAAAATTTACACATTTTTATATTAGTTTATAAAATTCTTAAAATTTCAATTATCAGTATTCATTATTATTAATAAAATTCTTAAAATTTTCATTATCTTAAATGTTCTCCATTTTTGTCTTTTATTTTCTTTAGTCCGATATACAAAACAACATTAGAGCACTGCTCTCAATTAAATAATAGAGCAAAAACAGTAAACATTGATACAGCCGTGGAACATTCAGGTTGGAAACATAAAATATCAAAATAATTTGATTTTTGACGAACCAAAATTGAAACAAAAATTTGGACATGAAACATTACTACACACGATGGATCATTAAGGGAAACATGCCGGTCATTTGTATGGGGACTAGGTCTGAACATAGACCGATTCTCACCAATTTCAATAGCGTTCAGCACAACGTTAATAAAAAATGCTTTAATTTTTAGATGTTTGCACATCTTCCTTGTGATCGGACTCACATGATTTTTTTCTTTTAGGTGAGTACACTACATAGTAAAATTTTTCGTACGGCCGTCCCAAGTGTGACCGAACTAAAATATGACACAACGGTTTGGGTTCTGTGTGACTCTTCAACGGGTCCTGTTAAGATCCAACCAAACTCCGTTTCCTGAGCTATTAATGTGTTAAGAGTACTCTTCTTAACATCAGATTTCGTGGGTAAGAGTCGCTGCCAATAATGAAATCATTGGGTCTGCTTTCATAGAATTTTGGGTCATCCAGCTCAATATTCTCCAGGTCCTGAATAATGTCTGGGTTAATATTTTGAGTGGCAAAGTTTCGAGTAAGGGTTTTTACGACAATTGCTTGGATTTTCAGACTGAACTCTTTATGGGTATTGGATCGCAAAGTAACTTCGCACATTTTATTTGATCGTGCTGAAACAACCTCATCCAGTCCAGAGATTTCAGCAACAATGGGTGTTGTGGGAAACCGTTATTTGCATCTGAGCTGGTCAGAAATAAATGAAAAGTGTGACGCTGGGTCTATAAGAGCTCTTGCGGGAAACAGCGAACATGAATTTCTACTTCCAGAACTGATGTCCCTAATAACTTTTTTCGGTCATCTAAATGGGTTGTATTCGATTGGGTAATTGTAGAGAGAGATTGTGACGATGTTGAGGGTAGAACATCATTTTGAATTTGGGTATTTGTGTTCGATAAAGGTTTGTGTAAAAGGTATTATGTCGTCCTCCACAATGTCTACATGTAAATGTACTTCGACATTCTTTAATAGAGTGAGCAATGGCTAGACAGTTATAACAAAAACCGTTCTTTTTCACAAATTCAACTCTCGTACTTACTCCCATGGAGATAAATGATGAGCACTCTCTAAGGGTGTGTTTATTTTTGCAAATTGAGCCATCTGGCCTAACCGTTTTTGGGTGGGTTTGGGTTGAGTTCGAGAATGTGTGTTCCTTTTGAAATTTTTTGTGTGAACCATTGTCCTTTATTTGCTCTTGGGTTATATTGTGAAAAGTGTTGCCTTTTTTCTCAAAATGATCAAAATGAATTCTTTATATCATTCACTAATTCAAGTCCTTTATATTAATTTGTTAAAAACATGTTCATTTCAGTCCAACAGGGTATAACTGAAGTATCTCCAAGGGTTTTTTCGAAATACTCTAGGGTTTCTCTGGGCAATTTCGACGAACAAATATATACAAAAATAGGGTCCCAATTTTCTGCATCTACATCTAATATATTTATATCTGAAATACAACCATTTATCTTTCTCTGTAATTTTCTAATAGAAACTCCGCATTGGACAGTAACAGAGGGTAAAATGAAAAGTGTTTTCAGTTGTGCATTTACTTGCATTCTTTGGTTCTCATATTGAGCAACCAATTGTGACCAGGCTACAACAAAGCCCTCATTGGTCAAGGGTGCGTTATCCACAATCTCTTTGGCCTCGCCTCGTGTTTTTTCTCTCAGATAAAAGAGTTTTTCAACTCCACTCAATCGGGTATTGTTACCATACATGGCTTTAAACATGTCTCTAAAGGAAGCCCAGAATCTATGGTCGCCATTAAAAACCTGTAGATCGCAAGGAGCGACGCTAAAATTAACTGCGGTTGGGTTGGTAGGAGCTGAGGGTTTTTCCTGTTGTTTCTGAACGGTTTCAAGTGCTTCCTCTATCGATATTGGGCGAGTTCTGAACTACTTTTTAGCCTTCATGTATTCGCCCGTAATATCGTCCATGCTAATCGTCGCTTCCTCTTTAGGGTCATCCATGAGTGGAGATTCTCTGATGCGCTCATGTCGGTTACAAATCTTGTTATAAACTTCTTCCAGCTCTCTTTTTTGACACTTGAGAGTGGCCAATGAAGTGGTTTTCTTTTCCGAAGAAGATTTTTTAAATTCTTCCTCAAAAGATAGCAAATCAACTTTGATAATGCTGGAGAGACCGGCTGCCAAATTTTTTTAAAGACATATTGTGGAGAGTAAGGCTAATAAAGGGGGGCGAAAATGTACTAAAAGGGTTAAAATGCGGTAAAGGGTTAAAAAAGGATTTAGCACAAAGAATGAACCGATATTGGGTAAATTTTCCAAATAAAACTGCTTAGAACAATTAAATGAAATGGTTTATGGGTCAAATATAAACTTTTCCAAATAAAATTGGTAAAAGAATAAAATTTTGCACCAGCCGAAAAATTTCCTATTGGGTATTTTGCACTATGTGATATGCGCTACACAATGTAAACGGTAATACCAATTTATATAATGAATTAACAAAATAAAGTTTTCAAAAACTATGTAAAGGGTGGGTGGGTATTGAAAAAAAGTTTTCTTTATTATGATATATTTCTTTATAAATTCGGTTTAAATGTGTAAGAAATTATGAAATTCGTATTTAGGAAATTTTTTAGTAAGTTGTGTAATGTTCAACTTACCTTATTTGCTGGGGGTAGGGTACAAACCTTTGCAAGAGTAACTTACGCTCTTGTATTTTTGATGTGTAAACATCTATACGCGCAGGGGGTAAATTTCTATTTCACAATACAATCACAAAAACAGCGTAACTTATATCGGTGTAAGCTGAAGGAGATAACGCTGTGTGACTTATGATTGTATTGGTGAAAAAATATTTTCAAGAGAAACTGTTCATGGGCAATTACCCAATGCATTCGAAATTGGAATTGTGGTAGGAGAGACAAACCTAAGTAACTCGTGTTTTTAAAACTTTTTTTAATTTTCAAATTAGCTCCATAGACCAAATATTTGATACCATTTTTATACCCTATACCACTATGTGGTGTGGGTATAATGACTTTGTGCTGCTGTTTGTAACAACCAAAAATATTTGACCTAGACCCATCTTTAATTATACCGATCGAATCAGAATCACTTTTTGAGTTGATTTAACAATGTCCGTCCGTCCGTCCGTCTGTGTGTCCATGTAAACCTTGTAATCAAACTGCAGGTCGCAAATATGAATATATTTTGACTAAATTTGGTATACAAGCTTCTGTCGGCCATGGGATGAACGCTGTTGAAATTGGAGAGAATCGGTCCATGTTCAGACCTAGCCCCCATACAAATTACCCCTATGAAATCGACATAAATTGCCATAAGATCCAAATTGTCATATAGATCTTACTCAAATTGGGTTTGTATGCGTTCATTACATCTATTAATGAGTAGTCCAAAAATGATCCCTTTGGCCCCATATAGAGCTGCTTCCCGATCTTCACTTAAATCTATTAAAAAACAAAAATATTGCACTGATTCTTCTCAAATTTTGTTTGTATATATTTTTGCAAAATACAAGAGACTTTACCAAACATGAACAGGATCGGTCCATTTTTGGACCTAGTCCCCATATAGATATAGCATCCGATATGAACTTTTTCATATCTGAAGCCAAAAAAATTAATAAAAATCCCACTCAAATTTGGTTTTTGCTTATTTTCTATGCCCAGTTAGTTGAGCCTAAGAGATAGGGTTTCTAAACGCATGGTATAGGGTATCGTATAGTCGGTCTAGACCGACTATAATTTTCTTACTTGTTTCTTTTTAAACATTTTCTTGAACACTACCTGACCAACTATTTGTCAAATAGTGTACACATTATTTATTTTACTAGCCGACTGCATTTTGTGGAATTTTTGATGTGTATTTTTATAAATACTTTATTCCTCAATAAACTATAATTAAGTTTTTATTCACAAACCACAACGATTTGTAGAATTGCACCAAAATATTTCTGTATTTTCTTAAGTTTTATTTGAGTTCTAAAGAAATCTTTTTTTCTGTTTTTATTACGTACGAATGACGATGTAATAATAGAATGCAAGTAAAGATAATGCAAAAGCAGTGTTAACTGACATGGTTGTCTTTGTTCGTACTTTTTTCAATATAGTTAGTTGGCAACGCCTCAGACCATATAAACAATTATATGTTAACAACTTTCATTAATAAACATTTTTAGTAATTATTACTATTAAGCATTAAATTGATTCTTACTAAGCATTAAATTGATATAAATTTGGAATATTTTCCAATAACTAGGATATAATATAAATAAATTTTGTTAGTTGAAATTTTAATTAAATTTGATTAGTTAATAATAGCTTTAAGTTCCATTGTACATCATAAATCAATTTAACATATATTAGAACCCGCTCTGTTTGAAGCTTAGGGACCGCATTAAAAAAAATTATACAAAAAATTCTTAAAAAAACTTCACGAGTAGTTATGAAAAATAGTTTTCGCGACGCAACTAAAAATTATTTGTTTAATGCGGTGAATTGGGACCGCATAAAAAAGTCTCATTAAGAAAATAACTCAAAACCTTACAAAACAACTAAACATTTTTCAACTGTCTTTCAGAAAACATCAATTGTATTTCAGAATACATCAATTCTATTTCAGTAATCATCTATATAATTTCAGAAAACATCTTTTGAATTTCAGAAAACATCAATAGAATTTCAGAAAACATCATTCAAGTTTCAGAAAGCATCAATAGAATTTCAGAAAACATTAATTGTATTTCAGAAAACATCAATAGAATTTCAGAAAAAAAAAATGTTTTTCAGAACACATCAATAAAATTTCAGAAAACATCAATAGCATTTCAGAAACATCAATTGTATTTCAGAAAACATCAAAAGAATTTCAGAAAACTTAAATTGTACTTCAGAAAACATCAATTAAATTTCAGAAAACATCAATACAATTTCAGAAAACATCTACAGAATTTCAGAAAACATCATTTGAATTTCGACAACATTAATAGAATTTCATAAAACATCAATTTACTTCAGAAAACATTAACAGTATTTCAGAAAACGTCAATAGAATTTCAGAAAACATCAATAGAATTTCAGAAAACATAAACAGTATTTCAGAAAACGTCTATAGAATTTCAGAAAACTATATTGTACTTCAGAAAACATCAATTAAATTTAAGAAAACATCAGTAGAATTTCAGAAAACATTTGAATTTCAGAAAACATCAATAGAATTTCAGAAAACATCAATTGTGTTCCAGAAAACATCAATAGAATTTCAGAAAACATCTATAGAATTTCACAAAACATCATTTGATTAATAATATTTATTTATTTATTTGTTTAATATAATGGAATAAATTGTAATGTTATGAATATTTTATTATTATATTACAATAAATGAAATTTAATTTTAAAATGGTTGAGAAAATTAATTCTAAATGTTTTTAAAAATAAATGTTAATTAAAATACCGAAATTTGGTCCCTGTTTTAGAACAAAACGTTTTAATAACGCAATTCGCTCCCTGATTTTATCTCCACACACTTCCTAATAAAATGGTGCCTTCAATTCATTTTTACCGTTATTCGTTTTTTCATGTTTGATTAGCATTATTATATGCAGTGATAATTGTATAATTTTTATAGAATAAACTATAAAGTTAAGAATACTGATTGATTAAATTAATTACAAATATTTTAAAAAAAACTAATTGTGATATTCCTTTCAAAAGTGTTTCTTATGTGTAAACTTTTATAAGCTCAGGGGATAAGAAATACAAAAAAAATATATAAAATATATTATAAAACTAAAAACAAAATTTATAATATACAAAAATACTAAATGCATCAAAGCAGAATGGAGGTAGTATTAATTCTATTAAAAATTCAATAAGTTTCCATTATAAATGAAAACATATTTCATAGAGGGCACTACAAGAAAGAAGAGCCAGAAGAGCTGCAACTCAACGGGCCTATCGAGCTAGGATGCACATGGGTACACTGCGTGCACAACAACAAGGACAGCAACAACGGAACGAGGAACAACAACAGCAGCAGCAACTACTACAGCAGGAACAACTACCACAGCAAGAGCAACTGCCACAACAGGAGCAACTAATTCAAATCGACAATACAGAGCAAAACGAACAACATGCTCAACTACAACAACAGTTGCCACACGAAAATTTCGGGGTAATATTAATTCTATTACAAGTAAGAAAATTATAGTCGGTCTAGCCCGACTATTCGATACCCTATACCATGGTTTAGAGACCTTATCTCTTCGGTCCAACTAATTGGCTATAGAAAATAAGCATAAACCAAATTTGAGTGGCATTTTTATTCATTTTTTTCGCTGCAGATATGCAAAAGTTCATATCGGATACTATTTTTACATGGGGACTACGTCGAAAAATGGACCGATCCTGAACATATTTGGCAAAGTCACTTATACTTTGAAAAAATGTATACAAACCAAATTTGAGAAAAATCTGTGCAATATTTATACCCTATACCACAATGTGGTTTGGGTATAATGACTTTGTGCTGCTGTTTGCAACACCCAAAAATATATGACCTACACCCATCTTTAATAATACCGATCGAATCAGAATCATTTTTTCAGTCGTTTTAGCAATGTCCGTCCGACCGTCCGTCCGTCTGTGTGTCCATGTAAAGCTTTAAATCAAACTGCAGGTCGCAAATATGAATATATTTTGATGAAATTTGGTATATAAGCTTTTATCTGCCATGGGATGAACGCTGTTGAAATTGGTGATAATCGGTCCATGTTCAGACCTAGCCCCCATACAAATGACCCCTATGAAATCAACATAAATTGCCATAACATCCAAATTATCATATAGATCACGCTCAAATTGGGTTTATCTGTGTTTATTACATCCGTTTATCGTTCGTCCAAAAACAAACCCCATATGTCAATTCTTTGTCAAAGCCCCATATAAAGCTGCTTCCCGATTTTCACATAAATCCATCAAAAAGCAAAAATATTGCACAGATTTTTCTCAAATATGGTTTGTTTATGTTTTTTCAAAACGTAAATGACCTTACCAAATATGGTTTGGATCGGTCCATTTTTCGACCTAGTCCCCATACAAATGACCCCCATGAAATTGACATAAATTGTCATAAGAACCAAATTATCATATAGATCTCAGTCAAATTGGGTTTGTATGTGTTTATTATATCCATTAACGAGCAGTCCAAAAATAATCCATATAGGACAATTCGTAGTCATAGGCCCCATATAGAGCTGCTTCCCGATATTCACTTAAATCCATCAAAAAACAATAATATTGCACAGATTTTTCTCAAATTTGGTTTCTATATGTTTTTTCAAAACATAAATGACTTTACCAAATATGGTCAGTATCAGTCCATATTTCGACCTAGTCCCCATATAAAAATTACATCTGATATGTTCTTTTTCATATTTCCAGCTAAAAAAATTAATGCGAGTGCCACTCAAATTTGCTTTCTGCTTAGTTTCTATATCGAATTAGTTGGACCGAAGAGATAGGGTGTCTAAACCATGGTATAGGGTATCGTATAGTCGAGCTAGAGCGACTATCATTTCTTACTTGTTTTGTTATACCCTATACCACTATGTGGTTTGGGTATAATGACTTTGTGCTGCTGTTTGTAACACCCAAAAATATATGACCTGGACCCATCTTTAATTACACCGATCGAATCAGAATAATTTTTTGAGTCGTTTTAGCAATGTCCGTCCGTCTGTGTCCGTCTGTGTGTCCATGTAAAGCTTTAAATCAAACTGCAGGTCGCAAATATGAATATGTTTTGATGAAATTTGGTATATAAGCTTTTGTCGGCCATGGGATGAACGCTGTTGAAATTGGTGATAATCGGTCCATATTCAGACCTAGCTCCCATACAAATGACCCCTATGAAATCGACATAAAATGCCATAAGATTTAAATTATCATATAGATCACGGCCAAATTGGGTTTGTGTTTGTTAATTATATCCGTTTATGATTTGTCCAAAAATAAACCCAATATGTCAATTCTTTGTCATTGCCCCCATATAAAGCTGCTTCCCGATTTTCACTTAAATCCATCTAAAAGCAAAAATATTGCACAGATTTTTCTCAAATTTGGTTTGTATATGTTTTTTCAAAACATAAATGACTTTACCAAATATGGTTGGGATCGGTCCATATATCGACCTAGTCCACTTATAAAAATAACATCCGATATGTACTTTTTTAAACCCTATACCACTATGTGGTTTGGGTATAATGACTTTGTGCTGCTGTTTGTAACACCCAAAAATATATGGCCTACACCCATCTTTAATAATACTGTTATACTCCTAACAGCTGAAACAAAACAAAAAAAAAACGCGGGTTCGCCTATTGTGTTTTAGCGCTGGCAGGCGCTGTCAATCGACGCCCAAACGGCGTCAATGTAGCTGTGGGAAAAAAAAAGAAAACAAACAAAACCAGATTCCGTACCAGTTAGACTGTGCGGCCTCTAGTTTTCATCTGCTGCCGTTATGCACTGTCTATTCTTTATTTATACAAAAATCTTATACCTAAGCTTAAATTATGAAAATAAAATTAATTGAAAAAATAAACAAACATACAAACAAACAAGAAAATGAAATAACAGCAATAATATAATATAAATAAAAAAAACAAACATTAACCATAACGCAATGCAGTTCATGGCCATGGCATACTTAACCAATAACAAAAAGAAAACAAATAATAATATCGCAAATACTGTGGGAAAAACAAAAAGACATACGTTAACATTTAATATACGCGGAAATTAACAAAAGAGAATTAAATCAATGTTATTGCTAAAAATTGCAATAACAGAACATTGCGATACAAAAAAAAAAAAAAACTCTAAAAAAAAGAATACAAACATAAGTAAGCCAACGCATGGTAACCGAAAAAAAAATAAACAGCACAACACCTGTCAATGCGGAACAATATCGTATTGCTCCACATTGAACAATATCGTATTGCTCCACATTGAAAGTGACAAAAAATTCAAACATAAGCAAATGAGCCAATGTACGTTACCATGCCATATTGGGTTGTATGTATGTTTCTTGAAAGAAAACATTTAATAACTACGCTTGAGAAAAATCGATCGTTATTAATTAAATGAATTTATATTTCAGTTTTGGTTACTTGCAGTATTATTATTGTTTCTGTTATGTTATATTTTAATTGTTATTATTATTATTATTATTATTATTATTATTATTATTATTATTATTATTATTATTATTATTATTATTATTATTATTATTATTTTTATTATTATTATTTTTATTATTATTATTATTATTATTGTTATTATTATTATTATCAATAATCTAATCTTATACTTATCTTATACATGTGAAACTCTGTTTCACAACATTCCTCCCCCTTTCCACGAAAACGATTCCCACATCGTTTACCAGCGACACTGAACTGGCACGCTGCTTCTGCTGCCGCTATTGTTGGTTCTGCTGCTGCTGATGATGATGGTAATGTTGATGCTGAAGATGATGTTGATGTTGGTGATAATGTTGTTGGTGATGATAATGCTAATGTTGATGCTGAAGATAATGTTGATGTTGATGATAATGTTGGTGTTAAGGCTGCTGATAGCGACCAAACCGATAAGGACGAATCCGGAACCAATGCTGATGATACTACTAATGACGATGAAGATACTACTAATGACGATAATTTCGACAGTCGCTGTCTGGTTTACCGATCACCACAATGCGTCTTTTTACTCTAGCATGTGCATGACATGAGGTGAAAGTTAACACCTCGTTGCATATAACCATTCCTGTGATTCGATTCCAATACTACACCATGACAATCGTTGGCCTGTTGCTTCATAAAACGGATTCTTGGCCACCTTCTTCGTAAAAAAAAAATTACTTTGGCTGGCCGCTTCGTAAAACAAATTTTGGCCTGTCACTTGGATGACGGCATTGGGGACAGTACTTTCAGCAACGGATTGTTAATTTCCCGTTAGTCAATTGGTGCTTACTGTGGTATTCAACATAAGATCTGAGTACTCCCCTGATCACCTTCAATAATGAAACTTGTCGCAACCAGTGATCCAAGGCGAAAACCGAAAATTTTCAAATGATTCGCAATGATGCAAATGGTTACGTCATCGCCACAAGAATCGCTGGAACCAAACCAATAGCCAATCCATCGCATATAGAATTCTCGATGGATTCGTTCGCAATTCGCCCTTGCATCTGGGGTTGGATCATCAGCTCCGTACAGGCATTCACCCCTATGTCCGTCATGTGGCCACCCATCAGACCTGTCAGCCTACTGCTCTCTGCTGCCTCTACCGTTTTCTGGATGACTGTTGCTCCACCTCGTTCCCCGTGGACTTGGGTCGGAATTCCCTAACTCTACTAATATATAAAAAAATGGAGTATTTTATCTATTGAACGACTAACTAACTATACGTATATTTTCTTCTCACATTTTAGTACAATATTTCCTTTTTCCAATAACTTTGTTTTCTAATAATTTTCAAAATTTAATTTGGGAATATTCCCCGTCGTTCACCTAGCTTAAATACTTAGTTTTAAATATAATTGTTTTTTTTTTCCTTTTTATGTATGTTAATATATATATATATATTTTTTTTTTTAGAAATATGTATAGTTTTTTTTTCTAATTAAATATGTATGTTTAATCTTTATATGTTTTTTTTTTAATATATTTCTCTCAATATGTGTATGATTAGAGCATATTTTAATGTATCTTCTTTTTTTTTAACAAAATATATTATTTCTTTTTTCTAAATATGTATTCATATTTTCCTTTTTTTTATATGTAGGTTAATATGTATATATATATTTTAAATAAGTAGTTTTTTTTTTTTTTTTTTTAAATATGTATGCTATTATCTATATATATTCATTTGTTTTTTTTTTTTTTAAATATGTATGTATGGGAAGACCTCCCATTTTTTTTTTCTTATCCTTATTTCTCTTTTCTTTTTTATGGAGGGGGCCTCCCATATTTTCTTAGTTTTTTTTTCATACTATATTTTTTTTTTCAACCATATTTTTTTCTTATGTGGGGAGTCTTCTCTTTAAAAAATTTTTTTTTCAGGTGAGGAGAACTCCCATCTTTTCTCATTATTATTATATATATATTTTTTCTTTTTTTTTCAATCGTTTTTTGTTTTAAAACGTGAGGAATCTCCCATATCTTCTCGTTATTAATATAGCTTTTCTTTTTTTTTACCTGGGGAGATTTCCCATCTTTTCTTATTATTATTTTTTTTCTGTTCTTTTTAATATCTTTTCTTATATATATAAATATATTTTTTTTTTAAATATATTTTCTCGTCCATCAGAGTATGTCCACTGCATCTGGAAAGTACCCCGCCGGCCTTGTCGGCCCAACCGCAGGAGTGCGGCGACCATCCAGACGACTCCAAATTCCGTTTATCTCCAACCTATGCTAAAAGAAAAATGTCATAGGGAAAAAAAACAAATACTCAGCTAATACTATACCAATACGCATTTACACCTTTGACAGAAAAACAACTCAAATCACTGTATTTTATTGAATGGTTACTTTTGCTCTAATAAATATAATAAATAAAGCATTTTTCCCTAACAGCAGTACTGTTCCTATTTCTACGGCAATAAGACACCAGCAAGCCACCCATCGGTGGTCCGACCGAAATCATATCTAAGCCCCTTGTATACACATGTTCAACCTAGAATTTCCAAAACACTTCAAAATAAATAACAACAAATTAAGGCACGTGTCCTTCCTGGACACTGCCACCCATGACCGCACACAACGCGTCATCATTCTCTGGAGCAGAACGGTTTCCTGTTGCATTCCGCAAACCGGAACCGGGCCACTGTGAGGCTATTCTCGGCAAAAACCCTCCCCGCAGTGTATGCCGCGAATTTTGCGAGACTCACTTCTGACTCCCCATACCAGATTCAATCCGTTGAACCATTCTCAACCACTGAGGTGTGCCCGCTACACATGGCGTCACCCTTCATATAAAAAAACTGAGGCTTCCTGGTGGGAGACACTTGCCGGCGGGTTACGCGTAAACCCCCAACCTTCCCCTCACCACCTCAAATACACAATTACTAAAATAAACAACAAAACAAAACCTTGGACATCATGGACATGTATATTAAATGGAATGATTTCAGACCAAATAATGCGATCACTGGTGGAACGCCCGTAAATGGTTATTATGCCACTTACGATTCTTCCCCTTTATGCGCACCGTGGACGTTACGGGACTGTTTATCCCAACTACCTCATAAGGTCCAGTCCAAATGGGTGAAAACTTATTTTTCCTGGTGTTGTTCCTAACAAGCACCCTATCACCAACTGCAAAGGACACAGCATTTACCTTCCTGTCATAAGCCTTTTTCGAAAACAACTTAGCCCTCGTCTGATTCTTTCGCACTAGTTCATGCGAGTGCTGTATCTGATATTTAAGGACCTTGTTTGGGTCATCCGTATTGTAAAGTGGTGTACATTTTCAACTTAGGTTGGTCGGTAAGTCGATGTCGAAGCCGTATAATGTCTTAAATGGGATCTGCCCCGTAGATGAATGTACAGTGTTATTGTGCACATGCATAGCCGGTGCCAACCATTGGTCCCAATTGCTGCCATCCTCATTGACGAAGCTCCTCAGGTACTACGCCAAAGGACGGTGACTCCTTTCCAATGAACCGTTTGCCTGCGGGTGATATGGAGTGATGTTCAATTTCTTGACCCCTAACAGCCTACAGGTATCCGAAAACATCTTCGACATTAAATTTGTCCCGTTGTCCGTGACCAGCATGCTTGGAACCCCATACTTGGCTATAATTTCGTTAAAGAAAATTTTCGCCACAGTACTAGCCTCTCCATCCGGCATTGCTGTGCACAACATAAATTTCGAAAAATCATCTTGAAAAGTCAATATCAATTTGTTACCCGTAGTGCTTTAAGGGAGAGGTCCCACCATATCCATATATACCTTCTGAAAAGGTTTCTTGGCCCTCTTATTTTGCTGACATTTAACGCACTTCTTCACATATTGTTTAATATCCCTGTGCATGCCGACCCAGCGACATTGCCTTTTTATCCTTTTAGCGGTCGCCCGCACACCCACGTGACCGCCCAAAGGACTATCGTGAAAATCCTTTAACACTCTCACGATCTCTTTAGGATCCTTCAACACCACATACCTTGGTTCTCCATCGACCACCACCTCGACCGGTGGGTCATTAACATCGCTTGGTTCTTTTTCACTACTCTATTTGTTCCCGCTGTGAACCTCTTTGTCCTTCCCGTGACCTGAGCTCCCCGCATGATTTTTTCCTTCGCCCTTCGACATGGCCCTAGTTTTAACCATCAGTATTTCCTCCGTTGAATATGGTATCCTGCTTAGTGCATCCGCATTCTGATTCTTCTTGCCCGGCTTGTACCAGATTTCAAAATCATATTCTGACAGCTTATGTCTAAAGCGCGCCAACCTTGAAGTTCGATCCTTCAAGTTCGCAATGCCTTTCAGCGGTTGATGATCGGTAAAAATCTTAAAGTGCCGACCCAACAAGTATGGCCGGAAATTTTTCACCGCCCATACGATTGCCAGAAATTCCTTCTCTATCATGGAGTATCGAGTTTCCGCCCCATTCAACGCACGGCTTGCAAACGCAATGGGTCGATCACCCCCGCTACTATCCTGGGAAAGAACCGCTCCTATCGCTCCACCGCTAGCATCCGTGGTCAATACGAAAGGTTTTGAAAAATCAGGGTATGCCAACACTGGAGGCGACATTATCGCCTTTTTAAGCTCCTCGAAGGCACGCTGGCAACCCGGTGTCCAATTGAACGCATTGTCCTTGCGAAGCAATTTATTTATTGGCAAGGCAATGTTGGCCGTCCCTAAAAATGATTGCACTTCCTTTTTATTCCTTGGTGGCGGAAAATCCTTAAGGCATTTCACCTTTTCTGGGTCGGGAAGCGCTCCATTCTCCGAACACTTATGGCCCAAATACACTATTTCCCGCCTTAGCAAGTTACATTTCTCCGTTTTTACTTTCAAATTATTTTCCTTCAACAGCTGCAGCACTTTACATAGCCTTGAGTCGTGTTCGGCCAGACTACTACCATATATGACAATATCGTCCAAATATACAAAGCATTCAATGCCCTGAAGACCTGTCAGCACATGATTCATTAATCTTCGGAAGGTTGCCGGTGCGCCTGCTAATCCGAATGGCATCCTTTTGAATTCAAAGTGACCCAACGCCGTACTGAATGCTGTTTTTTCTTTGTCCTGTTTATCCCTTTCCACCTGATGATAACCACTGGCCAAATCCAACGTCGAAAAATATCTACTGCTGCCCAACTTGTCCAAAATTGCATCCATCCTTGGAGTGGGGAATACCTGCTTCAACGTTGCCTCATTCAGTTTACGAAAGTCTACCACCAGTCGCCAGCTCTTGGTCCCTGCCTTCGACGACTTCTTTGGAACCAATAGTAATGGCGAATTCCATGGTGACACGCTATGTGAAATTATGCCATGGTGCTGGAGCTTCTGGACCTGCCGATTAATTTCCTTACGATGAATCTGAGGTAACCTGTACTGCTTCTGATTAATCGGCAGCTGTCCACGCTGCACGGGAATTTTATGCTTTACCATATTCGTGCAAGATAGTTTATCACCCTCTAACCAAAAGATATCATGGTACGTTGCGCATATCGCCTGAATGGACGACATTTCCTCACTATTCAAGTCGGCATCGGTCTTTATTGTGGCCATTATCCTACTGACCCTCTCCTTGACATCTACGTCCTGCATGTGCGTCACCAAACCCGCACCTGGATCTTTTAAATTTACTAATCCAGTGAATTTTGGCATAAACCCATCCTTTAGGTAGTATTCAACCTCAGTAGCATTCAAAATGGGTGCTTTCACCACCCCATCCCTTACGTTGGTTAGCGCGGCCCCTAGATATACTCCTGGCGACAATTCTTGCTTATCCACGACCACCGTAGTATGTTTGGTGTTGATCCCCATGGTTGCAATAGATACTGTCCTTGCCTTCGCCACTATGGCTTTTTCCACGATATTTACTGCCCCCGAACCCCTGGCCTCCCTCAAAGAAACCAGAGGTAAGTTCCACTCACCTCCATTCGAGTACAGTTTCAGAGAAAGATTAATCGTATCAGTGACGGAACGTCCCCATAGATTATCGCGACCTAAAATACCATCTCCCGGCAAATTATCATGCTTATCCACACAATGCATATCGAACCCCAATTCCGCGATGTCCGAGTGCTCAATCCTGACTAACCCTATAGTCCTGGAGAATCCTCCGAATGCTCCTCGCAGGTCCTTCACCACCGTCCTGTCCACACTAATATCCCCCGTAAGACTGCTGTCCTTTACCAGGCTGGTGTCTGCCCCTGTATCCACTAATAAATTCAGACACCCCGTCTTTGCCCAAGCACATGGCAATCTTACAAACACCGAATCTGCGTAACTACACCTAGCTGAAATCCCCCCTATATTCATATCCGACCCCGCAATGGGTCCTACCTCAGCAGCCTTCGCAGATTCCGATGTTAACAACGGTATTAGACTTTCGCGTGATCGAGTCGGTGGCCCTACCCGTTTCCCGACACATTTCTCCCCTGTGTACATTGCCTACTAAAATGTCCCTCCTTGCCGCAATTATAGCATTTCCCCTTTGGTGTCGAACCTCCAGGTTGCCCTCTCTCCATCGTCGAGGGTCCCCTACCACAGCTCCTACCTGGCTCATGGCCGTATATTCTACATTCAACACAATATGGGGTATTTTTCCTCGTCCAGCATACATCACGAGTGTGTCCCGCCCGTTGACAGAACGAACAGGGCGGTGCTTTGTATGCCTTGCCACTTGACCCAGTATTATTGTATGCATTGCCAATTGACCCAGCATTATTGTATGCCGTACCACTTGACCCAGCATTATTGTATGCCGTACCACTTGACCCAGCATTGTTGAGCGGAACAGCCTTATCTGCCTCCGTTCTGCGCAACAACTGTTCTACGGCTGCCACGAGACCCGAGACTGGATCCTCGCGGGTGCACTCCTCGTTAAAGTTTACACCCCTTAACGGAGGATCATCCCCCCGCCAGAGAGTTGCTTGAGCCGCCAGTGCTTCAGTCAAGAGATCGTCCAACTTACATGAGCTGCTTGCCAACATCCTACCACGCAGCATTGGATCTCTCAGGCGAGCGGTGAACGCTGATTTTACCTTTCTTTCTATCTCTTATCTCGTCCTTTCACCCTTTATAGTTTTCATCAAGTATGGCATGAGCTGTTGCTGCTAATGTCTAAAGACGCCTAGCAAACTGTCTCACATCTTCATCCCTTCCTTGGCAGGCTTCATATAGCTCCCTTAGCACCGAGTCAAGCGACCTACTCTTTAAATATGTTGACTTTACGATTGCCAACAACTCATCCACTGACGTAAAAGTACGTAACCTCACCAACTGGTACGCATCCCCGTAAAGCCTCTGTTTCGCCGCCAATCTATATCCATCAATGAATTTGTACACTTCTGTTTGCAGGCTTGGCGATGGCTCGCCGCCGAACGTAGGCACTAACGCCTTGACCGTTTTCAGAATATCCTGGGAAGACATCATCTGTGTTGGCTGTTGCCCCCTAGGCTCCTTATGGTACAGATCCCCCGTCTGTATACTGTGCTCTTGTTGTGCTAAACGTAGCTGACCCTGCAACTCGGAAATTCTCCTATTGGCTTCCTCGAGGTCCTCGAACTCTAATCTTCTGACCGAGGTCGCACCTGTACCCGATATTGTCCTCCGTAGGGCCTCGTTCTCCTTGTCTAAAATCTCGGCCTCCTCTAGATTCTCCTGAATTTCGTTCTTAAGTCTCTTGTTTTGATTTTGGAGAGCCTCCAATTCCTCCTTAAGCTCCAAGATCTTCCCGGTATTACACTCCTCTTGAGTTTCAACCAACCGGCACAACTCCTCTAGCACTAGATCGGCCTCTTCCAATCTAGTGATTTTCCAGGTACCGTCAACCTTAGCCTTTATGAGATGAAAATTCTCCTGGGTCTGGCACCGACGTCTGACCTCACCCCAAAGCCTTTCGAGGAAATAATCCGTCTTCGCCCTGAAGTCCGCTAGCAGCTGTTTCGCTTGTTCTAATTCGACCAGTGTTTGCTCCATACGAATTTACCAACCCAGTCCCTACTAAACCGTGAAAAAACGATCTCTATAGTACTAACTAAAAACAAAAACAGCAAAATTATATCGCTTTGATTGCTATATGTTGAAAAAATAAAAATCCCTCCCTATATAAAAGCAATAAAATCTGAGAGTAATAAACCAAACTATAATTTAAGATCCATCTGTCTTTTAAAATTCCTGGAAATTCGATAGTCCTAACTAAAAACAATCGGACCACTTATATAAAAATGATGCGCTTTCGAACAAACATGTTCATAATTAAAATTAGAATCCTAATAAAATTAAAATCCACTAAAATATATTACGCAAAAAAAACAATTAATCATCAAAAATATTCAAACCCTACTCGCAACCTATATTTAATATATGTGATAAAATAAAATATAATATATTTGATAGAATTACGCAATAAAAATAAAAATCAACTTTAAGACCATTCCCTGACTAAACATAAAGAAATGAACAAAATCCAAACTAAAGACAGACGATCCCAAAAAAAAATAATATATATGTATATTTAATACTCTACAAAATACATTCAATATTTCCCAGTGAAAACTAACTATCTGATAAATCCAAAACTAAATTAAAATACACGCAAAAATTAAAACGCATGCAATGTCTTATAAAACAATCCAAATGACTAACTATAACCCCGGTAACTAGTCATATCTCAAACAAAATAACACGTTATATTCAAAAATTCGCTAACTCTATGCACATACCCAAAAATTCAACAAAATTCGGCCTAATGCCGGAACGATTATTGGTCCGAAGACCGGCTGCGCCATTAATGTTATACTCCTAACAGCTGAAACAAAACAAAAAAAAAAACGCGGGTTCGCCTATTGTGTTTTAGCGCTGGCAGGCGCTGTCAATCGACGCCCAAACGGCGTCAATGTAGCTGTGGGAAAAAAAAGAAAACAAACAAAACCATATTCCGTACCAGTTAGACAGTGAGGCCTCTAGTTTTCATCTGCTGCCGTTATGCACTGTCTATTCTTTATTTATACAAAAATCTTATACCTAAGCTTAAATTATGAAAATAAAATTAATTGAAAAAATAAACAAACATACAAACAAACAAGAAAATGAAATAACAGCAATAATATAATATAAATAAAAAAAAACAAACATTAACCATAACGCAATGCAGTTCATGGCCATGGCATACTTAACCAATAACAAAAAGAAAACAAATAATAATATCGCAAATACCGTGGGAAAAACAAAAAGACATACGTTAACATTTAATATACGCGGAAATTAACAAAAGAGAATTAAATCAATATTATTGCTAAAAATTGCAATAACAGAACATTGCGATACAAAAAAAACTCTAAAAAAAAAAGAATACAAACATAAGTAAGCCAACGCATGGTAACCGAAAAAAAATAAACAGCACAACACCTGTCAATGCGGAACAATATCGTATTGCTCCACATTGAAAGTGACAAAAAATTCAAACATAAGCAAATAAGCCAATGTACGTTACCATGCCAAATTGGGTTGTATGTATGATTCTTGAAAGAAAACATTTAATAACTACGCTCGACAAAAATCGATCGTTATTAATTAAATGAATTTATATTTCAGTTATGGTTACTTGCAGTATTATTATTGTTTCTGTTATGTTATATTTTAATTGTTATTATTATTATTATTAATATTATTATTATTATTATTATTATTATTATTATTATTATTATTATTATTATTATTATTATTATTATTATTATTATTATTATTATTTTTATTATTATTATTATTATTATTATTATTATTATTATTGTTATTATTATTATTATCAATAATCTAATCTTATACTAATCTTATACATGTGAAACTCTGTTTCACAACAATACCGATCGAATCAGAATCATTTTTTGAGTCGTTTTAGCAATGTCCGTCCGACCGTCCGTCCGTCTGTGTGTCCATGTAAAGCTTTAAATCAAACTGCACGTCGCAAATATGAATATATTTTGATGAAATTTAGTATATAAGCTTTTATCGGCCATGGGATGAACGCTGTTGAAATAATCGGTCCATGTTCAGACCTAGCCACCATACAAATGACCCCTACGAAATCAACATAAATTGCCATAAGATCCAAATTATCATATAGATCACGGCCAAATTGGGTTTGTGTTTGTTAATTATATCCGTTTATGATTTGTCCAAAAATAAACCCAATATGTCAATTCGTAGTCATAGGCCCCATATAGAGCTGCTTCCCGATATTCACTTAAATCCATCAAAAAGCAAAAATATTCCACAGATTTTTCTCAAATTTGGTTTCTATATGTTTTTTCAAAACATAAATGACTTTACCAAATATGGTCAGTATCGCTCCATATTTCGACCTAGTCCCCATATAAAAATAACATCCGATATGTACTTTTTCATATCTGCATCCAAAAAAATTAATGGGAGTGCGACTTAAATTTGGTTTGTGCTTATTTTCTATATCGAATTAGTTGGACCGAAGAGATAGGGTCTCTAAACCATGGTATAGGGTATCGTATAGTCGGGCTAGACCGACTATAATTTCTTACATGTTTTGTTATACCCTATACCACTATGTGGTTTGGGTATAATGACTTTGTGCTGCTGTTTGTTACACCCAAAAATATATGACCTAGACCCATCTTTAATTATACCGATCGAACCAGAATCATTTTTTGAGTCGTTTTAGCAATGTCCGTCCGTCTGTGTGTCCATGTAAAGCTTGTAATCAAACTGCAGGTCGCATATATGAATCTATTTTGATGAAATTTAGTACATAAGCTTTCATCGGCCATGAGATGAACGCTGTTGAAATTGGTGATAATAGGTCCATGTTCAGACCTAGCCCCCATACAAATGACCCCTATGAAAGCGACATAAATTTCCATAAGATCCAAATTATCATATAGATCAAGGCCAAATTGGGTTTCTGTTTGTTTATTACATCCGTTTATGATTTGTCCAAAAATAAACCCAATATGTCAATTCTTTGTCATAGGCCCTATATAAAGCTGCTTCCCGATTTTCACTTAAATCCATCAAAAAGCAAAAATATTCAACAGATTTTTCTCAAATTTGGTTTGTATATGTTTTTTCGAAACATAAATGACTTTGCCGAATATGGACAGGATCGGCCCATTTTTCGACCTAGTCCCCATATAAAAATAACATCCGATATGAACTTTTTCATATCTGCAGCCAAAAAAATTAATGGCAATGCCACTCAAATTTGGTTTGTGCTTATTTTCTATATCGAATTAGTTGGACCGAAGAGATAGGGTCTCTAAACCATGGTATAGGGTATCGTATAGTCGGGCTAGACCGACTCTAATATCTCACTTGGTTTGTGGTAGATTTAAGTGAAGATTGGGAAGCAGCTCAATATGGGACCTATGACTAAGAATTGTCATATAGGGATTATTTTTGAACTATTGATTAATGGATGTAATAAACACATACAAACCCAATTTTCATAGGGGTCATTTGTATGGGGACTAGGTCTGAACATAGACCGATTCTCACCAGTTTCAATAGCGCTCATCCTATGGCCGACAAAAACTTATATACCAAATTTCATAAAAACATATTCATATTTGCGACCTGTAGTTTGATTACAAGGTTTACATGGACACACAGACGGACGGACGGACAGACGGACGAACATTGCTATTTCGACTCAAAAGTAATTGTGGGTCGATCGGTATAATTAAAGATGGGTCTAAGATGAATATTTTTGGTTGTTACAAATAGCAGCACAAAGTCATTATACCCAAACCACATAGTGGTATAGGGTATAAAAATTCAATAAGATTGCATTAAAAATGAAAACATATATCATAGAGGTCACTACAAGAAATAAGAGCTGCATATCAACGGGCTTATCGAGCTAGAATGCGCATGCGCATAGGTACACTGCGTGCACAACAACAAGGACAGCAACAACGGAACGAAGAACAACAACAAGAGCAACTTACACAACACGAGCAACTACCACAGCAGGAACAACTGCCACAACAGGAGCAACTACTTCAAATCGACAATACACAGCCAAACGAACAACAGGCTCAACTACAACAACAGTTGCCATACGAAAATTTCGGGGTAATACAAATTCTATTAAAAATTCAATAAGATTGCATTATAAATGAAAACATATTTCATAGAGGGCACTACAAGAAAGAAGAGCCAGAAGAGCTGCATATCAACGGGCCTATCGAGCTAGGATGCACATGGGTACACTGCGTGCACAACAACAAGGACAGCAACAACGGAACGAAGAACAACAACAACAGGAGCAACTTCCACAACACGAGCAACTACCACAGCAGGAACAACTGCCACAACAGGAGCAACTACTTCAAATCGACAATACACAGCAAAATGAACAACAGGCTCAACTACAACAACAGTTGCCATGCGAAAATTTCGGGGTAATATAAATTCTATTAAAAATTCAATAAGATTGCATTATAAATTAAAACATATTTCATAGAGGCCACTTCAAGAAAGAAGAGCCAGAAGAGCTGCATATCAACGGGCCTATCGAGCTAGGATGCGCATGCGCATGGATACACTGCGTGCACAACAACAAGGACAGCAACAACGGAACGAAGAACAACAACAACAAGAGCAACTACCACAACAGGAGCAACTACCACAGCAAGAGCAACTGCTTCAAATCGACGATACAGAGCAAAACGAACAACAGGATCAACGACAACAACAGTTGCCATACGAAAATTTCGCAGATCACTATTTTGCTCATCAAAAATTTAAACTTAATTTTATTGAAAATATATTCGGATATACGTGCGCTGTGTGTGACAGATTGTGGTTTAAAAATGATATGAAATCCATTCCTCCTATGTGTCAAAGCCTTATAAATGAGCATTTTCATAACTTCGACTTTTCAATTGCGCGCGTTTGCGGTACGTGCCACACTTCCTTACGGACAAATAAAATTCCTGCTTTATCAACGTCACGGCTTTAAATACCATACTCGTCCAGTGCACTTGCCTTCTTTAGACATAATGACTGAGCGCTTGATCTCCCCAAGATTGCCGTTTATGGCAATCAGGCGATTGCGTTATGGACTAGGTCAGTACGGAATATATGGACAAGTAATAAATGTACCAGTTAATGTTAATAATATGGTCAGGGCTTTACCACGGGATGTGGATGATGATTTCGCAATTAACGTGCACATTAAAAGGAAACAGATCCACAAGTCCAGTTATATTATGGGAATGATAAGAAAGAGCGTGGTCAAACTTTGGCTCCAATACCTAATTAATACACCAATGTTTCGGTTCTACAATATAACTATAGATAATTCGTTTCTCAACAACTATAACACTAATTTGTCAACAACATCAAACATTGATCAAGACGTAATTAGTGAAGTTATTTCAATAGACGATTCTTTACATGCACAACAACAAACTTTGCTTTGGAACGAAGACAAATACCTATGTTTAGCACCGGCTGAGAACAACACTCCAATATCTATTATCTTTGACGAGCATTGTGAAGAATTATCATTTCCATCTATATATCTTGGCGAATTCAAGAATTTTAAGGAAGGGCTTAATGTCACTCCTTTTATGATAGCCACGAGTGAACTCCGTAGAACAGATAGACGTACTCTACGTGGCCATGAAGATAATGCGTCTTCGTATTAGTAATTCAATCACAATAGCTTTCAAATATATTGGATTAAATACAAATGTAACCCGGGCTGACATAGAAAATCCTAACTTTCTACATGGTTGTATAGACAGGAATCTCGCATTTTTGAGGTCTATTCCTAATTCTGTTTACTACTGGGCACAACGAAAGCGTGACTTGTTTGCCATGATAAGGCAGCTTGGTAAGCCAACCTTCTTCCTCACATTGAGTGCAAACGAAATTGGTTGGCCCAACATCATGTCTTTGCTGTACAAACTAAAAAATAATGGCGCTGATATTGAAATGATTACACTTCAAAATATGCATTACAACTATAAGGCCACATTAGTCAATGAAGATCCCGTTACATGTGCGATTTATTTCAACAAATTGGTCAATACTATAATGGAAATTTTGCAATCATCACGATTAAGCCCTTTTGGCAACCATTATGTTAAACATTTCTTCAAGGTAATAATTCAATATACAGTTATAAAATGACTACCATTTCTGTTTCTTTCATTGTAGCGCATAGAGTTTCAGCATAGAGGAAGTCCTCATGCGCATATACTTTTGTGGCTAAATGATGCACCAACTAATGGCATAGGTGAAAATTCGTCATATGCTGTGAATTTAATTGATAAATTAGTATCTGTTAAGTCTACAAATGCTTCTGGACTCATAAAGCTGCAACAACACAAGCATACTTTTACTTGTAATAAATCAAATAATCGCAGATCGACTGCCCAAAATTGCAGATTTGGAGCACCTTTTATTCCCAGTAAATCGACAGTCATTCTAACACCAATGCCCACAACAGATTCTACAAGAAGCGGCTTAAGAACTATATATATGCGCATGTGGAAATCACTCGAAGAAAACAATTACGAAAATATTGATGCGTTCCTAGAAGCTCACAATATCTCATCCTATGATATGTATTTGAAGATACTTACATCTGGAATCAGTAGACCTATGGTTTTCCTAAAACGAGAAACATGTGAAAAATGGGTTAACCCTTTTAATCCTTTTATATTTAATTTACTGCGTTCGAACATGGACTTGCAATTCATCACAGAGGAATATGCTTGGCATTAGTACGTTAAATTGCGTGGAGCTCACAAGCCAAGAAGCTGCTTGGTACTTATTGCGTCAGCCCATGTCACACAGCTTAGTTCAAATTATTTATATCCCAACTTCATGGCCGACAGAACGTGAACGAGTTAGGAAGACAAACGCTGAATTTGAAAGAGCAGAGATAGATGGCGCTTCATGTGATATTTGGAAGGAAAATTTGTTCGATAAGTATCAAAAACGTCCTGTCGAGTTAGAAGATGTTACCTTGGCTCAATTTTGCGCTCACTACACGTTTAATAAAGGAGAATGGAAAAAACGCGAACATCCTCGTATCTTACGTTATCGGAATTATGATGTACAAGGTAAAAATAATAATTATAAAAGAGAAATGGTTACATTGTACTTGCCTTTTCGTGATGAAGAAAATGATGTTCTCGCAGAGCACAAATATATTCAATTGTATGAGAGCATTGACGCATTAATAATGCAACGTCGGCATGAATTTGAATCGTCATTGGACATCGCGAAAACACTGGAAATATATAGAAACCTATGTATTGAGAACGATCCTGATAACAAAACTGTAGAAGAATTAAATGCAAGTGTTGCACGGGCTCTACAGACGGATGCTTTCGATATGTTTTTACGTGATCCTAATGCGGATATCAATGCAGATATTCGCTCTGCCACATTGAGTCGTTTGGGAGCTATAGTAAGAAAAAGAGACAATATCATGCCAAAAGAACGTTTCATTTCATTAATGAGACAAACTAATATACAACAAAGAGCACTAGTGTTACATGTCATCGATCATATTATTGATTCAAATTGCGAAAAAGAACCAATAGAAATATTTTTAACTGGACCTGCTGGTTGTGGTAAAACGTTCGTTATACATCTATTAAAAGGAATCTACAATCGTTTTACGAATGTTGAAATGCCGTTCAACTCATTTTTAACCTGTGCATCAACTGGTAAAGCTGCTGTTGCTATAGACGGAACCACTATTCATACTGCTTTTAAAATAGCTATAGCAAGAGAATCGGGGCTTTCCTTCGAATTCCGTAGCCTATTGAAATTTATCAATGCTGTCATTATTGATGAAATAAGCATGGTTTCGGCAGAACTTAACGAAAAAGTTGATTCACGGTTACGACAAATTACTGGTAGTGATACTGCTTACGGCGGTAGGGATATGTATCTAATTGGAGATCTCCGCCAATTACCACCTGTGCGTTCTACACCCATATATAAACAAACCCGACAACGTTTAGCAGGCCCAACTGTATGGAGAAGTTTAAAATTTTATGAACTCACAGAGGTAATGCGGCAGTCTAATACAGAGTTCTCTAATCTTCTAACAAAAGTCGGCAATGGCGAACATCTTAACGAAGCGCAGCAAAACTTAATTGAGTCTCGATTTTTTACAAAGGAGATAACTGACGAATTGTACGTAAGTGGAATAAGACTTTTCTTTAAAAATGAGGATGTTGTACAATATAATCAGTCTATATTAAGTATGGCGCCTAACAAAGTAATATCAGTTGCAACTGATTCGTTTTCCGGATACCATAACGCAGAACAGTTGGCATTTTGTCGTCAAAAGTTACATAGAATGCCTATTTTAGAAACTTGTGGATTGCCATATGAGCTTACCCTCGTAATCAACAAACCATACATCATCATCACCAATATAGATGTCTCCGATGGTCTTGCTAATGGTACAATTGGCTTATTATCATTCATTGAATATACAAATCAAACGGGTAACAATATTTTGGACGAGGATGAATTGCAGCATGATATTGGCACAATAATACGACTTTGGATAAAGTTTCCAGGCTCTAACAGAATTGGGGCAAAAATTAAAAGAAAAAGTGCACATTGATCCTGTTTTAGTTCCTATCGGTCGCAGAAACTGCATAACACATTTAAATAATAACAGAACCATTTCTGTAAAGCGCACTCATTTCCCGCTTATCCCTGCTTGTGGAATGACCATTCGTAAGTCTCAAGGAGCAACTTTTGATGAATTGGTATACCATTATGACAAAAAACATGACCAACAGCTGGTTTACGTAGCTTTGTCGCGAGTCACTGCAATAGAGGGTCTTTTTTTAGTGGCTCCACAAAATGAACAAGTTTTCCATCATGGTAGTAGACCCACAAAAAATTTGGAATCTCTGAGGCAGGAATTTGCGAGGCTTTCAACTACGAAATTGGAAACAATACAAGATGCGGCTTTAAAATTCCTGCAATCGCCCAATGTAACAACATTAATGACTTTCAATTGTCAAAGTCTTCCAGCACATGGTGCTGACCTTCAAGATGAAGTAACAAAACGTTGTGACATACTATTACTAAGTGAAACTTGGCTTGGAGAAGACACCACAATTACCATTCCACTGTTTCAGTGCTGCAGTCAGTACAAAAGGTCAGGACAACGATCTGGGGGAGTTGCGATACACAAAAGTTGTCACAACAATGAAAATGCACCTGAATACCAGCTTCATCCCTTAAGATTGCAAACAACACTTTCATGCGGAAATGATACAATTGGGGATATGTGTTGCAGTGAATTCCAGTTAAAATCCGCCTTGAAAGTGCATTGCATTGCCATTTATATTTCACCTGGTCAAACAGTACAAAATATTATTTCATATCTTCATTACATACTGTTGCCTTACACTGAAGCTGGTGCACGTGAATTAGGTAACAATCTCCATCTCATGCCAATTATTATGGGTGGAGATTTTAATACAAATTTTGCAAACCTACAGTCGCAAGCTCTTTCAAAATTTTTATTTGACGTTTTTTTTTATGTATGAGCAATTCCCCAGATACCCCCACAACTAATAATTCCACTATTATGGATGCAGTTTTCCATAGATTTTTAAATACAGTTCAGTCAAAGATGTATATATCTTATTTTAGTTACCATAAACCAATACTAACTATTTTTAATTAAGTCTAACCAAATATTATGCTGAGCACACACGATGGAACATAAACAGAAACATGCGAAAATTTTTTTTGATGTGTAAACATCTATGCGCGAAGGGGGGTGAATTTCTATTTCACAATACAATCACAAAAACAGCGTAACTCATATCGGTGTGAGCTGAAGCAGATAACGCTGTGTGACTTATGATTGCATTGGTGAAAAAATTATGATATAACATTGTTTTTTTATGCCACTTTTTTAAAAGCATCATCTATGTATCACTTATATACGTTTATATTGGGACATTTTTAACGTTTTACAGCAAAGGGTTGTTGAATTAGCTGAAACAGTTTTTGCTATAAGTGATAAATAGATGACGCTTTCTGTTGGATTTTAAAAAATGACATAAAAAAATTTTTAATTACTAGATGTTTACACATCTTCCCTGTGATCGGACTCACATGAATTTTTTTTTACCGTCTCTTCTTTGTGCTGATGCTCCCGCTATGTTAGTTGATGTGTGTTAATGGTACTGTGTGTTTATTGTTGTAATATTGTTAAAATCTGTGTAATATCTATAATGTGTTATTAGACTAGCACGAGAGCCTAGAACCCTTTTTGTTAGTGTTTTGGGTAACTAAATATTTTAATGTGTTTTGTTCTTGTATTTAACAACACAGTGTATATTTTTTGTTTTGTAGTTTATTTAAATAAAAAGAAACACAACAATCTTAGAAAATTTTAAACCAAAAATGATGTTTATTTTTTAAAATTGGTGTCAAATTAAATATTTATTCCAAATAATTTTTAAATGTTGATACAAGGGTAGGTTAAAAATTTATATTATTTCTCCAAAAAACAATTTTTGATTTTAATATGATTGTATGTTTGTTATTGTGCACTTTTTAAGTTTATTTTAATACACTCTTTTATTTACGTATTTTATCTTTGCTATGTTGTGTATATACTTTTTTTTTATCAGCACTTTTAAAACTCTCTGAAGGAAATTTTGTATTATTCATTTATTGTTTGTCTTGCTTTTTGTGTAATATTTTAAATTCTGTAATAACAAATATTTTAAGGGTGGGTTATTTATTTTATTGTTATTGTTTTTACTATGATTTTTAAAATTTGTTTTAACTTTTTATGTTGTTTATTGTATATATTTTTAGGGGTGGGTTTTGTCTTTTATTTTAAACTGTGTATGTCAGTGGTGGCCATCGAGAGAATTGAGTTAGTAATAGTGTTTATGAGCATGTGTTAGTTGTACTACACTGATCGAAATCCATGGATGTAACACGATGCCGATATAAAATGGGTTTGTGTAGATTTTGTACGAATGTGTTTATGAATGACTAGAAGGGAAAATTGTTGAGTTCACGAAGAATATGGAAAATTTTATATATATTTTGTTGTTTTAAAATTTTAAATCTTACATTCTGAAAATGTAAAAAAAAAACTGTGAAGGACATTCTCTTTTATCCATAAGTTTGAAGTTTATTAAATCAAATAAGTAATAATAAGTAATTCATTTCTTTAAAAAACAAAAAAAAAAAAAAATAGCAAAACTTAAAAAGATAAGAAATTTCAAAGGTTAATAAGTGGTATGCTAGCAAAAACTAAAAAAAACTTACCACAGCATGCAGTAACTGGATATTTCTTAAAGTTAAAAAATGTATAAAAGACAGCTATAATGTTTAATTTATAGCAGATTCAACTGCTTTGCGTAATTTAGTTTATCAAGTCTTCGAAATTTTCTCAACATTTTTCGTTTCTTTTGAACAAATATTCTCTGTGGACCTATTTAAAAAAATATACATATATATGAATTTCAAAAGGCAATGCGACATAGACATGCTTTGTTCAAAAGCTTTCATAAAACTGAATGAAATTGTTGTTTAATTTTACTCTTTGGTGAGTATTTTTGTTTTCGTTCGGCTGTATACATATAAGAAGCCGAGCACCAGCGTGCTTGGTACAGCCTTCATTGGTGTATGTAGATCACTTCTATCTGTTTTATTTTTGTTTTTTTTTTACAATTTCTTTTTAATTTAATATTAAAAAAATTTTATTTTTTGCACTGTTTATTACGGATCACTTTTTAATATTTTCACTTTAATTTTGTGAATTTTAAACTGTTTTAAAAACTGTTACTTTTTGTAAATATATAAATTTTGCTTTTCAAAATATCACTGTTTCTTTTTCACTTACGAAGGACCCTGTTTATTTACGGGTTAGAGGGGGATGGAGAATGGGTCACTAAAGTTTGTCTAAATATACAAAAGACTACCTTTTCTTTAAAAACGTTATAACACTCGTATTTACTATTCAATCCTTTTGTTTTTATACCCTATACCACTATGTGGTTTGGGTCTAATGACTTTGTGCTGCTGTTTGTAACTACCAAAAATATCTGACCTAGACCCATCTTTTATTACACCGTTTTTGTTTGCAAAAAAAAAATCGCAATCACTCATTCGTGTAACCAACACTCATACATTCTCCAAGTCCTGAATAATGTCTGGGTTAATATTTTGAGTGGTAAAGTTTCGAGTAAGGGTTTTTACGACAATTGCTTGGATTTTCAGACTGAACTCTTTATGGGTATTAACTTCGCACATTTTATTTGATCGTGCTGAAACAACCTCATCCAGTCCAGAGATTTCAGCAACAATGTGTGTTGTGGGTAACCGTTATTTGCATCTGAGCTGGTCAGAAATAAATGAAAAGTCTGACGCTGGGTCTATAAGAGCTCTTGCGGGAAACAGCGAACCATGAATTTCTAATTTCAGAACTGATGTCCCTAATATCTTTTTTCGGTCATCTAAATGGGTTTTACTCGATTGGGTAATTGTAGAGAGAGATTGTGACGATGTTGAGGGTAGAACATCATTTTGAATTTGGGTATTTGTGTTCGATAAAGGTTTGTGTAAAAGGTATTATGTCGTCCTCCACAATGTCTACATGTAAATGTACTTCGACATTCTTTAATAGAGTGAGCAATGGCTAGACAATTATAACAAAAAACGTTCTTTTTCACAAATTCAACTCTCGTACTTACTCCCATGGAGATAAATGATGAGCACTCTCTAAGGGTGTGTTTGTTTTTGCAAAGTTTGCAAATTGATCCGTCTGGCCTATCCGTTTTTGGGTGGGTTTGGGTTGAGTTCGAGAATTTGTGTTCCTTTTGAAATTTTTTGTGTGAACTATTGTCCTTCATTTGCTCTTGGGTTATATTGGGTTATTTCTCAAAATGATCAAAATGAATTCTTTATATCATTCACTAATTCAAGTCCTTTATATTTATTTGTTAAAAACATGTTCATTTCAGTCCAACAGGGTATAACTAAACTACCTCCAAGGGTTTTTTTCGAAATCCTCTAGGGTTTCTCTGGGCAATTTCGACGAACAAATATATACAAAAAGAGGGTCCCAATTTTCTGCATCTACATCTAATATATTTATATTTGAAATACAACCATTTATCTTTCTCTGTAATTTTCTAGTAGAAACTCCACATTGGACAGTAACAGAGGGTAAAATGAAAAGTGTTTTAAGTTGTACATTTACTTGCATTCTTTGGTTCTCATATTGAGCAACCAATTGTGACCAGGCTACAACAAAGCCCTCATTGGTCAAGGGTGCGTTATCCACAATCTCTTTGGCCTCGCCTCGTGTTTTTCTCTCAGATAAAAGAGTTTTTCAACTCCACTCAATCGGGTATTGTTACCATACATGGCTTTAAACATGTCTCTAAAGGAAGCCCAGGATCTATGGTCGCCATTAAAAACCTGTGGATCGCAAGGAGCGACGCTAAAATTAACTGCGGTTGGGTTGGTAGGAGCTGAGGGTTTTTCCTGTTGTTTCTGAACGGCTTCAAGTGCTTCCTCTATCAATATTGAGCGAGTTCTGAACTACTTTTTAGCCTTCATGTATTCGCCCGTAATATCGTCCATGCTAATCGTCGCTTCCTCTTTAGGGTCATCCATGAGTGGAGATTCTCTGATGCGCTCATGTCGGTTACAAATCTTGTTATAAACTTCTTCCAGCTCTCTTTTTTGACACTGGAGAGTGGCCAATGAAGGGGTTTTCTTTTCCGCAGAAGATTTTTTAAATTCTACCTCAAAAGATAGCAAATCAACTTTGATAATGCTGGAGAGACCAGCTGCCAAATGTTTTTAAAGACATATTGTGGAGAGTAAAGCCGATGGCACAATGAATACGTTGTGTCCGATAAGTCGTACTGGCCGTATTGCAAGGCACATAAAGTACGTCGTCGCCGTACGGCTAGAAATGAAATCAGCTGTTAATGTTGACATTTTTTATACAAATTAAAATTGAATTTGAAAGTTTGGATTTGTTTTGAAATAAAAATGGAAATGGAAGACACCCTTAAAATAGTGTTAAGCATTATATGTTTAAATGAAGCGTGAAAATATCTGGAGATAATCGCGACTGATTATAACAATTTTTTTTATAGTGATTTACTATTATTTGCCTTTTTATGTAGGTCGAAGGTCGTGCCATCGAAAATGCTTTTGGAATTCTAACAGCACGATGGAGAATACTTCTATCTCCACTGCAAATGAACCCCAAAAATGCAGAAAAAATTGTCAAAGCCACAGTCGTTTTGCATAATTTCATAAACGTTCTTCCATCCAATATATAAAAAAAAAATTTCATTACAAAGTTAAACTTTTGATTTAAATCTATATTTTATTACAATATATATTTACTTACCATTCTTCCGTTAAGCTGGTGCACTTTATAATAACAAATATCAGCTGTCAAACGTACAATGTATACGTCGAAAGTTGAAAACATTTTAACTTCGACTTACGAACGCATTCGCCGTATGCGCCGTATTCGCCGTAACGTGTTCATTCTGCCATCAGACATTGCGCATGCATGTAAACAACTTTTCTGTCAGTCGAAAAATTTGACTTATCGGACGCAACGTATTCATTGTGCCATCGGCTTAAGGGTAATAAAGGGGGCGAAAATGTTCTAAAAGGGTTAAAATGAGGTAAAGGGTTAAAAAAGGATTTTGCACAAAGAATGAACCGATATTGGGTAAATTTTCCAAATAAAACTGCTTAGAACAATTAAATGAAATGGTTTGTGGGTCAAATATAAACTTTTCCAAATAAAATTGTTAAAAGAATAAAATTTTGCACCAGCCGAAAAATTTCCTATTGGGTATTTTGCACTATGTGATATGCGCTACACAATGTAAACGGTAATACCAATTTTTATAATGAATTATCAAAATAAAGTTTTCAAAAGCTATGTAAAGGGTGGGTGGGTATTGAAAAAAAGTTTTCTTTGTTATGATATATTTCTTTATAAATTCGGTTTAAATGTGTAAGAAATTATGAAATTCGTATTTAGGAAATTTTTTAGTAAGTTGTGTAATGTTCAACTTACCTTTTTTGCTGGGGGTAGGGTACAAACCTTTGCAAAGGTAACTTACGCTCTTGTGTTTTTTTTTTACCGTCTCTTCTTTGTGCTGATGCTCCCGCTATGTTAGTTGATGTGTGTTAATGGTACTGTGTGTTTATTGTTGTAATATTGTTAAAATCCGTGTAATATGTATAATGTGTTATTAGACTAGCACGAGAGCCTAGAACCCTTTTTGTTAGTGTTTTGGGTAACTAAATATTTTAATGTGTTTTGTTCTTGTATTTAACAACACAGTGTATATTTTTTGTTTTGTAGTTTATTTAAATAAAAAGAAACACAACAATCTTAGTAAATTTTAAACCAAAAATTATGTTTATTTTTTAAAATTGGTCTCAAATTAAATATTTATTCCAAATAATTTTTAAATGTTGATATAAGGGTAGGGTAAAAATTTATATTATTTCTCCAAAAAACAATTTTTGATTTTAATATGATTGTATGTTTGTTATTGTGCACTTTTTAAGTTTATTTTAATACACTCTTTTATTTACGTATTTTATCTTTGCTATGTTGTGTATATACTTATTTTTTATCAGCACTTTTAAAACTCTCTGAAGGAAATTTTGTATTATTCATTTATTGTTTGTCTTGCTTTTTGTGTAATATTTTAAATTCTGTAATAACAAATATTTTAAGGGTGGGTTATTTATTTTATTGTTATTGTTTTTAGTATGATTTTTAAAATTTGTTTTAACTTTTTATGTTGTTTATTGTATATATTTTTAGGGGTGGGTTTTGTCTTTTATTTTAAACTGTGTATGTCAGTGGTGGCCATCGAGAGAATTGAGTTAGTAATAGTGTTTATGAGCATGTGTTAGTTGTACTACACTGATCGAAATCCATGGACGTAACACGATGCCGATATAAAATGGATTTGTGTAGATTTTGTACGAATGTGTTTATGAATGACTAATAGGCAAAATTGTTGAGTTCACGAAGAATATGGAAAATTTTATATATATTTTGTTGTTTTAAAATTTTAAATCTTACATTCTGAAAATGTAAAAAAAAAAACTGTGAAGGACATTCTCTTTTATAAATAAGTTTGAAGTTTATTAAATCAAATAAGTAATAATAAGTAATTAATTTCTTTAAAAAACAAAAAAAAGAAAAATAGCAAAACTTAAAAAGATAAGAAATTTGAAAGGTTAATAAGTGGTATGGTAGCAAAAACTAAAAAAACTTACCAGCATGCAGTAACTGGATATTTCTTAAAGTTAAAAAATGTATAAAAGACAGCTATAATGTTGTCAAATGGAGGCGACGTATGTAATTTATAGAAAATGTTTAATTTATAGCAGATTCAACTGATTTGCATAATTTAGTTTATCAAGTCTTCGAAATTTTCTCAACATTTTTCGTTTCTTTTAAATAAATATTCTCTGTGTACCTATTTAAAAAAATATACATATATATGAATTTCAAAAGGCAATGCGACATAGGCATGCTTTGTTCAAAAGCTTTCATAAGACTGAATGAAATTGTAGTTTAAGTTTACTCTTTGGTGATTATTTTTGTTTTCGTTCGGCTGTATACATATAAGAAGCCGAGCACCAGCGTGCTTGGTACAGCCTTCATTGGTGTATGTAGATCACTTCTATCTGTTTTATTTTTGTTTTTTTTACAATTTCTTTTTAATTTAATATTAATAAAATTTTATTTTTTGCACTGTTTATTACGGATCACTTTTTAATATTTTCACTTTAATTTTGTGAATTTTAAACTGTTTTAAAAACTGTTACTTTTTGTAAATATATAAATTTTGCTTTTCAAAATATCACTGTTTCTTTTTCACTTACGAAGGACCCTGTTTATTTACGGGTTAGAGGGGGATGGAGAATGGGTCACTAAACCTTGTCTAAATATACAAAAGACAACCTTTTCTTTAAAAACGTTATAACACTCGTATTTACTATTCAATCCTTTTGTTTTTATACCCTATACCACTATGTGGTTTGGGTCTAATGACTTTGTGCTGCTGTTTGTAACTACCAAAAATATCTGACCTAGACCCATCTTTTATTACACCGTTTTTGTTTGCAAAAAAAAAATCGCAATCACTCATTCGTGTAACCAACACTCATACATACATTAAATTCCTATGTAAAAAAAATACTACATCTAACTATGGGGGGAACAAGGTAAGCCAATGTTAATGGCTGACAACAAGAGAGGGAATGAGAGCGAGTAAAAGCTTTATATGTGAACGAAATTATGCTGACGGAAAAATATTAACACCAACTCAAGTGTTTAAAAATAGAATTTTTTTTTTTTGCAACAAACAGAAATTGGCAAACGATATTACCATATAAGGTGTTGTTTACGTGTTATAGTTTTTTTTTCTTTTGTGTGAGTACACTACATAGCAAAATTTTTCGTACGGCCGTCACAAGTGTGACCGAACTAAAATATGACACAACGGTTTGGGTTCTGTGTGACTCTTCAACGGGTCCTGTTAAGATCCAACCAAACTCCGTTTCCTGAGCTATTAATGTGTTAAGAGTACTCTTCTTAACACCAGATTTTAAAATTCGTGGGTAAGAGTCGCTGCCAATAATGAAATCAATGGGTATGCTTTCATAGAATATTGGGTCAGCCAGCTAAATATTCTCCAAGTCCTGAATAATGTCTGGGTTAATATTTTGAGTGGTAAAGTTTCGAGTAAGGGTTTTTACGACAATTGCTTGGATTTTCAGACTGAACTCTTTATGGGTATTGGATCGCAAAGTAACTTCGCACATTTTATTTGATCGTGCTGAAACAACCTCATCCAGTCCAGAGATTTCAGCAACAATGGGTGTTGTGGGTAACCGTTATTTGCATCTGAGCTGGTCAGAAATAAATGAAAAGTGCGACGCTGGGTCTATAAGAGCTCTTGCGGGAAACAGCGAACATGAATTTCTACTTCCAGAACTGATGTCCCTAATAACTTTTTTCGGTCATCTAAATGGGTTTTATTCGATTGGGTAATTGTAGAGAGAGATTGTGACGATGTTGAGGGTAGAACATCATTTTGAATTTGGGTATTTGTGTTCGATAAAGGTTTGTGTAAAAGGTATTATGTCGTCCTCCACAATGTCTACATGTAAATGTACTTCGACATTCTTTAATAGAGTGAGCAATGGTTAGACAATTATAACAAAAACCGTTATAATTGTTTGTTTGTTTTTGCAAAGTTTGCAAATTGAGCCATCTGGCCTATCCGTTTTTGGGTGGGTTTGGGTTGAGTTCGAGAATTTGTGTTCCTTTTGAAATTTTTTGTGTGAACTATTGTCCTTCATTTGCTCTTGGGTTATATTGTGGAAAGTGTTGCCTTTTTTCTCAAAATCATCAAAATGAATTCTTTATATCATTCACTAATTCAAGTCCTTTATATTTATTTGTTAAAAACATGTTCATTTCAGTCCAACAGGGTATAACTGAACTACCTCCAAGGGTTTTTTTCGAAATCCTCTAGCGTTTCTCTGGGCAATTTCGACGAACAAATATATACAAAAAGAGGGTCCCAATTTTCTGCATCTACATCTAATATATTTAGATTTGAAATACAACCATTTATCTTTCTCTGTAATTTTCTAGTAGAAACTCCGCATTGGACAGTAACAGAGGGTAAAATGAAAAGTGTTTTCAGTTGTGCATTTACTTGCATTCTTTGGTTCTCATATTGAGCAACCAATTGTGACCAGGCTACAACAAAGCCCTCATTGTCGCAATGCGACATAGACATGCTTTGTTCAAAAGCTTTCATAAGACTGAATGAAATTGTTGTTTAATTTTACTCTTTGGTGAGTATTTTTGTTTTCGTTCGGCTGTATACATATAAGAAGCCGAGCACCAGCGTGCTTGGTACAGCCTTCATTGGTGTATGTAGATCACTTCTATCTGTTTTATTTTTGTTTTTTTACAATTCCTTTTTAATTTAATATTAATAAAATTTTATTTTTGCACTGTTTATTACGGATCACTTTTTAATATTTTCACTTTAATTTTGCGAATTTTAAACTGTTTTAAAAACTGTTACTTTTTGTACATATATAAATTTTGGTTTTCAAAATATCACTGTTTCTTTTTCACTTACGAAGTGACCCTGTTTATTAACGGGTTAGAGGGGGATGGAGAATGGGTCACTAAACATTGTCTAAATATACAAAAGACTACCTTTTCTTTAAAAACGTTATAACACTCGTATTTACTATTCAATCCTTTTGTTTTATACCCTATACCACTATGTGGTTTGGGTCTAATGACTTTGTGCTGCTGTTTGTAACTACCAAAAATATCTGACCTAGACCCATCTTTTATTACACCGATCGATTCAGAATCACTTTCTGAGTCAATTTAACGATGTCCGTCCGTCCGTCCGTCTGTGTGTCCATGTAAAGCTTGTAATCAAACTGCAGGTCGCAAATATGAATATATTTTGATGAAATTTAGTACGTCAGCTTTCATCAGCAATAGGATGAACAATATTGAAATTGGTGAGAATCGGTCCATGTTTAGACCTAGCCCCCATACAAATGACCCTATGAAATCGACATAAGTTGCCATAAGATCCAAATTATCATATAGATCTCAGTCAAATTGGGTTTGTATGCGTCTATTATATCCATTAATCAGTAGTCCAAAAATAATACCTATGGTCATAGGGCCGATATAGAGCTGCTTCCCGATCTTCACTTAAATCTATTAAAAAAACAAAAATATTGCACAGATATTTCTCAAATTTGGTTTGTATATTTTTTTTCAAAATATAAGTGACTTTACCAAATATGGTCAGGATCGGGTTATTTTTCGACCTAGTCCCCATATAAATATAGCACCCGATATGAACTTTTTCATATCTGCAGCCAAAAAAATTAAAAACAATTCCCCTCAAATTTGGTTTATGCTTATTTTCTATGTCCAATTTGTTGGACCTAAGCAATAGGGTCTCTAAACCATGGTATAGGGTATCGTAAGTCGGTCTTGACGGACTATAATTTTCTTACCTGTTAAGTATGCTTAACACCTGTATATGTAAAATTTTTATGTTAATTTCACAATCTAATTTAAAGTTCATTGTTCCTTTATTTTATACCCTATACCACTATGTGGCTTAGGTATAATGACTTTGTGCTACTGTTTGTTACTACCAAAAATATTTGACCTAGACCCATCTTGAATTATACCGATCGAATAAGAATCACTAACTGATTCGATTTAACGATGTCCGTCCGTGTGTCCGTCTGTCCGTCCGTCTGTGTGTCCATGTAAACCTTGCAATCAAACTGCAGGTCGCAAATATGAATATATTTTGATGAAATTTGGTATATAAGCTCTTATTGGCTCTTATTGATGAACGCTATTGAAATTAGTGAGAATCGGTCCATGTTCAGACCTAGCCCCCATACAAATGACCCCTATGAAATCGACATAAATTGCCATAAGATCCAAATTGTCATATAGATCTTAGTCAAATTGGGTTTGTATGCATTTATTACATCCATTAATGAGTAGTCTAAAATGATCCCTGGGATAACTCTTAGTCATAGGCCCCATATAGAGCTGCTTCCTTAAATCTATCTTCACTTAAATCTATCAAAAAACAAAAATATTGCACTGATTCTTCTCAAATTTTGTTTGTATATATTTTTGCAAAATACAAGAGATTTTAAAAAACACAGTCATATAGTCCTCATATAGATATAGCATCCGATATGAACTTTGTCATATCTGCAGCCAAAAAAAATTAATAAAACTCCCACTCAAATTTGGTTTATGGTTATTTTCTATTTCCAGTTAGTTGGGCCTATGAGATAGGGTCTCTAAACGCATGGTATAGGGTATCATATAGTCGGTCTCGACCGACTATAATTTTCTTACTTGTTTTGTTTTGAAATTATGTATATATATATATGTTTGGGTTATATATTGAGTTTTGTTCGCTGAACAAAATTGAGATTTTGTGTTGTATATTGCTGACTTGCGTCTGATATTATTATTGTGATTACGCTGAAGGTAATTTGTTGAATGTTTTTATATGGTTGGTTTATGTTCTTTTCGTCTTGTTCTGTTATCGCTGGTTGATTGCTGTTGACGGGGCGTTAATGTGTTTGTCAGGGTTGTGCATTTATGTTAATTGGCATGAACACTATTTGTTATTTTAATAATTTATTTTTATTTATCCAAGAGTTACGAGATTCATAAAAACCTTACCATTTGACAAAGAGTTTCTTTCCCCTTCTTTGCAATCAGAAAATCATCTTTGTTTTTGACCTTTTGTAGTTCATATTCATAAAATGACCCTAGAATTATATAATTTCTATAGTCTTTAATTAAATATGTCACAGGATTGGCAATATTTACTTTATCTATAGTAAAAACTTTTGTTGTCCAATTTGGTTCATAGCGCTTTAAAAAAATTCGTTTATATTTGCTGATTCTGACATGATCTTTTTTTTAAATTTATGACGCGGGAATGATTTTGGAAAATTAGTAACTGTTTGTAACAAGCGAATTTGATTAGATTTATTAACTTCAGATGGTTTCCTTTTAATTGTACGGTGAAAGGTGTTATTGTATTGTGAAACTAAACTGTCAATATCATCAACCCACATGTAGTTTCCTCTCATACTAAACATTTTCCACATTAATGTTTATAAAGTTCTATTAAAACGTCCACATATTGATGCTTTTAAATGGGTATATGTACGATAATGGTTAATATGATTTGTTTTCATTAATAATATAAAATCTTTATGGAAAAATTCTTTCCCTTGATCAGATTGAATATTTTTTGGTTTTGTTTTTAATCGTTTAAACATTTTAACCATGGCAGTAACAATTTTTAAAGATTTTTTGATTTAACTGGATATGCAAAAGCATATTTTGAAAAAGTATCTATTCCAGTTAAAAGATACTTATACCAATTATTCATTTTAGCAAATGGAATCATTTATACTAGATCTATTTGCCATGTATCATTATAGGCCTTTTGTATGAATCTACGTCTAACGAAATTTTTTCTTACTGACTTATGAATTTCATTTAAAACTTGCTGTTTACTCATCTTTATTTATTACTTTTTTTTATTTCTTAATAACTTATGTATTTTAATATCCGATTTTATTTTGTCTGGCATTTTTTTCTAATTTCAAAACAGAACCGCATCATGTCCACTTGCACATCTTTATCGTATAATGTATCAAGATCCATTAATTGAATACCGGTTTTATTGAGTTCTGCACATCTAGGTATGAAATAGGTGCGATGAAAATGAGATATTTGTTTCTGTAATATTGTATTCTAACATAGAAATGACGTCAAGGAAATTCCAACTCGAATAATATTTCTCCAAGATTCACCATCAATTTTGATCTTATCGCCATTTTGTGATATAACTAATACACAATGTCCGCCTCTTTCGTATTTAAATTCACAACAAATTCTGCTTAATGTGGGATGATCCAATTCTTCATATAAATCGATAAATTCATACTGATCAAGTCTCATCTGAATATATTCCTTATATGCTATCAGATGAATCCATTCATCTCTAGTAAATCCAACAGCATTTGTTTTGTTGCTATCAATCCAAAGGAGAGGTTGAAAAATATTTGTTGTAGAAAATCCACAACTTAATTTTAATTTTAAATTGAGTAAGTACTCCAGATGATAGATAAGTGTATAATCTGGTTTACTTTTAGATAGTTTTGGTTTTTCTATTTCACAATAAGTATGATCCATTTCAACGGAGGAGATAAACTAAACTAAGTTATCCAAAAAAACATAAACTGGTATATAAAAATTATCAATTTTTATCAAATGTTTACTTTTTCGTTGTATTTTTTTTTTTTTTTTTGAAAAATTTTCAAAATTAACAGATAAAGTGAAGCATTAGTTGATTTTCAATATTTTTATGGAAACTAGGGTACTATATTTATAAAAGAGCATTTATGAAGTAAAAGGGCATTTTTCAGAGCACAAGTTCCATTTTTGTGAAAACAGCAACGGATTCAATCTGGATATTCTATTTCGAGACGCTTAAAATTGTGACAACATATATTTTCAATATTGAATACATTTTTCTGCAACATAACCTCAAGCCACTTTTTCTTTTCCAAACCCTTGACATAAACGTCAAAATTGGTATTTGCGTTAATAAATTTACAGACACTCTCAAGTGATAAATTTCCGTTTTCCCACTGTAGATGATGGTGATTTTTAGGCAACCATTTTGCTTGTTTCTGCTTTTCTGGTAATAAATATTCAAGTTCAAAGGGTGGCTTTATGACGAAATTATAATACTCTTTAGTATTGAAAAGACTATAGCAATTTCCTTTGGTATGAAATTATTTGAATTTCCCCTAAATCCTTGCAAATCAACAAAAACTATTGGAAAATTTTCCATTCTTCAAACTATTTTATGTTATTGAAATTTTTCTTCCATTTAAAGCTTGCTGTTGATGATACTAATTTATTACTGATAATGTCCACGATAGAACCCACAACATATATATATATATATATATATAAGGTTTTTTAGTATAAGCTAGTGAAGAAAAGAAACAACATGGCACTGAGAGCAAAAATTTAAAACTTTTTACGTGATTTTAATAGAATGATATGTTTAGAGGATATGAACTTTATACTCAATTTTATAAATCTTCTTGATATATTGGAAAATAAAGTACTATTGGAAACTGTGCATGGAGAGCATTTTAATGATTCACCTTGGTCCGAAGATACTTATTTGGAAAGACCTGATACTTGCAAATGTATCGTATATAGCTCTAGAAAGCATTCTGTAATCAATCTAATAGAAAAATATATTCGACATTTTAATTTAGAAAAATGTATACAAGGCCAAATAAAAGCTTAAAACTATAAATATGTTTTTCATTTCGTATTCAACATTTAATACTACAAGATGTTTTATCAGTTCACGCATCCATTCACAATGCTGATTAGTGGACCTTCAGGATCTGGAAAAACCACCTTTTTAAAAAATCTTATAAGTTGCAAGCAATTTTGAATAAGTTTACCAATTTCCAGAATTATTTGGTGCTACGAAGAAGAAAATGCAAAACCAAATTTTAATAATATAGAATATTATAATGGGATACCAAATGATTTGGACAATGATTCACATGAACCAGTTTTACTTATTTCAGATGATTTAATGATGGGCGCATTTAATAAGAATGTGTGTGGGCTTTTCACAAAAGGGTCTCATCACAGAAATTTCTCAGCTATAGTTGTAACTCAAAATATTTTTAATAAATCGCCTCATACAAGAGACATTTCGTTGAAGTCAAAATATATTGTTGTATTAAAAAATCCAAGGGGCACATTACAGTTTCAGCATTTAGCAAGACAAATTGAACCAGGAAATTCAGTAGAATTAATGAGAATATATAAAGAACTTACTAACAAACCTCATGATTACTTATTGATTGACCTTACTCAAAGCATAAACGATCTATTAAGATGCAGAACATATATCTGCAATACAAATTTTTGTTTCTGCTATTGTGATACAACTGAAAATGGTATTAAAAAAGAACTTAAAATGATTGAAGGAAAACAAGCACATTTGTATGTTCTGAAGACGAATAACAGAAAACTACGGAAAGCAATACTTGAAAATGTTGACAACGATCTTATAAAAACTATAGCTGAAATAATATTCAATACCCTTAATGGAAACACTAAACTTAAACCTAAAGATCATACAATTTAAAAAACTTCGAATCATTTCAAAATCAAATAGATCTGTTAAGTCAAAAAGGAAGGTACTTGTTCAAAAATGAGGAATTTTACCTGCATTGTTATCGTCACTGTTGGGAGGCTTTATTGGAAAATTAATAGAAAATGTCTAATAAAGGAAAATTAAATAAAGTTATATTACTACATCCAAATACTTATTATGTAATGTTGGAACTGACAAACTTTTCTATAATTTTTCAACTATAGGCAATATAAATAATGATGATTCCGATGCGTTCGAATTCTCTTGCGTCCCTCAGTCTAAGGTTCTTTCAATTGTTGCGAAAATTAAATCTAATGCAGTTGGACATGATAATATGCACCCGAAATTTATAAATATACTTTTGCCATTACTTTTACCATATATTACTCATTTATTTAATAATATTATTACGTCAAGCATTTTCCCGTCAGTATGGAAGCACGCTAAAATTAAACCAATTCCAAAATCTGGTACAGATTGCCATTCTTTGCTTTCTTTTAAAAGTACTAGAAAAGATTTTACAATCTCAAATGTGTAAATATATTAAGGACAAATGTTTAATGACTGAAAAACAATCAGGATTTCGCTCAAACCACAGCTGTGTTACTGCTTTGGTTGATGTTGCAGAAAATATTCGAAGTGAAGTAGATTATGGAAAAATTTATTTTTTGGTGCTACTTGATCATTCTAAGGCATTTGACACAGCTGAGCACTATACTTTGTACATGAAACTACAACATTTCTTTAAGTTTTCATCAACGTCAACGCGGCTCTTATTTTCATATCTAACGGAGCGAACACAATCCGTATTTCCTAATAATACTTGGTCTAGTCCATTAACCCTTACTAGGGGAGTTTCACAAGGCTCGATTCTGGGACCATTACTTTTCTCACTATGTGTGAATGATTTGCCAAAACAACTTTCTCATAGTAAAATGCATTTGTATGCGGATGATGTCCAATTATATCTGAGTAGCCCAATGCAATCAATTGATGCAAATTTTATTAAGCTAAACGATGATCTTAGAAAAATCTATATATGGGCAACTGCAAATGGACTTTGCTTGAATCCAAAAAAATCTAAATGTATGGTAATTCATAAGAAAAAAACTGTTCATACTTTCAATGAATTTGTAAAAATTAATAACGAAGAATAGAGATCGTGCAAGCAACGAAAACTCTCGGAATTATCTTCAACAATCATCTTACCTGGACAAGTCACATTAACTTGCTGGTTTTAAAAACGTACATTAAACTTGGGTCAACGCAGTATTTTACACCTTTAAGAGTTCGGATATTGTTGGCAAAAGCATACCTTATTCCTGGTCTAATGTATGGATGTGAGCTCTTTGCAAATTGTGATGGTAGTAGCAAACGTAAGATGAATATGCTGTATAATAATATCGTTAGATATGTCTTTGGTATCAGGAAGTTTGAACATATTTCATCTTTTACAAAAAGCCTTTACAGCGTATCTTTTGAAAACTTGCTTAAGATTCGAGTACTAATATTTTTCCACAAAATTATTTATACTCAAAATCCACCATATCTTTACGCAAAAATTCGTTTCGCAAGATCACAAAGAGGTAGGAAGATCATTCTCCCTAGGCATAAATATCTTGTGTTAGAATGGCAGTTTTATACTAGTGCTATACGTCTTTGGAATATTATTCCACAAAACCAGCAACTTAACAGCAACGCAAACACTTTTAAACTATTCTTATTAAATTTTTTGCCTGATTTTAATATAATATAATATTGTGATAAATTAAAATATTATTATTAGTTTTAAGTATTAAAATTTTGTTAAACTTGCACATCTAACAATAATGCTTTGCTGTACTGTAATTATAAGATTTAATATTGTTGTACAGGAAATTATCAAATAAATAAATATAAAATAAAAGAATTCAAAAATAAAGATCAATTATCTTCTGATTTTATTGCCAGAAAACTAATACCAAGAATCATATATAAATGAGGATGTGCAAACTGCAATTTATTCATCATGAAACTGATTATGCGAGAGTGGCAGATCTCAGAATGTTCTTTTGAACACGGATCACATTTATGAACAAGAGTGTCAGATCTCATAAGTTCATTTGGCATATGAAGAAGAAGAGTTGCGATAAGCAGCCATTTTCAGGGTTGACAAATATTTACTAAAAAGAGCTTAAAAACGTAATATCGAAAAAATTTTTTAGGATAAAATATGAAACTGGAATTGTTAAAAAAAGTAATATATTATGGATTATAATTTCGAAAATAAATTAAATTTATTTTAAGAGTACACAAAGTTTTTGATTTATATTTAGGAACTTTTTGCTTTTAAATTAATTCATCATTATAATCATTGCCTTTATTTTATTAAAAAAAAGAAGCAGTAACAAAAAAATCTCTTTTTGACTCTATGTAGTGGCCCTGAAAAGGGCCTTTTTTATATTTTGTAGCCCAAAAAAGGCCCTTTTTATATTTTTTTGGCCATGCAAAAGGCCTTTTATATGTTGAATTTCGCGTAGCAGCAACGGCGAGCTTTTGTACCTTCCGCCATAGCATGTTTATTCGAAAGAGCTATGTAAATACTGAAAAGAAAAGAAAACTTAAAATTTTATTAATAAGATTACAAAATGTGCTATCATTTATAATCGCGCTGTATTTCTTTTTCTTTTCTTTCCAAAACCAATTTGTAATATTGTGGTAAACTAAATTTTTTAAGAAATTTAACTTTTTTAAAGCAAATGTACTATTCTAAGAAAACTTACGTTTTTAACAAGGTATTTTTTTAAGAAAAGAGAGTTTAAAAATATAATTTTTTCAGAAAATATATTTTTTAAGAAAAGGAGTTTTTAAAAAATCACCTTTTTAAAGAAAAGGTACTTTTTAAGAAAAGGTACCTTTTTTTAAAAACGAACTTTTTTAAAAAAAGATACTTATTAAGAAAAAGTACTATATAATATACTTTTTAAGAAAAGGTACTTTCTTATCAAAAGGTACTTTTTTAATAAAATATATTTTTTTAAGAACAGCTACTTTTTTTTTAACAGAATATACTTTTTTTAAGAAAATATACTTTTTTAAGAAAAACTATTTTTTAATATGCTTTTTTAAGAAATTGTATTTTTTTTAGGAATAGGTACTTTTTTTTAAGAAAAGGTACTTATTTTTAAGAAAAGGTAATTTTTTAAGAAAAGGTACTTTAAAAAAATAGGTTTTAAGAAAATATATTTTTTAGGACCATTTTTTTTAAGAATATATACCCCATTCCCCCTTATGCAATTAATCTGAAACTTGGCTCATAGTCTTGTTGTCACTAAAGATTAATTTTGGGGTAGTTACGCATAGTCACGCACAGCCACGGAGTGATCTAAATGTCATTTCCCCTCATTCGATCGATCTGAAATTTGGTCCATACACTTGCTGTGAAAAAACATTAAGCTGGGCTAAGATATTTAAACCGGATTTCCCCTTATCCAATCAATCTGAAACTTTTTTTTTAATTTTTTTTATTTATATTTCTAATTAAGTTTGTGAATTGTTTTGTTCTTATTTTTGAATTTTTTATTTCTCTGTTTGTTTTTTTTTTTTTTTTTGTTTATATTTTAAATCTACTTTAAGTTTTTTTTTTTATAAAATAATATTTTTGAAAAAATTATACATTTCTGTTTCCTTATTTGGATTTATAATTTGTTTTCAAATTCATATATTTTTTCAACCATGTTTATTTAAACGCAAATACTTTATTTTGTATATATTCTTCAATTTATAACATTTTTTGGGTTAATAACTAGTTAAAATCTATTTAACTCCACTTTTTAACATCTTTGTTAGGAGTTTTTACACAGATTCTAACTAGTAAACCCGTTAACGGTACCTGTAAACATTGTTTGTCACCCTCTCACATCCTTAGCTAATAAAGTTAGCCTAGTCTCTTTTTGACATTGATACATCTTCGCATTTAATTCTATATAAGTATAACTTTTGTACAAAAGGTAACATTTAAATAAAATATTTGAGAATCTTTTTCTCACTTATTAAAAAAATGAAATTTTGTCTTTTTATTTATATATTTTTGCATTGACGGCGAACAATGTTTGACAAATTTGATTTCACATAAAACAAATGTCTTATGAAATTTTTCAAATTAACTCTACTTGATAAAATTGAAACTGTTCAAAAATTTAAACTTTTCACTTTTTCGCTTTTAGAATTTGTTTTGTTTTCTTATATTAACTATGTGTATGTGTTTGTTGTTTCTTACAACAAACTATGTGTGTATACCCAGTCAGCATTTGAAAGCTTGTTTTAACAATCTCATTTGAAGATCGATTCATGAAACCGTATCATAATTTCAATAAATGCTAACTGGGTTTTTATGTTCTTGCTTCATAACAATGTGTGCGTTTTGTCAAGTTTTTTTTCGAATGATCTTGCTTATTATCAATGTGAACATACCCTGAAGGAAACCTGGGGGCAAGTGTCTCCAAGTCACCAGTTTTGTCGACTATTTTGTAGACTTCTTGGCGACATTGTCAACAAAGTGTCTCCATTTTTTTTATTTGCTTTGATGAGAAAAAAAATGTATACACAACAAAATAAAAATAAAATCCAATTTTTCATATTTTGTATTTCTTTTGTTTATTAATAATTAAGAGCTGACGAGTTCGACAGCAGCAATATTAAAAGAATGTCGGCGACTAAACTTAGCCTCAAAAATTAAAGCTTTGTAATAAAGCCATGCTTCTTCTTAATGTTTTTATTAATGTGTTAAAAATATAAGCGTCTGCAAGAAAAATAAACGTCTTCGTAAAAAATATTTAAAATAATTAAATAAAAAATTTGTTAAAAGGTAAATAAAAGTGTTTTTTAAATAATTTAAGCATTATACATACATACATTATGAGTAAGAGAAATTATAAACGTCAAGTGAAAAAACAATAAATTTTATATAAAAATAGAAAAAATGAAAACGAAATTAATTTAATTGAAAGTGTAAATTGTGAAAATTTTGTGGAACCCGTAGAAGATTTTTTGGAATCAGTGATAGATTTGCCAAACGCCAAATTGAGTTTGCGTGAAAAGATAAGAAATTGGTACATCGAAACAGCACCTTCCAGAAAGTGTTTAGAAAAGCTTCTTTTAATATTACAGGAGGAAGGTCTAGATGTTCCTCTGTCAGCTGCAGCTCTGTTAGGTAAAAGGCAAGCAATTTCAATTAGAAAAGTTTTTCCAGGAAATTATTGCCACATAGGGATTGAATCTCAGCTAAGAAAAGTTGAACAAGTTTTAACAAATTATGACGAAATTGAATTAGATATTAACATTGATGGAATCCCACTGTTTAAAAGTTCGCGAATCCAATTATGGCCTATTCTTTTAAAAATCGTTAATTTGCAGGAGAAAGTAAAACCATTTCCTATTGGAATATACATAGGTCCTAGTAAACCTAAGTGTGTTAAAGATTTTTGTAAAGATTTTGTTGATGAAGCGATTTCATTAAAAGATGGATTTTATTTAAATGACAAGAAAATGAACATTGCGTTCCGTTGTTTGACATGCTCCAGGACATACTTCATCGCATGGATGCACTAAGTGTACGCAAGTATCAAGAAAAGTTGGGAATGTGCTTACGTACAGTATATCTAGTGGGACTTTAATTTCCGATGATGACTTTTCTTCAAGAAAGTATTCAAAGCACCATAGCCAAACATTCAAAAATGAAAAATCTCCCCTTGAAGAAATAAGGTTTAATATGGTAACGCAAATACCTTTAGATAGCATGCATCTAATCGATCTTGGAGTTACAAGAAAGATGCTTGTTCGAATCATTAATAAAAAACCAGAGAGAAAACTCCAAAAGAAAATTTAGTAAAAATATCTTTGGAGCAACACTCCAAAGGAAAATTAAAGTATTACTCTCAACAAGGTAATTTTACAATTTTGTATTCCTGAAATATGTACTTTTATGCATTATTTATTTACTTTTTTCTTCTCAGTTACTTCTAAATGTGCTAGTTGTGAACAACTCTCAACACAATTTAATTCATACAAAGGTTTGTTACAAAATTTCTTTTGATAATTAAACTTACATAAAAAATAAACTTACAACGTTAAAAACAATTTATTATCAGTTTTGTTTTGAAAATCGCATGATTTTTCTAAACAAAATGCACCTGACATTCATGTTGATAGTTTAGCTTTTGTATGTTCAATCATTAGTAATATCAATATTTTTTTAAATTTTTGAACGCTGGCTTTGCGAGTTTTATATATTTCTATATATATGTACACAGATGCTGCTGAAAGGCGACACAACACATTGCTGGACATTTTGGCGGAGCACAAAGTTTTATTAGATGCAATAGTAAAACAAAATGCCGTTACTTCTAACCTCATTGAATTTTTTCCTATTGACACTGAAGAAAAACTCAAAGAATTTGATGCAATTTTGGCCACACATTCAGACCCATACGTAAGTCTTTGACTTTATTGTGGAATTAATACACATATAAAATTTAATTTTTTCCTTATGTTCTATAGATAAGACAAATAAAATCCCTTTTTGCTGGTAATGCTGAACGCAAACTACACCAAGTATTTGGCCAAAATATTATCATGAATTTTAATGTCGATGGTTCTTTTGGCAAAAAGAGATTGCGTGATTTCGCCAACGTTTTCAAAGCTTTAATAGGTAAAAAGTTTGATATATTAGTTCTTAAAATTTGTAATATTTTTATAAATGGTTTTTTGTTTCCATATCCCGACGTAATATCAACTTTTAGCGAATCAGCCGATAAAACGCTTAGAGGAGCACTGCAGCGCCAAAAAGAAAAATTTTTTAAGCAAATGGGTCGAAGCAAACCAAAAAAAGATGAAAGTTTTAACTGTGAAGGCGATTCATCAAGCAAAGAAAACTAATATTAGTTTCAAATGCTTTCATGATCCAATTGCAGTTTGCACATACTCATTTATATATGATTCTTGGTTTCACTATGCGTAGCTTTAATTTGCTCACAGTTTTGCTTCTTCGTCGCAATCTCCGAGTTTGTCCACTTCAAAATTTCTTCTAGTATTTGATTAGTCATGAACTAAATCAGTTATATTTCTTACGTACACGTACAATGTTGATTGCATCTGTTCTTTTTGAACTACTCCCTCTGCATGTAGCCCAAATATGACGGAAACGACTGCAGATGTTGCTTCTTGAGAAATTTAGTATATATGGATTACTACCTGAAGTCTATAGAGGCTGAACTGGAGGCATATTTGGCTCCAGTGAAGGGTCCAGTACAACAGCTGGGTTATTAAAAGGGTTGTCTTCCTCGTCGGAAGGATCGTCTATAGCATCGGTTTTAACATCATCAAGCTTCACATTGTCTTCTAGTTCGCCATTGTCTGGCATCTTCCTCTTCCATTTACAATCGCAGAATAGATTCCTCAGACAACAATCGTTTCGAAGCCATTGAAAAAACTGCATAAAGTAAAACCAAAAAAAAAATTTAAAAAAATGTACACATAAACTAACCATTCGTCTAACGACGCACAGTGGCGCCCGTAGAGCAAACGAGGTTGCAAAAATCAAAATTTTCATGTGCGGCGACGAAGTTTTGAATAAACCCATGTTATAGGAAACTTTTCAACGATTTCAAATATGTTACTCTTAATAATATCACATTTTTAGTTTAGAAGATATAACCGTTCAAAGTTGACCGACTTTCGGTTTTCAAAAAAACACACAATTTTTAGTCAATTTGTTGCGATTTCAGGTGTAATATCACGAAAAATAGGTAACGAATCGCCTTATTTTTTGTTTGTGTTGATTGATGTATTTATTAGATGTATAATGATAAAAAAATAAACTGTTTGCTTTGTGTTTCTCCTGGTAAATCACTACCCAGCAAAACTTTCCATTACATGTAATTAGCTTTAGAATAAGAAATTAAAAGTGTTCGTAGTTACATTTCCGTTACGAAACCCATTACTTTAACATAGGGGTGTCATTGGAGGAAAGGCCTTACCGGCACCTTACTAGGTACTAATACAAATAACTAATTACTTTATAGATAACAAGAAGGGTTTTGAGTAATTTGTTACATGTAGGGAGTAAAGTAATTTTCTGTAGAAACAACACATTGGCACCGCACAATCTGTTGTAAATAATGTAATGTAAAACTTAACAGCTTTTGCTGCGTTTTTTGTCCAATGATGACTATCGCCGCGAAATAGTTTGTTTTATTAAATTTAACTCATTATTTATAGTTTTTACTAATACAAACAGTGGTCATTACCCGTAAGTATATAAATAAATCATTATCAGGAAGTCCTTACATTTAGCTTGAAATAATTCAAAAGGTATGGGGTTAACATTACCAAGTAATGCAACGGTAATAACTAATCATTTCCAAGGTTTTGCTGGGTATTTAAAACTATCCGTTTTTTCACTATTTTTCAACTTTGACGGAAAATAAAAAAAAGCTATATTTTCTATATTTGCCATATTTGCAAAGCATGTTCTTTGATTATTTCTTTACATAATTCAAAAGGTTTTATCTGCCCGTACGTGCCCGTTTGGCTTCTAGAGGTAAAAAAGGTTAAAAAGACATGGTTGCAGAAATTGTATGGCGTGCATCCCTTACATGTTTTGACTGACAGTAGTTTGATCTAATAGTTTGAAAATTGCACTTTAAGACGATTGTCTACCTGTGAGCCTCTGCCAAAGTCTACTCCCAATATTCTGTTACAGACACAGGATGCACAAAAAACTACTCATGGAAATTCGCAGGTACGCACCCCACTTAAAAATTACTTTGGAGTACAAATGGTAAAGAACAATATTGACTTATGGTCCCTCCAGGTAGGCACAAATCTTATTTAGACACGAGCATAATATCAAAATTGCATAATTCAGCCTAAATCCATATGTATGCAGGGAACAGGTAAATTTTTAGGCATGGTAGCATAAGCCTATATATTGCAAAATAAGTATAATGCCTGGATTAGTCTACGACTGAAAGTTGGCGCAGCAAGTACTGAAACCATGGCGTTAAACAATTTAAAATTATTTGAACTGTTTAGAAGGTCAACCACACCAAAGTTTTTCGCGGAAGCTGCTTTAGAAGAACTTGATAGCTTATACGGAAATATTGAGAGAAGCGAAATTATAAAAAATAATTTTTATCTGATATATGCAAATATTAAGGCAAAATGGGTGAAATTTAATCGAACCATTCAGAACTTCAGCTCCAAATACGAGGACTGGCTTAATGAAGACACCATCCTGGATATATTGGCAGTAGATAAACACACCACATCAACCAGAGGAGCAAAAGGAAGGCCAAAAAAAAAGTATTGAGGAGTGTTCAATTTTCACAAGAAAGAGGAAACTTGCCGATGCCACCAATGACTTGACCACGAAGCATTTATCGGACGCGCTGTCTATTAAATATACAAAGGATAGTGAAAGAGTTAGGTCCCAGATTACAAAATCTGTTGCTGATGCAAGCCCACTGCGACTAAAAAGGATTAAGGAAAGCATTCCCACGCCCACAAACGCAAACATTAAAAAGTATGGTTCCGAAGAAGCCTTGGCCTTGTTTATGGACTTACAACTTTCCAAAGAAAAATATGAGATACTACGGGCATCCTTGATGCGACATGGGGCTGACGTTTTACCAGGATACAAGCATATTACGCAAGCCAAAATAAATTCACGACCACTGCATACGGAGTTTACGGAAGTCTCTGTGAAAGCCAATCTGCAGGATCTCATGGGCCATACAGCAAAACGGTTGTTGGAGAGTCTTCCTGAAAATGAGGTGAAAATTCTTTCTGAGAAACTGACATTGATCAGCAAATGGAGCTGCGATGGATCATCCGGACAAAGCGTTTATAAGCAAAGGATATCTTCCGATGACGCTACAATATCGGACGGAAATATGTTTATGGCATCTGTTGTTCCTTTGCGGCTAAAATCTGATGTTTCCCTACACTGGAAAAATCCACGTCCGTCATCAGTGCATTATTGCCGACCAATAATGTTTCAGTTTGCAAGGGAATCGGCAGAACTCATAAGGACCACGGTGAAGGACATTGAAGAACAAATAAGCAAGATTAAGCCTACAAAGCTGCAAATTGGAGAAGGAAAATATATTGAATGCAATTAAGAGTTCCACCTGACCATGGTTGACGGAAAAGTCGTAAACGAACTGACAGGAACAACAACCTCAACATTGTCATGCCCGATTTGCAAAAAGAGTCAGAAGAACTTTGGTAATTTAAACGATTCTACAAACGAGGAGAATTACGAATATGGAATGTCACCATTGCGCGCAAGGATAAGGTGTATGGAGTTCTTGCTAAAACTGGCGATGAAAATACATCAATAAAGGATAAGGAAAAGATCAAAAAGAAGCAAATACAGGATGCTTTTTTAAACAAGTTGGACTAAAAGTAGACTGTCCCAAGCACAGATACGGTAACTCAAACGATGGAAACACTTCTAAGAGATTTTTTGAAAATGATGAGGCAGTAACTAGAATCTCTGGAATTGACAATCAAATCGTGAAAAGATTGGGAACGATCTTGAATGTTTTAAACTGCAAAGAAAATGTCAATTCTACAATATATGGAGAATATGCATCGAAAACTGCATCTCTTTTAGCAGAAATGTATCCACAGAAGAAGTTGACCCCGACCGTCCATAAAATATTGGCGCATGGCAAAGATATAATTGAGTACCAGTCTTTGCCAATTGGAGAGCTTTCTGAAGAAGCACAGGAGTCTTTTAACAAATTTTATAAAAAATATAGATTGCAGAACACATTCAAAGCATCAAGGGCAAGGCAAAATGAGAACCTCTTCAACATGTTGGCAGCATCTTCCGATCCACTTATTTCTTCCCTGCGGCATGTGAAGTCACGAATAGGGTTAGAAAATAATTATAGTTTAGAAATGATTAGTCTTTTAGATATACCTTCTCTTACGAATTGTGATGAATATTTTACAGAAAATTGAAAAAATAAATTTAAAAAAGAAGTAATTTTTTTTTAATTTGTTGGGTAATACTTTAAAACATAAAACCCTAAAAAAAATAAAAACAATCTAAAAATGTAAAAATATTTTTTTTTAGTTACCATAAAATTGATTTTTCTACAAATGTTAACTTTGATAACCCATAAGTAGGCCCCTACAAAGCGTAGCACCCTTTCCAAACGCTCATTTCGTAGGCTGAACAGTTATCTATCATATGCTGTTTAAACTGTTCAATTATGTTATTCGGTTCAAAAGATATGATTTTTGCAACGAAAAAACTCAAATGGCGCCACTGTGCGACGTACAAGTTTGTAATAACTCAAAAAATAAAGCTGGGGCCAAATCACCGCATTCGTTATCGAAATTTTTCGATCGAAATTATTTTGTTATTTTCGAAAATAAAATACTAAGTATAATTTTACTCTGTCACAGTTAATAAATTATGGCTCCTAGTTAAAATTAAAAGTGAAACGAGGGCTGATATTTGTCCGTCTTCTCTAAATAATAAACCAAAATATGGTATTTCGATTGATTTTACTCAATATCGAATGCGGTGATTTGGCCCCTGTATTAACTTGCCTTCCAAGAGGGCTCGTTGAATACTGAGTTGGCAAGCAAGATTGCGACGGTCAATATACATACAAAAAAGATCTAACGCTATTTTTATTCAGTAGTCGTCAATTCGACGAAGGTTATTCATCTAGGATTAATATGTTTGCCTTCAGATTATTTTTGGACTACTATTTAATGGATGCAGTAAGCATACACAGGCCCAATTTGACCGAGATCTATATAATAATTTGGATATTATTACCATTTAAGTCGATATCATAAGGGTCATTAGTATGGGGACTAGGACATGAACTGATTTTCACCAATTTCAATATGGTTCATCCTATGGCCGATAGAAGCTTATATACTAAATTTCATCAAAATATATTCATACTAGCTTAACCCGGTGTACTTCGCTACCCCTCATCGTTATAAAATAAAACAAAATAAAAAAAAAATATTTATACATTAACAAAATATTATTTATTTAATTTAGAATTAATTATTGCAATGCTTTAGGATGTACAATATTTTTAGTTTGTCCATCTGGAGCATAAACATATAAGTCGGTGGGTTTCCCTACACGTGAGCATGCAACATAAAGCTGCCCATGCGCGAAATATGGATTTGCTAAATTTAAGCCGCAAACTTGAAGAGATTGACCTTGAGCTTTGTTAACAGTCATCGCAAACGCTAATCGAATAGGAAACTGTAATCGTTTGAAGTCGAATGGTAAATCAGTTGGGATCATTGGAAATCGTGGCAAAAGTACATCTGTTCCTTTATATTTTCCTGTTATAATGGTCGCTTCTATTAAATTATTTAGCATTTTTTTTACTGCAAGTCGAGTGCCATTGCAAAGCCGTGGTGAATCGATATTGCGCAGTAAAATAATGGGCACTCCAATTTTGAGTTGTAGCACATGTGGTGGAAAGCCTGGCATATCAATAATCGAATATAAAAAATTGGGGTAGTGAGTGAAAGTTTCACACTGCGAAAGTTTAAGGAAGAATGGTGTACAGGTCTGGCTTCCTACAAATCGGAAACAAAGGGACGTGGCCCGCCGACTTTCGCATGGAATGTGTACCTATTTAAGAAAACACCTTATTAAACAACTTATATGCCAAATATTGAGTTATATGGGCGTGGCCTCGCCCCTTTGTCCACTAACAACTTCATATAGTCAAGGGCTTAATAGAAGTTATTACGGATTTTAATTTTTCCAAAAAGGGCGTGGTCCCGCCCAGTTTTTTTGTAGTACTATTTCTATTAATTTCAATACGATATATACCAAATATCATCGCCGTAGGCTAATAAATGGCCGAGATATGACGATTTTAAATTTTGGGTTATATGGGCGGGACCACGCCCCTTTGCCCACTAACAACTTTATATAGTTAAGGACTTAGTATTTCGCAAAAATATCCTTTTGTGAAAATGTCATGACGATCCTTCCAGTAGTTTAGAAGATATTACGATTTTTTATTTTTCTAAAAAGGGGCGTGGTCCCTCCCACTTTTCTTCTGGTGTGTATTTCTATTCATGCCAATACCATATGTACTAAATATGACCGCTTTAGGTCAAAAAATTCCCGAGATATGACGATTTAAAATTTTGGGTTATATGGGCGTGGTACCGACCCTTTGTCCAATCAAAAATTTATATAGCCTATTATTCCTTCCAGAGTCACAGTAACACGATGTGAAAATTTCAGGAAGATCGGTTCAGGGGTTTGGCCTCCTATAAAGCACAAACAAACACACATTAATTTTTATATATATAGATTGAAAGCAGATTAATTATAATTTAAGGTAAAATGGGGCGAAAAAGGGGGATTTGGTAATAAAAAAATGTATGGCTACCTTACCTGTAGATAAAAAGTTTATAAAACTTTAGGTAAATACGTATTACAAAAAAAGTATTTTTTATAGCAAATATTGTTAGTGGTATAAGTAAGTATCTGAATTAAAAAAAGGGGGGCGGTGAAGTGGGCGTGGTTCATAGTTATATGGTGACGTTAACAGTACTAAGAGCAATATACTACCAAATAAAAAAAAAATCCGTTGGAAGGAACAAATTTGTACAGAGAACAAAAAGTTTAAAACTTTCAAACAAAATTTGGCGTGAAAAGGGGCGTGAAAGGGGGCGTGGCGTAAGAAATGTTTATTTCTACCTCGCCTGGAGTATAATGTATATACAATTTGAAGTAAATCTGTTAAAAACTATATGGGAGCAATTACATAATTTTGAAAAAGTGGGCGTAAAAGTGGGCGTGTTCAAAAAAAAAGTACCCTATTAATCATGCCAGAGTCCCAGTTAAATGCTGTGAAAATTTCAGGAAGATCGGTCCAGAGGTTTGGTCTCCTATAAGGTACACACAAACAAACAAACAAATAAACAAACACACATTCAATTTTATATATTCATATTAGCGACCTGTAGTTTGATTACTAGGTTTACATGGACACAAGGTTTACCTGGGTCAGTTTACGAAAAATTATTTGACTTTATTCCCACCAGGGTGGCATTTTTTAGGTCCTTCTCGAATTTGAATATAACCTAATACTTTACGTCCCAATAATGTCAAAAAAGCAACTCTTACTAATACAAAAATATCAATAATAATCTTCTAACAATAAATAATCAATTTTCTATAAAAAACAAGTACTATTTGTAATATAAATAACATAAATAAATTCAAAATTTATTGCACTAATCGGGCGTCATTGTGCTGAAATATGAGGAAAAATTTGTATACACCATTAAAAAAAATAGAAAATAAAAGAAAATAAAAAAAAATTCAAAATGGCGAAAATTGAAGACAGCGAAAATTTGAGAAATGTTATAAATGAATACAAAAATTTGTCAGAGTCGTTGAACACAAAATGTGATAGCTATAAAAACAAAAATAAAAAAACAGCAGCATATGAAAAATTAACAAAGGAATATAGAAACATTGATAAAAATGCAACCACAGAAGAAGTAAAAAGAAAAATTAAAAATATGCGATTTGCATACAAAATGGAATTAAAGCACAAAAAGCTAGTGAAAAAAGTGGAGCTGGTATTGATGAGCTATACGAACCAAATTTGTGCTATTTCAACCACTTTGAATTTTTAGTCGAATTTGGAATGCCAGAGGAGGGAATTTCACAATAAGTTCAGACGAAGAGGTTGTTTCAGTGGTAAATTTTAAATCATTGTTTTATTTGTTTTAATTCATACACATATATGTATTTATGTAATTTATTGATTCTTTTTTTATACACCTACAAAAAGCGTGGAGGAAAAAATGCCACCAAAATTATGAAAGCAATGAGATGTTGCGGAAAGCTGCGGGGCCTCTATAGAAAATCTTAGCCAAAATAAGGAAAGAGATGAAGCCGATATTTATGGACAGGCTTGGGTGCATTCATACCGCAAACTCTCGGCGAAACAAAAATTATTTGCAAAAAAAGGCTTGCGATTAAATCTTTCTATTAGGACAGCTCGAAAAATTATCATTAAATTCAGTAAGGACAGAAACGTCATCATGTACAACTCCGCTTAGCTACAGGTCTTCTTCGTCTATCTCATTACCACAATTTATATCTTTGCAGGACGTTCGCAACAGTAAGGTTATGCCAATTAAATGCGTCTTCACCCCAAGTTCACCACCAAGATGAATCTATATTGCCAAATGAAATTCAATATTCTTCATTTAATGACTTATTTTCCGATAATTCTTTTTCTTAAAAAAATCTTGTTATTTAATCTTATAAGTAATGTTATTAGTTGTATAACAGAGTGCAATAATGTATAAAATGTATATTTTCAATTTTTCTTTTTACTGCTTCTGTGGTTGCGTTTTTAAAATAAATATATGAAATAAATTTAATTTTATATTTAATTGTAGTTTTAGTTTTATTATAATACAAAAAAATACATATAAAATTTTAATATGAATAAAATGAAATATTAATAAAAAAAAATTTAAATTTTGTTATGAAAAATTGCTTTTAATCCAAGTCCCTTAAGGAATATATAGCTTCGCACAAATCGTTCCTAACTGTTTTTGCCTCTATTGCTGAATTCATGGCAAAAGTTGGCTCTAAATTAAGTAGAGAATTTCCAACAACATCTTCCATAAATGAGCTGCCTCTGTCAGCCGTACCCATCTCTTTCTTTATAAAATTGTGCAAGTAACAACAGCTTCGAACAACTTTATTAGCTTTTTCTGGCACCAGAGGAATTGTAGTGCTTAGGATTCGGAACCTTGCTGCTAAAATCCCGAAATCATTTTCCACTTTTACTCTTGCTGAACTGAGCCTCTTATTGAAAACAAGTAAGAGTGTTAAATTCGGCTGTGCCGAATCTTTGATACCCTCCACCTCGGTTTGAGTATTGATAATAAATGTAAACAAAATATTGGAAAAAGTAAACAATTTGTTAAACTTAATACCAAATTATTTCAGCAAATTCTTTGGGTTGGTTTTCGTCTTTTCTATTATTTCGGATTTATTTCGGTGTTTGCTTTTTGGTCATCGTGGTTGCTGATCGGCATGCATTTAGGTTATATAACTATATGCATGCGTTTCCGGTTATATGACATAACTTCTCGTTTAATTTAGTTCTTGCTAATTAAATAGCTCGCCCTAACCTCCATTGCAAAGGTAATGGTTGTGTAGGGTGGCTATATGCATTAAATCGTGCTAACGCTAATTGGAGATGGCTGTATAGTTTCTTTTAACTGGCCAAATATTTCTTCATTGCGGCCATATAGGTCGGATGAAGTAACAAAATAATAACAAAAAAAAAGCTCTCTCAACGTTTTTATTAAAATATTGCCATATTTGGAAAACATAGAGAATAAATTTTTGATAATAATAAATAATCAAATTAGGGATGCCAAACGCAAAAAACCAAATGTCCCAACCATTTTAAATAAAATAATTTGTTATCTTTATTTTCTGGAAAACTTCAAATATTCATCAAAAAGAAATTGTGAAAATTTATATATAAACAAGTAAGAGTGTTAAATTCGGCTATGCCGAATCTTTGATACCCTCCACCTGGGTTTTACGTTTACATTAATATCTGGACTTCTTGCACTATTTGTAACAAATGTATAGTATATAAAATATTTGAATATGTAAACACTTTGATAAACCTATTACTGAATTATTAAAACAAATGCTCTGAATTTTCAGCATCTAATAGAGGTGTCTACATATTTTAGGTCATAAATTGGTACAATGACACCCGATTTATCCCATTTTAAATACTAACCTGATCCAGATAATTACAAACAATATTAAGTTTAACCAGGTAAATGGTTTATTTTGTAATTTTCTATTTAATTTAAATTTTTTAATATAAAGGTGCATTTTATTTTTTACAATCCTTTTCAATTTTCCAGACCTATTAGTATAGGGCACATTTATGAGTCCGCATAGATCAACTTTCAACTCTTACTTGTTTTTATTGTATTAAATCTATCTTTGTGTCTTTAAATTAATTAAGATAATTAAGATGAAAATATTTAACAAATAGTTTTTTTTTTTTTAGTTAATATCTGAACATTTTACTGATACAAGGCAAAACTAAAACTGCCAAAAATTTCAGTCAAAACTATTTTGAATGTATTTGTTAAATATCGCATATTTTTTTTCAATTTTAAACTTTAAAGTCTTTTTAAGTCTGGTAATAACTCCATAATATGAAGGAAGTAAATATGTGGATTCTTTAATAACAATGACAAGTATAAAACATTACATTAAATATTACATTAAAATATTATAATTTTGAACATAATTAATTTTAGAAACATAATTAATTTTAGAAAAATGTCCGATTCGTTTTTCGATGATGCTGAAAACACATCAAAGAAATACAGAACATAAAGATTTTGATTCAGTTAGTTGAGAGACGAGAAGCTAATGGATGGCTGGAGCAGGTGACGAATATAAATGTGGATGCAAGGCTTTTGAAAATATATTAAAATGCGATAAATCAGATCTAAGTATACATGCTTATAACCACTGTTATAATAAATCTTTTAAAACCAACAGTATTGCCATAATTTGAAATTGTAAAGATGCTAAATTGCAAAAAAAGATGCTTAAACGTACTGGAGTCGTAAAAATAGATGCTAAATTTTTTTTTCAAATTTCATTACCTTTATATTGAAAAATTATATACTTATTAATAATTCTTTGGTTTTTAAATCGAAAAATTAATATAAAACATATGTTTAGATTTATATTTTTTAAATTTTAATTAAAATTATTTTGGATTTCATCTGAAATTTTTTATAACATCAAATTGAGTTTATTTTAAACTTAAATTAAATATTTTTAATTTTAGAGGGATTTTTTTTTATTTAAAATATAACAGAAATTACATTATCAAAAGATACGATTATATTAGAATAATTGGTTTATGGAATCTAACATTTCTGTGATGTCTTCATCTTCAAGTTCTTCTTGGCTCTGATATTTTTCTGACGATCGACTTTTATCAACGACATCGCTCGGTATATTGTAAGTGTGACAGCACCGATTTTTCAATTTCAATCCTTCTTTTATACGTATTACAGAACATAACAACTCGGATTTTATTCTGTTCGAAGTTTGCTTTTAACAAAAGCCATTAAACTAAACAAACGTTCAAATTCGTCTTTTGAGAAAGACAAAACTAATACAGACAATACAAATATTGATAACTCCTTAAATGGATTTTCGCCAATAGAATTTTTCAATCCATAAAGAGGTTGTATTCAGTGTTGTATCCCAGTTTTGTTCTGCGATATAACTCCATTGGATTTGAATTTTTTCTGTTTCAGAGGATATAAATTTAAACTCTTCTAATATATTGGTAATCGGTTCTTTTACCCGATTTAATGTGTTTTGTATTGAAAATTTTGGCATTTTTTTAATACAATAATTTTTGGCAATCGACTTTTAATTCATTAAAATCTGTTGTTGGTGTTTACATTCTTCTATTTCAAAATGTTTTTTACATATGTATGTACTGTCACTTTTTTTATCCATATGAAATTCCTCATGTCTGTCAAAATTGTCTTTTACATACGATTCATAATTTTTGCTATCACACGTGCATATGAATTTCCGTATGACTTAACCTCTAAATGTAAACAACAGCTGATTTAATGTGTGAATTTACAAAAATGTATTGTTAAAAAATATACATATTTTTAATTGTTAATTAATACTAAACAATTTATTTTTCTTTCAATATTAATCTTTAAAATTTACTCTGTTTTTCTTTCGCCACAAGCAGTGTTGTATTTTCACATGTTTGTCATGCAAAAATAGAACCTGTTCTAATTGAAAAATGTACATGTGACTTTGCTCATGTATTGTACATAAACAATTTTTCATATGTATCACACGATGTGTACAACTTTTATTGTGGGAAAATTTGACAGTAAAAAACACATCATGTAATAGCACCTTTATATTTGTTGAAAGAAACGAGCAGAGTGGTAAAAGGAGTAGTACACAAAATTACTGTACTACACTTTGAGAAATTAAAACATATCAATACCATTAAAATTATATATTCAAAAATAATGAAAAAAAAATATCAAAAAAAAGATGCTAAAAGCAACTTTTTATTAATAAAAGATTCTAAGTTAGCATCTAGCATCTTTTGATAAATTTTGGATGCTAAACGACAAAAAAAGTTGCTAAATCTAGCAACTAAAAAGCTAAAACGGCAACACTGAAAACCAAGAACAAATATTCTGTTTGAGTTACAACATCTCATTTGCACGCCATTTTAAAGGCCTAGTTAGCCACACGTAAACTTAACTAAACGTGTCAGCTGTTTTTTTCTGTTACATGAAAAGCATTTAGAGCAGTTACCGAACACAACTGTCACGTAACCGGAACGTCCAAATCTGTTGAAAATAGATTTTTGCTACGTTTGTACGTGACATTTGTGAACAGCTGATAAAGTTTGGTTAATTTTACACAGCAATATGCTGGTTCGTTTTTTACGTTCTATAATTGCACTAACTGCCAACGTTACATTTACGGTAGGGATATATTTTAACAACGTGTGGCTAACTAGGCCTTAATTGTGAAAATTTTAAATGCACATCTAGCCATATCAAAAAGTTGAATTATACAGAATTGTAAATTTTTTATTTTTTTAATATCTGTATGTTTTTTATATTATTCTTATGTAATTCTCATGATATGTTTATCTTATTTTTTATATTTTTTTTTTGTTTTTGTGTTATTTTTACATAATTGAAATTGAAAATGCACAAATTAAAAATAAATTTTAAAAAAAAGTAGTATAGGGAAAAAAGGGAATTTTTTTCATAAGCGTGGAGATTTCTAAAAAAATCTCCTGGCATCACTAGTAGCTATTAAAAACCAATATAAAAATTCACAAGACAACGCGACGTAGACTTACTTTCTTCAAAACCTTCCATAAGACTGAATGAAATTGTTGCTTACTTTACTCTTTGGTGAGTATTTTCGTTTTTGTTCGGCTGTATACATATAATGCTGCCTACACACGAGGCAACCGGTTGAAGCAATGGTTGTAGCAACAATGATACACACGTAGCAACGGTTGCCTCAATTAGCCAGAAATATCAAAAAGTTTTGATATTTTTCGTTAGTTGAGGCAACCGTTGCTACGTGTATATCATTGTTGATACAACCATTGCTTCAACTGGTTGCCTCGTGTGTAGGCAGCATAAGAAGCCGATTAGAGTTCGGTTTACTCGTGCTGCTATGCATATGTTTGTGTGTTAACAGAAATATACGATATCCCAGTCATCATTTCGAAGATTGTTTTAACAAAAATTACTGTATCTTCTTCGAGCACTTTTGATGATTAAAAACTGATTAATCACATGCGCTATTAGAAAAAGGCTAGAAAATGGCTTTTGCTTTCTCTTAAAAAGTGATTTATAGAAGAATTACATTAAATAAGACTCAAAAATGAGTCGAAACAGATCAGAAAAGCAGATAAAAAGGACTCTTAAGAAGATTCGCGGGTAAGGTAATATTTAATCGCAACAAAAGAATATTTTGTGATCAGCAAAAGGGCGCATTTATGACTGTTTTAATAGCACATATGAGTCAAAAAGACTCTACATGATCATTTATTGCATAAAATGCTTACTGAGATTTTATTCGCTATATGTAGAAACAGATTTTTTAAGTAAAACAAATCTGCATACAATTTCAATTCTATTTCGTTCACAATGATACGATCACTTTGTTTACTAGCTACCAGTAAAATAAGAAAATAGTATTATAATACAGCGTAATGATGAATTGTACTTCTCAATTAGTTTATTTTTAATGTGCCATAAGATGTTCGGATTGTGCTAAGAAAAGCATGAATATATGTTTCCCAGGGCGAAGCTTCATCATTGCACTTTGATTGAGTTGAGCTCCGCGACTATTCGTAATGTGAATAGCTCGTGTCTAAAATTTTTGGTAATTGGGAATGGCGTTTGTGTTAAGAAAAGCATAAACGCATGTTTCCGAGGGCAAGGCTCGATCCGCGGTTATTCTTAATGTGGATAACTATTGAAACAAAATTTTGGGAATGGCGTTTGCCTCCATCCCGACATTAAATAACAAATTTTAAAAATTTATTGTAATTAACATCTGACAAAAAATAGTATTTTTCTAAACACCAATTTTTTTACAGGGTAAATAAATATTTTATGGTTTACATACCTACTACTTTTGAATGCAAGTATGCAGGGTTTTTACATGTACTAAAAATACAACTCTTAAAACCATACTATTTTTGCAACTCTAAAAATTTCAGAATTTTGTATAAATAAAATAAAATACCGATTTATTTTAATATGCGCTTATTATGGATATACATATACAGAATATATGAATATTATTTATAGTATTTTGATATTGGCAACAGTAGTATGTATCAATTTGTAACATTTTGTGATGTTATAAAAATCGCAGAATATTGATATTGATTTTATATAGTTTCTTTTATTAATTAATTAACTTAAATATTACACCAAAAAATATTGATATTGATGAATTTTTATATTATTAAGACAACGACCACAAAAACAACATGTACAGCTATGACAAAATACAAAATTTTGGAAAACAATATAGGAAAACGTCATATTTTTTTTTACCTTTTCAGTGTTTTCTCGGCACCTATAAAACCTATTGTCATGATTTAACAACAGAAGCCTTCTCATGATGTTAGTGAATCATTCTCACTAAAAACGAGCGCCCTAGCTATCCTATTGAGGGCGTTATCGTGACAAGAACACATATTCAAATCATATTTTCTCAGGACTTTTTTCACTTCTTCGCTCAATTCTCGGGACCAGATTAACCGATTTAGACGATTTTAAATAGCAAACTTCTCAGGATGTTAGTGAATCATTTTTTATACCAACGAGCGCCCTATCTACCCGATTGAAGCCGTCATCGTGCTTTCCACAGACGGACAGACGGACAGACGGACATCGCTATATCAATTTCGCTTGTTATAAGGATCACAAATATATATATTTTATGGCGTCCAGATTTTTTTTTTCTGATTATTACAAACGGAATGACAAACTTATATATACCCTCAGCACACTGGAGTGGAGGGTATAAAAATAATATTCGCATCAAATTGCGGTATTTATGTAACAATTTTTGTGTTCGCAATTCTTAAATATCATTTGAGGTTTTCTAAAATTCATTGAATTTAAATCAATGTTTTCTGTAGTCCGATTCTGTAAATTTCAACGATCCGACAATCGCAAAATATACAGACAGCTATTGTTGTTTGCACTAAGGATTAAGTGATTCACTAAGTACATACATCTTAACGACAGTCGACAAATCTATTTTTCTATTTATTTAAATTGTAAACGAGTGGTATCTCTGTCAAAATAAGCGAAAAACACAAAGAAGAATAGAAAAAAACAAATTACTTCGTGTTTGAGAAGATGATTTTATGTTTATGTTTAATATCTTTATTTTTTTTTTACTAATATTTCTGTTTATTTATTTGAAAATGAAATAATGAATTGAATATGCTATTTAATTTTTTTTATTTATATAAAAAAGTTTTTTAATAGAAGCAAAATATTTTCACTATTTTATGATTTTTATTTATGTATGACGACATTTCAACCTAAAAGTTTTTATCGATTGAATAAGCAACACAAAAATGGTTGTCGTTTAGATAACAACAACAGCTAAATTAACCAATAGCGAATATCGCTTAAAAATTTTACTGACAATTTTGCTATTTTCTTTTTTTAACGATCCGACTATCGTTAAAAGAAGTTTTTGAATCGCGATACTGAACGCTATTAATTTCTCCTGAATGTCAATATTTTTTTTAAATGTGAAAATTTTTTAAATGTAAACATAGGTATTTGGTGTTTTTTTTTTTTTTTTTTGGAATTTCAATTTGTGTTTAACGAATAAAATTTATATATTAAAGATGCAATTGATGTCTTCTAAATTTAAAATTATAATTTCCGACGTTTTGATATGATTTTCTGAAATTCAATTAATTGTAATTTATAATTGGAAATTTTTAATTCCAGTTTTTAGAATTGATATTTTCTTAAATTTGAATGGAAAATTTAAAAAAACCAATTTTGTATTTATGTGAATAATAATGCTTTAGTAATTATAAACAATTTTTAAAAATTAGATGTAATCGCAATCAGATATTTTATAGGTAAAGCAGAATAATAATTCTATATAACTATGTAGAACTGTTTTGAAAGCTAAAAACTCATTAATAACTCGGTAACCCTATTTTGTAAAGACAACAAAAAGTTAATATGCCAAACTTATGTTCATATTTGTAAAAGAATAATGAAAAAAACGTATGAAATAAAAGACCAGCCCGTGTATACTCTTAACATTGTTCTGTATGATATCTAGTTGAAAATATTGACATTCATGTTAAAATATAAATAACTATTGCAAAGCTAATTAGAACAAAAATTGTGACGCCATCTACTGCGGCATAGTCACGCTGAGCAAAATGAAGTGACACTCTGTTAATGCAAAAGAAATGTATTTTCCCCACAACAAAATATTGCAGAATTTTATGTTAATAAAATAATATACCGATTTATTTCTAACATGCAGTTGTTATGGATATACATATATAGAATATATGTATATTATTTGTATTATTTAATATGTTTATGTAAATATTACACACAAAAAATACAACATCAAACGTTATTTTTGTGTTTTTCTCTTTAAATAAATTTATACATAAATTTTTTTTGTTAAATTTACATTGTTTTTTTTTTATTAACAACTAGGTATTTTAGCATTATTTGCTTTAGATGTTGGTGAATTTCTACTCCCTTTATATTAACTCGTAGTGTCTGCTTGTCGAAAAAATTTTGGATCGATTTTAACCCCTTTCCCGTGACCTATTCGATCTGAAATTTTGCAGGCAGGCTCGTGGTAATGACAGAAATGATCTAATAAATTTTTTTAGTGATGCCAAAACAATGGAAACTTTTAAATTTTTCTACCAGAGTTAATAAAAAAATGTACAAAGGGTTAGTTTTTATTATATTATTACCCCAACGACCACAAAAACAACAAGTCCAGCTATGACAGCAACACAACACTTACAATAAAACAAGAACAATATAGAAACATCATATTTTTAATTTTTTTTTTAATTTTTCAGAGATTTCCCTGGAACTGTTCCACCGATTTCAATGATTTTTGAAATAGAAATCTTCCCATGAATTTGGTGAATCATTCTCGTTAAAAATGATCACTGTAGCTGCACTATTGAAGGCGTGATCGTGACAAGAACAACATAGAAAATTATATTTTTTCAAGACTTTTTTTAGTTCTTCATTCAAATCTCGGGCCCTAATCGACCGATTTGGACGATTTTTAATAGCAAACTTTTCAGGATGTTACTGAAACATTTTTTATACCAACGAGTACCCTAGCTGCCCGATTGATGCCGTCATCGTGATTTCCACAGACGGACAGACGGACAGACGCACATCGCTATATCAACTCCGGTTGTTATAAGGATCACAAATATATATATTTTATGGGGTCCAAAATTTTTTTTCTAATTATTACAAACGGAATGACAAACTTATATATACCCTCTGCACACTGGAGTGGAGGGTATAAAAATCTGGGAGGAAGATAAATCGCTATGTGAGCATATGGTTTCATAATGCTTGGACGAAGAGAAAATGCGTGGCCCGACACAAAGACATATGGAATCGGGGTATCACCAAACACGGGACATGGTCCTGGTAAATTTAATTCCTCTCTTTCCATCTTTCTGAAAAATTTTGTATTATTAAAGACACCGCCGCACAGTGGACCATATTTTGAGAAGGCGGCCAAAAATCATTTTTGTTTTTGTTACCGATTTTAAAGTTATGTTATTCATTTGAAAGTAAATACTAGTAAACCTCGGGAGCCAAAAAATTGCGACTCTATCTCAACTATATCACAGCGAAGAGGGTCTTCGAAAATGGGCTTTCTCAGTATTTTGCTAAAATTAAAAATTTCTTTGTAAATTTTTATTTTTGAATGACTGTAACTTTTGTGATTTAAAAGATTTTGAAGTGAAGTAAATTTTGTGTAATTTTGTGGCTTCCTTACTATTAACGTTAAAAATGTAAAATCACTGAGTCATTCCGAAATTTAAAAAAAAAATTTTTTTAAAAAGGTCAAAATTTTCCGAAAATCTCCTACTTAATAGAGCATAACTCCTGCCAGTCAAAAGCAGTCAGAAAAAATCTTGCACTCTTCTATAGTCCGAACTCTCCCCTATACTCCTATATCCCATTATAAACCCGCCAGTTTCCGCCCGTGTGCACCAGAACAATTTTTCCGACCCAAGGTTAGATATTTTCTCAAAAACACTTTCTGAGTCGATTAAACGATGTCCGTCCGTCCGTCTGAGTGTTATGAATACAAAAGTTGGTCGTACCGGTGCACCGCGGTGTATTTTTTGCGTGTCGGTAGAGTTGTCAGGAGTTGTTATATAGTTCTAAAAAAGGGTTGAGATATAATGCGCTTAATTGTTACAGGTACATTTACATAGGTATCTTTCAAAAACATTAATAGTCTGAATTAGAGTTATATAGTTTAAATACCTGACAAAATGGGAAACAATTTAAATAACAGGTAAATGGTAAAAAAAAACTATTGCGACATAGCCCTTTAAGATATGAGCAGGTATGCTTCACCTTTTAAAAGGGGTTAGGGTGTGGGTTTTTATGCTTCTAAAAGTGGTAATAAAAGATAAAAATTTTTATTTTACATAATTGCAAGAAAGAGTATTTGAGGGGCTTAGAGCACAAGGGGTGTAAGTGACTTATTTTTCATACTGAGAAAAATGAGGTTAAAGTTAAATTGGAATAAAAAATTGTAGAGGCTATTTTAAATATTACTTTATAATTAATAGAGATCCTAAGATGTATTTTAACCTAATATGATAAAAAAATACCATCCTTTACCTATACAAATACCCAAAAAACATCTTTGAAGTAAGGAAAGTCGCAATTACACCCCTTGTGCTCAAATTTTTTGTTAAAATTTGTAAATAAATAAAGTTTTACCTTAAAATAATGTCAGTAAAACCTAATAAGAAAACCAGATAGACTACATTTTTTAACAATTTTTATTAAGTAGTGCTTTTATGGGTCCATGTTAAATTTTTTAGACGTCATAATCAGATTCCATGACATCATCTGGCTCATCTTCACCCTCACTTTGGCTTTCGATTATTCCCGGGATTTCTTTCATTTTATCATGAGGAAGTGTTTTGAACCATTCATGGTATATTGGTGGGATGTAGCAAAGAAGATCCTGGAGGCTTTTGTATTTTTCGAACTTTATTGGTTTGACGCTGTTTTTAGAAGGAAGTTGTGGGAGTAGTTTCATGGTTCGACCAACATATCTACCTTTCATGTTTAGTTTATTGAAGTTTTCTTGCTCATTTATTAGGTTATCTTTGTATGAGAGATTCCAAGGGTCACCCTTCTCAAAATGTAACCATTGCATTTTTCGGATGCCCGGTACCCTATTTTTAAAAAACCTTTGGATGGGCTCTAGACTTATAAAGTCCTTATTTTGCATAGGTGTTACGGTAAATTTTTTACTTGAATTTGACACAAGCTTCTCCCACTCTTGAGGTACATAAATCTGACAGAAATTCTTTTTTTTGTTAATTTCTATAATTCCAAAATTTTGGTCACACTCCATAAATGAGTGTCCAGAGAGTAAAAATTTGTGATTTACTTCTTCAATATGAGTATTTTTAATAATGTACAGCCAAAACTGAACAATGTAGTGACTCTTATTCTGTCCACCACAGTTGTCGCTATAAGCTGTAATGCGAGTCACACTCTGAGGCAAAGAGTTAATAAATTTTAAAAGACAAGAACTAATTTCTTGGCAGCCACGTGAAGCTTGGCTCTCATTCCACATATACATATTGGCGTCTCCCGTTGATAAATTGTGGACACACATGTTGTATGTCCAAAGTTGGCGGGCATAGTATACTTGAGTGCATGTCAGTACAGGAGTTGGCAACATTTTTTGCAAGTCGAAACAAATTGCTACATGGGTGTTAGTACTATCATTTTTAACAAGCTCTTTAACTCTATCTTTATCCAATTTTGCTGCTTCAGCTTTTTTCAAATGCATTTGTTTTTCTTCTTTGGCCGCATTTTTAACAGCGTCTGTTTCACCATGCTCAATTGAAATTTGCAATTTGTCGCAAGTAACACATGTGTCAGTTTGGGGTTTGTGGAAACTTATGTTAAAACATGTGTTAAAAATATGGGTGTAGAAGCTCTTTTTCACTGGTGCTGCTTCCTTTTCTGTGCAAAATTCCAAGTAAAGTGCGTACATCTTTGTTACAGTTAGGCTGCTACATAAATACTTTCTATTGGGGGCATAGTTTCTTGACTAATGACTTGAATACTTGGGAAATGATTTAATGTGGTCTTTTACTAATTGTACTGATACATCAGCAATTTTATTGCCAGGGACTTTCTTGCCTCTTTTGTCTTTTTCGACTATGGCTGTTGTAGATATTTGTTTCTTTTTAACAATATTGTCCACCCTCTTTGTTGACACATCTAATGTTTTCATAAAAAATTCTTTACAGACTCTAAATCCAATCAGTTCATAGGCAGCACTGACAGTTCTATTCTTTGAACTTTGCCTTTTCACTTTAAATGGAGCACAAAGAGTGATTGCTGAGCTTAAAAAAGAAGATTGCAAATTATGATCTTCAAGGCCCCAATAGTCTATAAAAATGTCATTCCGTTTTTCCTCAGGAATGTTATCATTGCACTTGAATCTGCATATATGGTTGTATGACTTTACGCATTTCTTATTGTGAAGTTCCCCTTTTCTGTCTAAATATTCCTTACCAGAGTTACGATTCACTTGACGTGTATTTTTTATCCAGGAGTTTTCTTTTCTTGCTTTTTTTCTTGCTGATTGGCTAGAGTATTGCATCGAGTCCAAACTACTTTCATTATCTGCTACAGCTTCTTCAGCTTGTTCTCGTTGACAATCCACTTGAGCTGTCCCAGGAAATTCCCAAGTGGGATCTGCATCACTGTCATCTACAACACAATTTGCAATTGATGAAATCAGTTTCAAAAATTAATAAAAATAAAATATTTTAAACTTACCAGCATTATAAAAATATTCAGAGAATTCGTCAATACTATTTTCAGATGCACTCATTTTTAATGGTTTTAGTTACGAAAAACAACAGACAATCACCATTTGAAGCACAGCCGCGAATAACGTAGTAAAAATGTCATATTTTTTATTTCATTTTTTTTCAAATAAAACACAGTGTACTAAACTCTTTAAAAACAGGTGTTTTGACAACAAGTGTTAAAATAAGTCGTCAGACTTAAGATAAAACTTCTCTGAATTCACCCAATCAGTCTATGTGAAAAATAAATTTAAATATTTCCTTAGAGCACAAGGGGTGTAAGTACTCATACACCCCTTGTGCTCCAAGCAAAACATATATTTTAATTAGTAGTGCTATAATTGGTCACCATATTTTGCTACCGTATGCGAATCTCACATTCAGCTCTTGTGCTCTTGACTTCTCTGAACTTCACCTACTAATTCCATATGTTAACTCAATTTTATAAAAAAGGCACTTACACCCCTTGTGCTCTAAGCCCCTCATTTATAATAATGTTTCGACAATTATTATTCATTACAATTTGTGCAATGGCTAAGTACTGTTACAGAGCAGATATTTATTTTCAACGAAATGATGTAGACGATGTTATTTTGCACATAGTGAGCAACGACTGCTTTAAGAATTGTAACCTAGAAGACATTGAAATGCACAAAGGAAAAATTACTAATTTTGCATCGAATTTGAAAAGACGGTACATTGAATGCTCTCATAGCAAGGCAGAGATGTACAAACGTTACCAAGACTGCTTAATAAAGGAACTTATTTTTGAGAGTGCATCTACAACTGCCAACGAAAGTGGAAAAAGTGTCGACCAGCAAAACCAATTGACGGATGTAGTGAAAGATCTCGAAGGCGCAAGCTGGAGAATATCAATGAAGAAATTTTTCAAAGAATTATTAAGGATTCATTTTTGCACCAAATTCAACCAACCCAAAATAAAAAAAATAAAATTGAAATAATTGAAAAAAAAGTAGAAGCGAGCCCAAGGCGCACAAAGATGATTTTGAAAAGCATTCCTTCACCAACTGAAGATAAGAAATTTACGCCGGAAGAAGCATTCGCCCTATTTTTGGATTTGAAATTGAAAAAACATCAATGTAAGGAATTGCGGAAGCGAACCAATGAATGGAATTGTGGGATTTTTCTAGAGTATCGAGATTTAGTTTCTGCCAAAAAAGAATGCTTACCTTCACAATCTGCTATTAGTGTCACTTCAACATCAGCAGAAATAAAATTGCAAGATCTCCTTGAACATACTGCAGAACGATTGCTAAATACGCTTGGTTCTGATCATTTAAAAAAATTGGTAATGGCAGCATTACTTTAATTTCTAAATGGGGATGTGATGGATCCTCTGGTCAGAAACAATACAAGCAATTTAATGCCGAAAATTCATCAGATGCTAATTTATTTATGGTATCTTTCGTTCCATTGCGCTTAACAAAAATGTATAGCGTCCTAGAGCCGTCAACTAGTAGAGCCACAGAAATAGATATATGGAAAAATGAAATTCCTTCTTCAACAAAGTATTGCAGACCAATAAAATTTGCATTCAAAAAGGAAACCAAAGATGTCATAACTGAAGAAGTTCAAAAAATAAAAGATCAAATCAAGGAACTTCAACCAGTAATATTTAAATTTGATGACCAAGACATTAAAGTACATTTTAAAATGTGTCTCACAATGATTGATGGAAAAGTTGCACAAGCTTTAACTGGAACAAAGTCAACGTCAAGCTGCATTATATGCCAAAAGACATCAAATCAATTAAGCCAACCCCAACCAGAAGATGATAGTTTTAAGGAAGCCTACGAATTTGGAATGTCCCCTCTTCATGCTAGAATACGTTTCATGGAGCATATTCTTAAATTGGGTTATGATTTGGAATTTGGTCCGTTAGCGAAACAGTGAGAAAAAACAAAGAAAATGAAGAAAAAAGAAAGCAAAAAAAAAACAAATTCAACAAAAATATCTACAGCTAGGCCTCGTAATCGACCAACCAAAACAAGGGGAAGGAAACACAAATGATGGAAATACTGCAAGGAGATTTTTTTCCGATCCGGAAACTGCAGCATCTATCACAGGTGTAGATCATGAATTAATAAGACGATTCAAAATCATATTACAAGTTCTAGCATGCAGCAGAAAGATAAATGCAAAAAAATTTGGAGAGTACGCCAATAAAACAGCTATACTTTATAATGAAAAATACTCTTGGAGATATATGCCAACCGCAGTTCATAAAATTTTGTACCATGGGGAACAAATAATTCGAAACAATATGCTACCAATAGGAGATCTATCTGAAGAAGCGCAAGAAAAAAGAAACAAAGGCCACAGATTATTTCGCGAGCACAACACAAGGAAAATGTCCAGATGTTGTACTAATGAAGACCTTATCACTATTTTGTTGTGCACTTCAGATCCATATATGTCCAACATTCGTCAAAAATGGAAAACTACCTCTATTGAATTAGACGAAGAAGCTAAACAACTTCTAGAAGATGAAAATCAAGGCTATTTAGAAGAAATTTTTACTAAAATTGGTTGATTTTAAGTACTTTTTCATTACACTAACAATAAGTTACACTTTTTATACCCTCCACTCTAGTGTGCAGAGGGTATATATAAGTTTGTCATTCCGTTTGTAATAATTAGAAAAAAAAATTTGGACCCCATAAAATATATATATTTGTGATCGTTATAACAACCGGAGTTGATATAGCAATGTCCGTCTGTCCGTCTGTCCGTCTGTCCGTCTGTGGAAATCACGATGACGGCATCAATCGGGCAGCTAGGGTGCTCGTTGGCATAAAAAATGATTCATTAACATCCTGAAAAGTTTGCTATTTAAAATCGTCCAAATCGGTCGGTTAGGGCCCGAGATTTGAATGAAGAACTAAAAAAAGTCTTGAAAAAATATAATTTTCTATGTTGTTCTTGTCACGATCACGCCCTCAATAGGATAGCTAGGGTGATAATTTTTAGTGAGAATGATTCACCAAATTCATGGGAAGATTTCTACTTCAAAAATCATTAAAATCGGTGGAACAGGTCCAGGTAAATCTATGAAAAATTAAAAAAAAAATGAAAAACATGATGTTTCCATATTGTTCCTGTTGTTATTCTAAATGTTGCATTGCTGTCATAGCTGGACTTGTTGTTTTTGTGGTCGTTGTGGTAATAATATAATAAAAACAAACCCTTTGTACATTTTTTTGTGAACTGTGGTAGAAAATTTTAAAAGTTTCCATTGTTTTGGCATCACTAAAAAAATTTGTTAGATTATTTCTGTCATTGCCACGAGCCTGCATACAAAATTTCAGATCGATTGGCTCACGGGAAAGGGGCTAAAAATCGATCCAAAGTTTTGTCGACAAGCAGACACTACCAGTTAATATAAAGGCAGTAAATAAAGGGAGTAAAAGTTCACCAATAATTTAAAAAACAAATTTTTATGTATTAATTTATTTAAAGAAAAAAATAATTAAATGAAATAGTAATAATAATAAAAAAAAAAAATAATATACAATACAAAAAAAAAGAATATATAAATAAAATAAAATAAAAATAAATGCATTCATAGCATTATAATACATATAAAAGGTCAATGTTTTCTAACCGTAACCGTAACGAGTCAGTTGTTTTTTTTACATGAAAATCATTTAAAACAGTTACCGAACGTAACCGGAACGTCCCAATACTTTTCATGTGAAAAAAAGGCTGACACGTTACGTAACAGTTACATGTTGCTAACTTGTTCTTTACACAGGCTACTGCTTTTGCAGCCAACTTCAAGTCTATTTATATAGTTTCGTAAGCATACTGATAAAATTGTTTCTATTATTTTTTGCTGTAAGTAATAAATTATAAATATACTGAATTTGCAAACTAAAATGGATACATATATTGGAGGTGCTTTAATACAAAAGAGTTAACGAAACGAAATCAAAAAAAAAAAAACAACTCTACAACATCAACAATGGCAGTCATATGTTCTTCAAATAGAAAAAAAAACTGCAAGTGTGTTTTGTTGGCTACAAAACAAAAATAGTGTTGACAATATAACAAAATATGTAAAAGAAGTTAGTGCTATGAAATATTTTATTTTGTTTAAAAAAAAAATCGCAAAATGAAAGGCTATAATTCCATTAATAATCAAAAGGCGTTAAACTAATTTATTTATTTTTACGTTGTACTAATGCATTTTAAATAAGTAAAAGTAATTGTATATTTAAATAAAAATGCATTTGTATTATATGTTGCTGTCGTATTCAGAAAAATCAAGTAGCTGACTATACGACTACAAATGCTGCTGCCAGCAGTCGTCTATGTGTTTCATTCATGATGTTGCATTTTTTTGCGAGCAATACTTACATATATTCTAAATAAAGAAATAATAGTTCTTTTCATACTGCGAAATCTATACAAATATATGTACAAATACTATATGTCAAATTTCAAATTTGCAATAATTGATACATTTTTGAAAGAAAATTGTATAATATGAAATGTCTTTAATTTATTTCATAGAAAACAATTTTTTGAGGTGCGTGGATTTTCCATATTTACTGTTTTACTATTTTCGTAATGAGGTTAAATGATTTAAAAAAATTTAAAATATTTGAAAATATTAGGTGAGGATCCTCAAGATGTAATATACGATCGGTCTAAAACTTTTCACTTAGAGCCACAGTTAAATTCGAAACAACAAAAACCCATATATGTTGTGCATAAAGTTTAACATTAAATGTGCTTTTCTAAAATGTCTATATATTTTTCTCATTCATTTCTGACCATCTTCAATGTAAATTTACCAAAGTTTTTTTTATTGCAATATGTATATAAAACTTAAAAATTTAATATTTTTTATTGTGTATTAACTTATTATTCTGCGATTTTCATTACATCACAAAATGTTACAAATTGGCACTACTGTTTCAAAAACAGAAAACTTCTAAATCAGTTGAAAACAGTTGATCTGTAAAACTGTGTGTGAAATTGTGTCAAATAAAATTACAAATATTAATAAATATAATAATACATATATATATATTTTATTAATTTTGTTAAGAATTAGCACAAAATTGATTTTCCATTTTGCATTTCATTTATAAAGAATTCTGCCATATTTTGTTAAAGGGAAAATCCATTTTTGTTATATTAAAAAAAACAGACTTGCATTTAATTTTTCCGTGACTGCCTCAATAATTCCGTAGATGCCACCACAATATTTTTTCTAATTAAAACAGTTGATCTGTAAAACTGTGTGTGAAATTATGTCAAATAAAATTACAAATATTAATAAATATAATAATACATATATATATTTTATTAATTTTGTTAAGAATTAGCACAAAATTGATTTTCCATTTTGCATTTCATTTATAAAGAATTCTGCCATATTTTGTTAAAGGGAAAATCCATTTTTGTTATATTAAAAAAAACAGACTTGCATATAATTTTTCCGTGACTGCCTCAATAATTGCGTAGATGCCACCACAATATTTTTTCTAATTAAATATTAACCAATATCTAACTAGAATTATGATTTATTCTGACTAAAAAGTTCCAATTAAAAGTTATTCATCCCAATTATGAATATTCTCAAGGAATTTCTTTCTCACGGAAAATACATTTCTCGAGAAAAAAATTCCTCCAATTATAAATTCCGCGTTAACAAAAAATGATTAACTGACATCATCGAATTTCGAAGCCACTTGCTTTGCTTATTGACAATTTATTTTCTATTTTTTGTGTGTGTGCAAACGACCCTACAATAAATGTCCCAATAAACATTTTTGTTTGCTATCAACTTGAGGTGCATTTGAGATCAAATACATTTCTCAAATCTCCAGCGTTAATTCTCAAATGCCCTCAATAGTTCGAATATAGTCTTCTCAACTTAAAAGGCACATTTTTATATGGCGATTTTCATAGTTATCAAATTGAGAAATTTGTGATTCTCAACTTGATAGCAAAGAAATATTTCCAATCGGTATCAAATGGAAGGTACGGAATTGCCATATTAAAAAATATTATACTAAATTTAGAAATGAAAACAATGTACTTTTTTAATGTTTCAATTTAATTTCATTATATATTTAACATTACTATGTACATATTTAACATTAAATGTACATATTATGTACATTTTTTAAAATCTAGAATTAAAAATAAATGAATTAATTAGTTGTACATTTTTTGAAAAATTCGACAAAAAGCAGAAATAATTAAAAATATATCAATGATTTATTTGTACTTTTTTGGCATTTTTTAATTTAATTTATTATTTATGACATATTTAAATATTATCTCAGACTTAACACAAATCGTATTCAAGTTGAAAAAATGTTTGGTCTCAAGTGGAGAAAAGTGTTGGATATCCAATGGAGAGTAAAAATGTTTCTCAAAGATTGGAAAAAATGTTAAGTCTCAACTTGATGTCAAGTTGAAAACAAACAAGGAGAAAAATTGTTCAACCCAAGTTGAGAATTACATATGACATCAATTTAAGAACTTAACTTTTCTCCAACATTGGAGAAATAATATTTCAATGCATACTGGGGAATGACCAAAACTAACACATAAACAGTTTTTTCCTATTTGAAAAACATATGACTGTCATTGTTGCTGTTGTAGAGTTGTTATACCCTCCACTCCAGTGTGCAGAGGGTATATATAAGTTTGTCATTCCGTTTGTAATAATTAGAAAAAAAATTTTGGACCCCATAAAATTTATATATTTGTGATCCTTATAACAACCGGAGTTGATATAGCGATGTCCGTCTGTCCGTCTGTGGAAATCATGATGACGGCATCAATCCGGCAGCTAGGGTACTCATTGACATAAAAATGATTCACTAACATCCTGAGAAGTTTGCTATTTAAAATCGTCCAAATCGGTCGATTAGGGCCCGAGATTTGAATGAAGAACTAAAAAAGTCTTGAAAAAAAAATAATTTTCTATGTTGTTCTTGTCACGATCACGCCCTCAATAGTGCAGCTACAGTGATCATTTTTAGTGAGAATGATTCACCAAATTCATGGAAAGATTTCTACTTCAAAAATCATTAAAATCGGTGGAACAGGTCCAGGGAAATCTCTGAAAAAGTAAAAAAAAAATGAAAAACATGATATTTCTATATTGTTCTTGTTGTTATTCTAAATGTTGCATTGTTTTCATAGCTGGACTTGTTGTTTTTGTGGTCGTTATGGTAATAATATAACAAAAACAAACCCTTTGTACATTTTTTTATCAACTCTGGTAGAAAAATTTAAAAGTTTCCATTGTTTTGGCATCACTAAAAAAATATGTTAGATCATTTCTGTCATTGCCACAAGCCTGCCTGCAAAATTTCAGATCGATTGGGTCACGGGAAAGTGGTTAAAATCGATCCAAAATTTTTTCGACAAGCAGACACTACGAGTTAATATAAAGGGGGTAAAAATTCACCAACATCTAAAGCAAATAATGCTAAAATACCTAGTTGTTAATAAAAAAAACAATTGGGCAATTCACAATGGGTAATGTATCGTTGTATCTCTTGTATCGTGTATCACTTTACAATAGTGTAAAATTGTTGTTGGTAATTTTCACTGAAAAATCTGATACACGATCCAACTTCATTTGCTATGTTTAGTAAATGTTGTATATTGTATCATAACATATCAGTTCCAAGTGAATGCCAGTTTTTATGAAAAAGAAAAAACAAATACATAGAATATTATCAGCATAAATAATTATAAAATAAAATATGGCAAATAATGCAAATAACGCAAATACATCGATAAGTTTATTTATATAAAAATTAATGTTTATATTTTTAGTATGTATTTTCTCTTTCAGTACCAACCAAAACATTTAACATTTTTTTTTTTTTCATTATAAATTAAAATGCAAGAGGTACGTAACTAAAACTCCAGGGTATATCTCACGACCAAAAAGCAAACACTGACAAGTGTTTTCTCTTATACAAAATAGCAGAAGCGACGAAGCGATCTTTCCTCGTTGGATCGAAAATTACTAAAGAAAGCGTTTTACAATATGAAAATACAACTGAGTGTTCACAACAAATGATTGTATTGTGTATTTCAATACAACATACAATATACAACACCTGTTGTGAATTGCCCAAATGTAAATTTAGCAAAAAAATTTATGTATTAATTTATTTAAAGAGAAAAACACAAAAATAACGTTTGATGTTGTATTTTTTGTGTGTAATATTTAAATATACATACATACACATATTAAATAATACAAATAATGTACATATATTATATATATGTATGTATGTATATTCATAGTAACTGCATGTTAGAAATAAATCGGTTATTTTATTTACATAAAATTCTGCAGTATTTTGTTGTGGGGAAAATACATTTCTTTTGTATTAACAGAGTGTCACTTCATTTTGCTCAGCGTGACTATGCCACAGTAGATGCCGCCATAATTTTTGTTTGTTCTAATTAGCTTTGCAATAGTTATTTCTATTTTAACATGAATGTTAATATTTTCAACTAGATATCATACAGAACAATGTTAAGAGTATACACGGGTTGGTCTTTTATTTCATACGTTTTTTCATTATTCTTTTACAAATATGAACATAAGTTTGGCATATTACCCACCAATCTCACATCACACTGCAAGTTCGAAAAACTCAATACACTCACATTTTTTTTACTAATACACACACATTTTCCGCAGTGGTCACACTAATGGCACCAAATTTTTCGTGCGAATTAATGCAAATTTACTGGATCCTGTAAAATTGTAATTAAAGTTTTAACTTGTTAAATCTATTATAATGATTTATTTTTTGAAATGCACATACAAAAACGTTTGTTAATTATAGAGCATAAATATTATTAACTATTATTAAAATAATACTAATAATAATAAATTTAAACATTTTCCCTCAAACATGTGCCTGTATAATAAACTTGGTAACTCTACTTAAAATAAAATAAGAGAGAGAAGTATACAAATTTACAGTTAGATGTTTGAGCATAAAATTTAATGGCGATGGATTCGACTAATTCGAACAATTTTTCGTTGATAATACGTACACAACGATTTTACAATTTCAGCGTGATGTGAGATTGGGGGGTTAACTTTTTGTTGTCTTTACAAAATAGAGTTACCGAGTTCGTCAATGAGTTTTTTGCTTACAAAACAGTTCTACATAGTTATATAGAATTATTATTCTGCTTTACCTATAAAATATCTGATTGCGATTACATCTAATTTTTAAAAATTGTTTATAATTAATAAAGCATTATTATTCACATAAATACAAAATTTCACTTTTTAAATTTTCCATTCAAATTTAAGAAAATATCAGTTATAATAAAAACTGAAAATAAAATTTCCAATTATAAATTAGAAAATATTAATTGAGTTTCCGAAAATCATATCAAAACGTCGGAAATAATAATTTTAAATTTAGAAATATCTTTACATTTAAAAATGTTTACATTTAAAAAAAATATTGCCATTCAGGAGATATTAATAACTTTTCAGTACCGCGATTCAGTAACTTCTTTTAACGATAGTCGAATTGTAAAAAAAAAAGAAAATTGCAAAATTATCAGTAAAATTTTGAAACGATATTCGCTATTGTTAAAGTCAGCTGTTGTTGTTATCTAAACGACAACCATTTTTGTGTTGTTTATCCAATCGATAAAAACTTAAATTTTTAGGTTGAAATGTCGTCATACATAAATAAAAATCATGAAATAGTGAAAATATTTTGCTTTAATTAAAAAACTTTTTTATATAAATAAAAAAATGAAATAGCATATTCAATTCATTATTTCATTTTCAAATAAATAAACAGAAATATTAGTAAAAAAAATAAAGATATTAAACATAAACATAAAATCATCCTGTCAAACACGAAGTAATTTGTTTTTTTCTATTCTTTGTGTTTTTCGCTTATTTTGACAGAGATGCCACTCCTTTACAATTTAAATAAATAGAAAAACAGATTTGTCGATATTAATTTAAATTCAATGAATTTAAGAAAACCTCAAATGATATTTAAGAATTGCTAACATAAAAATTGTTACATAAGTAAACGTAATTTTATGAGAATGTTATTTTTTATATATAAATTTTCACAATTTTTTTTGGATGAAAATTTGAAGTTTTTCAGAAAATAAAGATAACATTAAATTATTTTATTTAAAATGTTTGGGACTTTTCGTTTTTTGCGTTTTTCATCCCTAATTTGATTATTTATTATTATAAATTTATTCTCTATGTTTTCAAAATATGGCAATATTTTAAAAAAAAGTTGAGAGTTTTTTTTGGTTATTATTTTGCTACTCCATCCGACCTATATGGCCACAATGAAGAAATATTTGGCCAGTTAAAAGAAACTATACAGCCATCTCCAATTAGCACGATTTAATGCATATAGCCACTCTACACAACCATTACCTTTGCAATGGGGGTTAGGGCGAGCTATTTAATTAGCAAAAACTAAATTAAACGAGAAGTTATGTCATATAACCGGAAACGCATGCATATAGGTATATAACCAAAATGCATGCCGATCAGCAACCACGATGACCAAAAAGCAAACACCGAAATAAATCCGAAATAATAGAAAAGAAGAAAACCAACCCAAAGAATTTGCTGAAATAATTTGGTATTAAGTTTAACAAATTGTTTACTTTTTCATTTACATTTATTATCAAGACTCAAACCGAGGTGGAGGGTATCAAAGATTCGGCACAGCCGAATTTAACACTCTTACTTGTTTTTATATAGTTATAAAATTTTCTAGATTTAAAAAGTTATATATTTTGTAAATTTACAATAAAAATAGTTATATTTCATAAATTTACCATAAAAATTGATATAGAAATATTTAAAAAGACAATAAAAAAAAATTTAACTAAAGCAAAAACATACGAGTTTTTCATTGAAACTTCTCTATCTTGAACCAATATAAGGTAACTTTTACGTTCGCTGCTTAATAAATTATATTTTAACTCGGGATCTTTCAAAAAAAAAAAAAAAACAACCTTTGGCCCTTGTGCACATTAGGACTAAAAAGTATACGGGGGCCAAAGTTTGGCATTTTCTGAAAAAATTAACTTAAAAAATTGTTAAAAAGTATTAGTTGTAAAATTAACTGAAAAAATAAGACATTATATTAAAAAAAAATCATGTGAGTCCGATCACAAGGGAGATGTGTAAACATCTAATAATTAAAGAAAACAACATCATATTTTCCAGTGCATAAAAAATAAGTCGATTATGCTGTTTTCAGCAAATCAAATGATGCTTTTTGAAATTCAATTGATGTTTTCTGAAATTCTATTTATGTTTTCTGAAATTCAAATGATGTTTTCTGAAACACAATTGATGTTTTCTGAAATACAATTGATGTTTTCTGAAATTCTATTGATGTTTTCTGAAACTCGAATGATGTTTTCTGAAATTATATTGATGTTTTCTGAAATTCTATTTATGTTTTCTGAAATTCAAATGATGTTTTCTGAAACTCGAATGATGTTTTCAGAAATTATATTGATGTTTTCTGAAATTCTATTGATGTTTTCTGAAATTCAATTGATGTTTTCTGAAACTCGAATGATGTTTTCTGAAATTATATTGATGTTTTCTGAAATTCTATTTATGTTTTCTGAAATTCAAATGATGTTTTCTGAAATTATATTGATGGTGTCTGAAATACAATTGATGTTTTCTGAAATTATATTGATGTTTTCTGAAATTCCATTTATGTTTTCTGAAATACAAATGATGTTTTCTGAAATTCTATTGATGCTTTCTGAAATTCAATTGATGTTTTCTGAAACTCGAATGATATTTTCTGAAACTATATTGATGTTTTCTGAAATTCTATTTATGTTTTCTGAAATTCAAATAATGTTTTCTGAAATTATATTGAAGTTTTCTGAAATTCTATTTATGTTTTCTGAAATTCAAATGATGTTTTCTGAAATTATATTGATGGTTTCTGAAATACAATTGATGTTTTCTGAAATTCTATTGATGCTTTCTGAAATTCAATTGATGGTTTCTGAAACTCGAATGATGTTTTCTGAAATTATATTGATGTTTTCTGAAATTCTATTTATGTTTTTTGAAATTCAAATGATGTTTTCTGAAATTATATTGATGGTTTCTGAAATACAGTTGATGTTTTCTGAAATTCTATTGATGTTTTCTGAAATTCAATTGATGTTTTCTGAAACTCGAATGATGTTTTCTGAAATTATATTGATGTTTTCTGAAATTCTATTTATGTTTTCTGAAATTCAAGTGATGTTTTCTGAAATTCTATTGATGTTTTCTGAAATTCAATTGATGTTTTCTGAAACTCGAATGATGTTTTCTGAAATTATATTGATGTTTTCTGAAATTCTATTTATGTTTTCTGAAATTCAAATGATGTTTTCTGAAATTATATTGATGGTTTCTGAAATACAATTGATGTTTTCTGAAATACAATTGATGTTTTTGAAAGACAATTGGAAAATGTTTAGAAAAGAACATATCATAATTTTCTCACAAATACAATCAGATAAAGTCACACCGATTTACACTTCAGCTCACACCGATGTGTTACGCTGTTTTTGCGATTGTATTGTGAAATAGAAATTTACCCCCCTGCGCGTATAGATGTTTACACATCAAAAACCTTTTGAATAAAGTTGGGAAAATAAATCAACTTTTTTTAAGATGCATACTAAGGAATGCGAGGTTAGGAGAATTGGGATAATTAATTCGACCTTACTAGAGGATTAATGAAGGGTATGGTGAGTCAACTTACATTTTCTATTTAAACTCAGCTTTGTAAGATAAATCCAACAGAGTCGTAGATCTAGTATGTTTTATTTAAAAAATCAGCTTTTTCAATAAATTCAGGATAATCTAAACTCCTTTCTATCGTCGTTTTTACCGTGCTGTTGATTAAGGAACTTCGATGTGATTATCGAGACGTGTAAGTTAAAACTGTGCAGTCACCTTTACTGACGGCTTTTTTTCATGCAAAAAAAATGGCGCTCAAAACGAGTATAGAAAGGAGGGTACGAAATATAAGTCTTTTACAATTCAGTTAAAAGGGTAATACTGATTGAACAAATTCAAAGAAATTGTAAATGGTAATACCACATAAGTTACTATAAAATTTATAAAATTCAAAAGTATTTAAATAGCAATACATCTTTAGTTAGTATAAATATAAAAAAAATAGAAAATTCAAAATTCAAAGCAAATGACAATTATTTAACAATATTAAACAATTCTAATTTTGATAAAAACAAAATTGAGCACACGATATGATTCTGGATGAACCATCATCAACATTCTGCCGCCCCTTGGTCTATAAGACCAACAATGAAGAACTCAAGCGGCTTAGAGGCTTTTTGCCAGCTGCGTCAATGCCCGTAGAGCTCCCCGCAGAATGCGTCGTGGGCTAGAGGATGCGTTGCTGGTAACACGACGTGCAGCTGGTGGGTGACGATGGTGTGGTCGGGAGGGCCTTTGTTGTTGATCAGGCCTACGTCTTGGTCGTGATGAGGCTTGCGGTTGTGTACGTGGTGACCGCGAGGTTATTTGATGAACTGAACCGCGACGTGGCGCTTGAGCTTGGGGAGGTTGCCTGGAGTTATGTCGGCGGCGAGTTGGTTGTCGTTGCAAATTTTGTCGCTGTCCGATATGTAATAGCGTGTGATGCGCCCATCCACAAAGTTGACAAACATCAGCCGAAATGCAGTCATCGCTTAAGTGCGATCGCGCCAAACAATTATTGCAATATCCGTGCTAGCGTACAACCCGACGGCGACCTTCAGGGCTCATCGCTAAAAATTGTTTGCAGTACCGCAATGAGTGGAAGCGTCTGCAAATAAGGCATTGATGGATTGATGGGTTTCTTGGGGCCCTGCGGAATAAAACAATATTAATATGCGGCAAAAGTAAGTTTGTGAAAAATGATTGAAAATTGTGTATTGTGTAGTGTAATTGTGAAAAGGAGAGATATGTGAGTTATTAATTTTGGGAGGGGTCAATGGGAAGAATGCAAAGTTTCACAATAGCTCGAGTGACAATTCCAGTTTGAGTCCTAATATCTGCCACGCGTACTAAACCATCGGTTCCAGGATAAATTTGAACAATTCGGCCTAATCTCCATTCACAGGGAGGGAGGAGATCATCTTTAATAACAACGAGCTGGCCTACTTTTACATTTTCCTCTTGATGTTGCCATTTGTATCTTCGTTGCAGCTCTTTTAGATATTCATCTTTCCATCTTTGAGCGAATTGGTGTTGAATATATTTAAGTTTTTCCCAGCGATTTCTTAGTGACATTGAGTCCACGCACACTTCTGGTATAGAAATCAAAGGGGTGCCACGTATGAAATGACCAGGAGTGAGAGCCAATAGTTCATGTGGGTCATCTGTCATGGGAGAAAGTGGACGAGAGTTTAAGACAGATTCTATTCTAGTTAGAAGAGTGGTGAACTCCTCGAAAGTGAACTTTTGGTTTTGGGCAACCTTTTTAAAATGCATTTTAAATGACTTCACGCCTGCTTCCCATAATCCGCCCATGTGTGGAGCGTTTGGAGGAATAAACGACCACTTAAACCCATGAGAGGAGTATTTGGCTGCGATGTCTGTTGAAATGGTTTTGAGGAACTCTTCGTACTCTTTTCTGAGCGAGCTTTCCGCACCAACGAAGTTGGTACCGTTATCAGACATCACCTTATTAGGCTGTCCTCGTCGACTCACAAATCGAGTGAATGCGGCCAGGAACGATCCACAAGTCAGATCTGAACAGAGCTCGAGATGCAAAGCTTTGGTGCTGAAGCACACAAAAACGCAAACATAACTTTTGTGAAAAGGGGCATTTCGAAGAATGGAAGTTTTTGTGGAAAATGGTCCAGCGAAGTCCAATCCAGTTACAGCAAAAGGAGGAGAAAAGGTGCATCTTTCCAACGGGAGGGCGGCCATCATTTGGGTTCTAACGCCTTTTTTGTAAATTATACATGTTTCACAATTCCTAATACAGTATTTGATGCCTGATCTATATAGTTCTAAGCATCAAGTTAATCTCTGCATGCATTAGGAGATTATGCATGAAAGATATATAGAGCTTGCAATATGTTGAACTGACGGGAAGAATTATCGGGTGGCGTTCATTGAAAGGCAGATCAGAATTCGAGATTCGCCCGTTAGCTCTGATTATGTTATTTTCATCAACAAAGGGATTGAGAGTATAAAGAGAACTCTTTTTGTTGACTACTTTGGAAACTTTAAGTGACAATTGTTCTCTATAGTAATATTTATTATGTGTGAGAGTAATTAAAAGATTTTTAGTAATGAGAAATTCTTTTTTATTAATTGGGGTTGCATGTTTCGTCCATAGTACTATAGATTCGACATCAGGGATCTTTTTGGAATAACTGAGAAGTTTCTGAGACTGGGGATCATTTTTCCTGGTTAATACGAGACCTTTTATCTTGTTTATAAATCTAAAGGAATAAGATAACAATCTAATTGCTTTATCCCATTTTGAAAAATCATTTAAAATATCGTATTCTTTATGATCATCTTTCTCGGGATTTGTGGTCAAGAAGAAAGCATCTACCCTTTTCTTTTCGGGGGGATCTTGTACTGCTATTATGGACTTTGGCCATTCTTGGGGGGGGTTTTGTAGCCAATTGGGACCTTTCCACCATAGTGAACTAGCTAAAAGATCTTGAGTACTGCACCCACGAGATCCAAGATCAGCAGGATTATCAGCTGAGCGGACATGGCGCCAGGAAATGTTGCCCACGTTTCGTATTATTTGAGCCGTTCGGTTCGCGACAAAGGTTTTCAGGGAAATCGGCGGCTTTTCAAGCCAACCCAGCACAATTGTGGAGCCACACCAGAGATAGACTTCGTAGGTGTAAATTGGCAACGTTGAAATGATTTGTTTGACCAATTTTGATAATAATACAGCCCCACAGAGCTCTAAACGGGGCAGGCTAACGGGGTCAAGAGGTGCTACTCTGCTCTTAGAGACAAGCAGATGTGTATCAACAGATTCTCCATTTTCTATTCGAAGATAGACGTTTGCGCAATAAGCCTTTTCAGACGCGTCACAAAATCCGTGGATGTGGGTAACCTTGGTAGGGATAAAGTTAACCCAACGTGGGATTTTTAGTTGAGAAATCAGGGGGAGCTCTTCAACAAACTGTGTCCATTTTAAGAGGGTAGATGGTTTAACACATTTATCCCAACCAGTGCCCTCTAGCCACAGCTGTTGTAGCAAAATTTTGGCTTGAATTACAATGGGGCATATCCAGCCAGCTGGGTCGAATAGTTTTGAAACCGAGGAAAGTATCTGTCGTTTTGTAACCGAGTTTACAATGTGCATGGGTTGCACTGTATATGAAAAACAATCCGCCATTGCACTCCATTGAATTCCTAGGGTTTTTGTTGCACTGCTGTCATAAAACTTGAGAAAATTGGAATCTAAATTATTTTCCCTAGGTACTGATTCGAGTATTTTCTGATTGTTCGAAGTGATCTTTTTGAGAGGGAAGCCTGCGGATTTGAGGACAGTAATGACTTGAGATAAAGAATCAAGAGAAGATTGTATATCATGAGATCCGGATAATATATCGTCCACATAAGTTTCTTTTGTTAGAATATGCGATGCTTGAGGATATTTATCCTTGGAGTCACTAGCCAATTGATTTAGGGTTCTAATTGCCAAATATGGGGCACAATTCACTCCAAAGGTGACCGTTTTTAAAGCGAAATCCTGGAGAGGGCCATTTGGGGTTTGACGAAAGAGAATTCGTTGGAAATGCATTTCCTCTTTATCAACTAAACTTTGGCGGTACATTTTTTCAATGTCGCCATTGAACACATATCTATAGAGTCGCCAATTCAGAATCATTGTCATTAAATCAGTTTGAAGCGTGGGACCAACGTGTAGGATATCATTCAGGGAATTTCCCGAGGTTGTCTTTTTAGAGGCATTAAATACAACCCTGACTTTGGTACTACGACTTTCAGGCTTAATAACTGCGTGATGTGGTAGATAAAACGATTTATAGCCTTCACTGGAGAAATTCTCAGTACAAGATGTGGGGATCATATGATCAAGTGTGAGATATTCTTTGAAAACTTCACTATATTTGCCTGCTAGATCTGGCTTGGTTTTAAGGGATTGTTCCATGCGAAGGTATTGGGCTATAGCTACAAATCGTGAGGACCCAAGGTTAATATCTTGTGGGAATTGTTGTTTAAAAGGAAGTTTTACAACATATCGGCCTTCTGAATTACGATATGTTGTCTTTTCGTATAGGGATTCACAAAAAGCATCTTCCTTTGAGACAGGATTATTACTTGGCACTTTTTCAATGTTCCAAAATAATTTTAATTGTTCGGTAAGAGGGTCTTCTTGTATTTCGGTCGTTTTAATAGAATATGAACTAACCACTTGACTTTCGATTGGTTCACTTAAGACCCAACCGAATATGGTGGATTGCGCAATGAGAGAATTGCATACGTGTTTGACTCCATTTAGCAATATGTTGGGAATAAAATTGCTACCAATTAACAAGTCAACTTGGCTGGAAACCTGGAATTGTGGATCAGCTAACTCGAGTTCTTTAATATCTTTATGGGGAATATCAGACTTAGATATGGAGAAATTAGGCAGCATGCGAGCTATTTTGGGTACAACTATTGCCTGAATATCAACATATTGATTATATTGTTTGGAATATAAAGTAAGTGAGCAAAGAGAATTTGAGTTTCCAACGATGTGACCACCTATACCGCGAATTTGAAAACTTTTCATCTCAGTTGGGAGCATAAGTCGCTGTTGAAATTTTCTAGATATAAATGTTTTCTCAGACCCTTGATCTAAAAAGGCTCGAGCGTTGAAATTCTCTCCTTTATGGGAAATTTGTACCATAGCTGTTGGGAGCAAGGTATGTTCATTGCCGTTTATGTTGACACTCGAAGCGAAATGGGTTGAAGCTTGGGTAAAAGACCTCGTGAGAGCCTGCTTCGAAGTACCCGGTCCATCATTATTAGTGTGAGATGGATTTATTTCAACCGCGGGAGAAGGGTTGGCTTTGAAGAAATGCAAAAGTGTATGGTGATTCTTTTTGCAATGTGCGCAAGTGAATTTGCTTGTACAGCTTTTCCGCAGATGAGTGTAAGAAAGACAGTTCAGCCAAATTTTGTTCTTCGAAACGAAGTCATATCTGGATTGGGGATTTAAGTCTTTGAATTTGGGACAAAGTTTTAGCGAATGATTAGCATTACAGACTTTACAGGGGAACTGGGAATTGCTTTCTGTATTAAAGGTGTTAATTTCAACTTCTGGTTTTTTCCGAGAAGAAGATTTAACCCCTTGAATGCTATTTAACCGCTCGACCACTTCATAACGGTTTGATAGGAATGAGTCCATTTCTTCCCACTTTGGAAGATCTTTATGGGACTTGAGAGATTGTTCCCATAGCGATAAAGTCTCATGTGGAAGCTTTGTGGAGCACAAATATACGATAATGGGATCCCAGTCTACTGTGGAAATATGTTGGGCTTTTAGAGCTGATAAAAAGTCATTTATTGTGGTCTGAATTTCTTGTAGGGATTCGCTACTTTCTGAACTAATTTGACGAAGATTGAGGAGAAGTTTTAGTTGATTATCAACTAGAATGCGTTTATTCTCATAACGGCATCTTAATGCTTCCCATGCTAAAGCAAAGTTTTCGCCACATAGCTCATATTTTTTAATAATCCCTCCCGCTTGACCCCGAACTTTAAGTCTAAGGTGATATAATTTTTGTACAGAGGACAGCTTTGGGTGATCAATGTACACTGCGGTAAACATATCGCGGAAGGAGTGCCATTCTTCGTAACCGCCGTAGAAGACTTCTGTATCACAAGGAGGGACTTTGATGGAACCAAAATCATTGTTAGAGGGAATAACTGACGAGTCAAATTCATTGGGAGGTGTAGGAACTAAAAGAGATTTTTGTAAGTCTAGGATTTTTACTTTGCATTTGTGAAATGATTTGGTGCAAGCACTGAATTTTCCTCTAGCTGACTCTAAAAATCCTTTTTCACACATATCATCGGAGAGTGTGCAGAGAGATCTATAACTTTTTTGAAGACTTGCCCAACGATCTTTAAGATTAACTTCGAGCATGGTATCTGTGAGCTCTTCAATGGGAAGGTTATCAAAATCAGCACTGAATGTGATCAGATCATCCGAATTAAAAATAAACTCGTCAGCCATTATGATAATTTATCAACAAAAATTTTAAAAAGGTCTTAAGGGAATAAGAAATAAATTGGTATTTAAGCGAACTGGTAATGTATACAGTTTGAAAATTATTGATGTAAAAATTAAACGCAATATATTCTATGTTATATTATATTCAGGATTTAATAAAATGATATGATGTATTTTTTTTTTTTTTGAAAAAACGTGTGAAATTTCTAAAAATTAGATTTGATGTGTTTTGTGTATTTTCATATGACAAGTTAATATGGTAATATTTGTATAAATGCAATTGTACGTGTTTAGTGAATTGAGATGTATAAATTTTTAACGATTGCTTGAAAAATTTTGAAAAAAGTGATTTTATGTTATTTTCCGTAATGTGTGGTGTATTTATGAAAGTATATGAATGACAATTTGTATAAATGCAGTTTGATGTGTTTTTTGTATTTTCAAATGACAAGTAAATATGGAAATATTTGTATATATATATATTGTGATGTATTTATGAATTATGCTGATTATCGAAGAAATTATGTACAATTGTGAGTTTATGTTGTTTATATAACGTGGTGTATTTTTTGAAGTATAAATACTTACAGGAAAATTTCGTACACACGAAATTTAATTGCTGTGTTTGTCCAACACCAAGATGTAGAAAATGTTGCACTTGTCCAGTTGGTTGATGTTGCTCTTATTCTGTTTGATCTTTTTACAATAATGTATTGTATGTTGAATAAAAAACTTAGTTGTATTATAGAGTATTCGGTTTTATTGTAGTTGTAGAATGATTTTTAAAATATATTTAGAAAAGCCACTTTTAAATGCTAAAACGTTGTTGAAAATGTCACGGAGTGGGACAACAATCGAAACAAGAGGGTGCCAAGCAGAGATGTTGGATCTCGTTGAGTACAGACGAAGGATATGTAGATGTCCAATTTTAAAATGATTTTGAAGAAAGATCGTATAAATTGTTGTTTGTTATGCAGCCGTCGCGTGTCGCTTGTAGCTGATGTTGTGTTATCTGCTTTGTTGAAACTTGGGAATAGAATCTTCTTTGGAGTCTTCGGAATACCACCTCTTATGCCTTGACACATACAATATGTAATTTAGGAAATTATGCACTTCGTATTACAGCTTCCAGATGACAAATTTTGTGGAGAAACTATAGGATGTTTTTAATTACTATTTTTTTCTGAATTTTGTTTTTCCTTTGAATTTTTAGAGATGATTTAGAAAAGTGTGTCTCATGTAGTCATATTAATATGCAATTACGCTGGTAAATAGCAGTTTACAACACAATATTTTAATTTTAAAACAATAGATTTAACCTCATTTAATTATTCTTTCTTTGAGCAAAATCATCATGTTTGTAATATGCATATATTAATTTATTTTAACACTTTTCTTTTTTGTTGCACTTTTACACGATACAACTAGGTTTAGAAACACGTTTAATAAACGATTTTATAGAAATTTATAATTATTTTAAGTAAAATTTTCAATTGCACGATTTTTTACAGCTACACATATTTTTTTTAGTTAATTTCTTTTTCTTTGCTTGAAGTTGACAACCTACACGAAGTGTGTATTAACAAGAAACACGGATGTTATACTTGCAACTGGGGAAGTAATGGTAACTACTAATTAGTACAAATGGGAGTAATAAATTTTATTTTTATCATAAATTTTAAATTTTTATTTAAAAAATTATAATTTTAGCTTTATTTTGATCACTGTATCCATATACGCCGGATTCAAAGAGGGTCGAAGGACCATGGATAAAGTTGGGAAAATAAATCAACTTTTTTTAAGATGCATACTAAAGGTGCGTTCAGACTACGCAAATATTTGACCAAATAAACGTAACCCCTAAATAATGTATAATTTTCCTTGTATAATTTTCATTAAGTTATACAATATATGATATAGAATATAGTTAAATATATTAAATATTACTAATGTAATAAAACATAACTTAATTTTGTCTTTTATATATCATGTAAGATTGAATAAAACTTTCATAAAATTAGGGGTTACGTTTATTTGGTCAAATATTTGCGTAGTCTGAACGCCCCTTAAGGTATGCGAGGTTAGGAGAATTGGGATAATTAATTCGACCTTACTTGAGGATTAATGAAGGGGATGGTGAGTCAACTTACATTTTCTATTTAAACTCAGCTTTGTAAGATAAATCCAACAGAGTCGTAGATCTAGTATGTTTTATTTAAAAAATCAGCTTTTTCAATAAATTCAGGATAATCTAAACTCCTTTCTATCGTCGTTTTTACCGTGCTGTTGATTAAGGAACTTCGATGTGATTATCGAGACGCGTAAGTTAAAACTGTGCAGTCATCTTTACTGACGGCTTTTTTTTCATGCAAAAAAAAATGGCGCTCAAAACGAGTATATAAAGGAGGGTACGAAATATAAGTCTTTTACAATTCAGTTAAAAGGGTAATACTGATTGAACAAATTCAAAGAAATTGTAAATGGTAATACCACATAAGTTACTATAAAATTTATAAAATTCAAAAGTATTTAAATAGCAATACATCTTTAGTTAGTATAAATATAAAAAAAATTTAAAATTCAAAATTCAAAGCAAATGATAATTATTTAACAATATTAAACAATTCTAATTTTGATAAAAACAAAATTGAGCACACGATATGATTCTTGATGAACCATCATCAACACCTTTTTTTTAGCTTTTAACACTTCACTTTTGTACTCAAATTCAACTGCAAATAAAAATGTATTTTAAACCCTCCGTAACTTTTTTATTTTCGGTCGAGAATTACGTTTTATAGCAAAACTTAAAGGTTAAAGTCTCACCTACCAAACAAAAAAAAACGCATATCAAAATTCCAATCTAATCAAAAGTTATAGATTTTTGACCGCCTTCTTGTCAAATGGTCCACTGTGCGCCGTCTGAAATCCAACCATTTGTGACAATGGCTACCATCAGAAATTCAGAGCTTCTATTAACAATCGCCATCAGTTCAATGCTGAATGTTTTTTTATAATTAAAATAATTGGATCCTGAATGTGGTGGCTTCTTTATTTTTCATTCTTGCCATCCAACGCTCCAAGGCAATGCGGAAACTTGCTTTTATTATAAAATTTTTCCGCTTCCACTAACCATTCTACTGGAGTTTTTGGTAGCTAAAAAAATATTGTGGTTTGTTATAAAATTTTTTTTCTAAATATTAGATTGACAACCCGTAATACAGTACTTCAATTCTTCATTAATGGCATCACATGTCTCAAGGACAATATTCCCAATTGATTGTGGAGATATCACTGTCGAGAACTTTAAGTCTGCAAAAGAATTACCAGTTGCAAGATATCATAGCGTTATTGCCAATCTAACTTCTGCTGATATGGCTTCTCTCATAACAGTATCTTGTTTTGTTATTTTGTGCTTTATCATATCCAATAATCTTAAAAATGTTTCTTTGTTTAAACTCATATAATTTCGGTAATCTTGTGGCTCATTTTCTTTTAATTCTTTTAGCAACCTTTCATTTGAAAATTCTTCTTTCTTTAAAAACCAATTTTTTGACCATATTCTTCTTTTCTTTTTTAATTGTGTCTCCTCTTTTTCACTTTCATACAACAGTTCATCAATAACAATTGCTCTCATCAGAATTTGTGCGTCACTCATTTTAAAAATTTTTCTTCCGCGTATATTTGTTTAGTAGTAGTAGGTATATTCAATAAACACACAGAACTGATGTTTCGTTTTTGGTTCCATCGTCTGTATTAAAAAATGGAAACATGTTTTTCGCATGTTTCTTTATCGTGTCTATGCAGCATTATTATTTAGTACATTTAGTATTTGTATGTGCATGTACGTACACATATTGATTTTGAATTTTTTCTCTTGGTTTGCTACTCAAAACAAGTTTTTAACAATTTCAGAAAAACAAACATTTAATAGTTTAAAATATATTAATGTTAATAGCTTAACGGTTCAGCTGAACTCAATAGTTATGTTAAGATTGCAGATGTTTTGAGTTTAAAAGAATTTGCCTGTACCTTTTTTCTTACATTCGCATAGTAACCACCGTTTTTGATGTGGTTAGATTTTCTGTTGGAAATATGTGCCAATAGAATCCATTAAATCTATCACATCAGTTATAATTAAAACACTTTTTAACTAGAAAGACTTTTTCTATTGTATAATTGTTAGAATCAAGAATCATATATAAATGAGAATGTGAAAACTGCAATTTGTTCATCATGAAACTGATTATGCAAGAGTGGCAGATCTCAGAATGTTCTTTTGAACATGGATCACATTTATGAACAAGAGTGGCAGATCATTTGGCATATGAAGAAGAGTTGCGATAAGCAGCCCCTTTCAGGGTTGGCAAATATTTACTAAAAAGAGTTTAAAAGCGTAATATCGAAAAAAAAATTTTAGGAGAAAAATATGAAGCTGGAATTGTTAAAAAAAGCAATTTATTATGTATTATAATTTGGAAAAACTAAATTTTTTTTAAGAGTACACAAAGTTTTTGATTTATATTTAGGAACTTTTTGCTTTTAAATTAATTCATCATCATAATCATTGCCTTTATTTTATTTAAAAAAAAGAAGCAGTAACAAAAAAAAATCTCTTTTTGAATCTATGTAGTGGCCCTGAAAAGGGCCATACTTATATTTTGTAGCCCTGAAAAATCCCTTTTTTATATTTTTATATTTTTTTGGCCATGAAGAAGGCCTTTTATATGCTGAACTTCGCGTAGCAGCAACGGCGAGCTTTTGTACCTTCCACCATAGCGTGGTTATCCGAAAGAGCTACATATGTATATATTGAAAAAAAAAAAAAAAAAAAAAAATTTTATTAATAAGATTACAAAATGTGCTATCATTTATAATCGCGCTGTATTTCTTTTTTTTTCCAAAACCAATTTGTAATATTGTGGTAAACTAAATTTTTTAAGATATTTAACTTTTTTAAAGAAAAGGTACTAGGTACTTGGTACTACTAGCAAAGGTAATTTTTTAAAAAGGTAGTTTAAAAAATTACTTTTTTCAGAAAATATATTTTTTAAGAAAAGGTGTTTTTAAGAAAATCACCTTTTTAAAGAAAAGGTACTTTGTAAGAAAAGGTACGAACTTTTTTAAAAAAGATACTTATTACGAAAAAGTACTATATAATATACTTTTTAAGAAAAGGTACTTTTTTATCAAAAGGTACTTTTTTAATAATATATATTTTTTTAAGAACAGCTACTTTTTTTTAACAAAATATATTTTTTTAAGAAATTATACTTTTTAAGAAAAGATATTTTTTAATATGCTTTTTTAAGAAATTGTATTTTTTTTTTTTAAAGAAAAAGTACTTTTTTTTAAGAAAAGGTAATTTTTTAAGACAAGGTACTTTGAAAAAATCCGTTTCAAGAAAATATATTTTTAAGACTATATTTTTAAGAATATATACCCTATTCCCCCATATGCAATTGATCTGAAACTTGGCCCATAGTCTTGTTACTTTTGGGGTAGTTACGCACAGTCACGCAAGTTACATATATAAATACTACCAAAACTTTAGATAAATTCGACGAATTCTTAAATAACATTGGTAATGTTGGTGAACCATAAGTTAGTGAACCCTAATTATTGCATTGTCAACAATTTCACTTTAATTTGATTTAATCCATAATTTTAATTTAATTTTGTTTATTCAACAGTCTAGTTTCAATTTTATTTAATAAACAGTTTTATATTGATTTCACAATATTAAAAATATTATTTTGATGATAATACAATAATTACACACTTTTAAGAAGTTAGCAAATAAAATAAAAATTGCTAATTATGCAAAAAGACATTTAGCAAATAAGTAAAAGAAAAGAATTGTAAAATCAGTTAAGTTGTTTTTTCGGTAATAAAATTATTTTCTTTTTTTAGAAACTCGTTTTCCTTAATCTAAAATTAAATTGGCGCAGTCGGTAGGATTCATGTAAAATCGTGAATCCTGTGAAACGAACGAATATATAAATCAAAAGTCGCAGTGCAGTGAACATTTAATAAAGAATAAAATCGAACACTAAAAGTGAAAACGATAAAATTCTAAAATCGACACCACAGTGAAGTAAACATTAAAAACCGTGCAGTGAACATTTAATAAAGAATAAAATCGAACACTAAAAGTGAAAACGATAAAATTCTAAAATCGACACCACAGTGAAGTAAACATTAAAAACCGTGCAATTAACATTTAATAAAGAATAAAATCAAAAATCTACAATAAAAGTGAAAACGATAAAATTCTAAAATCGACACCACGGTGCAGTGAACATTAAAAGGATAACAAAAAATATATATATATATATAATCGAAAAACAACTCTAGTGAAGAGACTGTCAGTCAGCAAGGAGCTAACCGACACAACGACTAGCAAACGACAAAAGGCTTTTGATCAGAGAAGAATGGAGCAGGAGCAAGCACAAATGCCCCCTGTGAACCTAGTGGAGGAGCTGGCCAGACGGGAGCAACAACTAGAAAGTATGAGGCTAGCTTATATCGAGCTACAACAGCAGCAAGGCCAGGATAGAAGCTTAAGGGAGCATATAATGAAAACAGCTAATCTTCTACACACATTTACTGGAACAGGAGAAGTAACAGTAAATAGCTTCTTTAGTAGCACCGAATACCTCTTGTCAACAATAACGAACGCAACATTATACAAGGAGGCAGTAAGAAATATCTTTTACCGAACAATTCAAGGTCAGGCCAAGGATGCTAGAATATGTGTTCCGGAACCAGATAATTGGCAGCTGATAAAGGCGACACTAAAACTAAGGTACAGGCCGAATATTGAACCACACCAAATCTACAAAATGATAGCCACCTTAAGAGTAAATTCGGTAAGCGAATTAATTGTTGAAGTTCAAAATATAAAATATAAAGCGGACGAACTGACTGTTTACTACAGGAATGACCGCTACATAGACCTCTCGAATATAGATAGTTTACTGGTAAATACTGTAAAGCCACCACCATGAGTAACAATCTTGTCGCGATGCGGTAGCTTAAGTGCACTGCGGCTCCTTACTTGATGCTAGTAATGGAAGAGGTTTTACTGTATCAGTACCACTTCCTGAACCTGTGTCAAGTTCGGAACCTTGAAGGTGCACGACTAAAGGTTACTCACCCCTAATCCGGAGTGTCACGCGACCCGTGCTTATCGGATGGTTTGCAGTCAGGGGTAACCGACTATATTTTAACGGAGCCTCACTGATATCTGGGCACCTCAGTGAGTAGGTAGAGGCAGTAGGCCGCCCTTGCTGCGTTACTGGGGGCTATGATGCGGTCGACATAATTTTTCCCCTGCACTCGTGGGAACCAAAACAAACAAAAACAAAATTCGAGGCTCTGCCTCACAGTCCGCTGCTAGCTCATCTAGCAGTTGTCCGAAGGCTAAGACCCAGGAGTCTGGCCATTTAGAAAACGCTGCGACCTCTGGTCAAAGCTCTAGCGGGTTGGGGTCCGTTGTCAGTCCGACTACAATCTCAATCACTGGCAGCAAACCCATGAAGGCTATGGACAAATCCGGTCACCTTGGGAATGCAGCTAAGGAGGGGTCCAAGTCTGGTAAGACTGGGGTCAATCACGTCCGTCCGTCTAAGGCGAAATACAATCAGAGGAGACTATGCCTTAAGATTATCGATAGGCTAGACAAACTCGACCAGCGAAGCTGTCTGATAGACAGAGAGAGTCGCTCACATGGGCTAAGAAGGTCACTGAAGAACAGTGAAGAACAGGTTGCTAGTACCTCGAAGGCGGGTAAAAGGCTGCGCTCGCCAGATGAGAAACCATTACCTAAACGTACTAAAGTGGACGGCAACGCCGTGCCGAAGTCGTTTAGTCAGGTTGTCAAAGACAACCTTGTAATGGCTATCATTAACAGGGGAGATGAAGATGGCACTATCCCCAAGGACAAGTGGAGTTATGTGGAGGCTAAACTAGCCGAAGTATTCTTCACTGTCCTTGAGGATATGCCAGGTCCACCTCCAACCTGCCGCGACGCAGGCAGGCACCAAGGCCGTGCTAAGCTGGTGGCTTTTGCTGACCAACGCTCATTATCCCTTTACAGGGCTGCCGTCAGCAAACTAGGAGAGCTCTGGCCGGGAGCAAAACTGGATGTTGTGCAAAAGCATGACATCCCGTCCCGACCCAGAGCGCATGCTTGGCTTCCGGCAACTCCTGGGGATGCGGAATTTGTGCTAAAGATGCTGAAGGTCTGCAAGCCTGATCTTCCAACGCACAATTGGAAGATTGGTAGATTTGGTGATACAGAGGGGGTACGTCGGCAGGTAACACTGTTACTTAATGCCGAATCCCTCCCGCGTTTAACCGAGACTAACAGCATCATTTCCTACGGATTTGGGCAGATTACGATCAAGGTCTATAAAAGCGATCAGGGACCAATCCCAGAGATCGTCAAGCCAGTAGAGAAGTCTGTTGGGGAGGGGACCTCTGATGAAGCTCAAGCTGAGGTGGGTTCCCACACAGCTATGGAGGAAGATGGATACTTAACATCCGATTCTGAGCTGTTAGGGGATGCTACTGGCTTATTCCACGACGACCTCCTTGAAAGCACGGAGGACGAAGCCGAAATCACGGTGGTGAAGATGGATGTGCAGGCAGTTGCAAATGATGCGGCTCCTACAGATAAATCTTCACCACTGTAAAGCAGCAACGGCTGCATTGCTGGTTCGCCTGACGACAGGCGGAGTAGACATAGTCTTCATCCAAGAGCCCTCGGTTTGTGGTGGCAGGGTTTGCGGATTGAAGACTCCTAATTATAAGCTGCTCGTCGCTAAGGATGAAGGTACACCAAGGACCTGCATTTTGGCGAGGAACAGTTTTAATATTTTCTTGTTATCTAATTTCAGTGACAGAGATGTAACAGCGGCTAGCCTGCAGTTAGATGGTAAAACAATCTGGCTCGCCTCCGCCTATTTTTGCGATCCTGGGCCTATTCCCCCGGACAGCGTGGCAAACCTGATCCGGAAGGCCGAAGGGACTGCACACCAACTGGTGCTGTGCTGTGACGTCAATGCGCATCATCCGATCTGGGGAAGTACGGACATAAACGAAAGAGGTGAGTTGCTTTTTGAGTTTTTACTTAGTACTAACCTGTATATATGTAACAAAGGAAATGAACCGACCTTTGTGACTAGTATTAGAAGGGAGGTTCTTGACGCTACCTTTGTATCAGATACACTATTTGATAAAATTGATGGTTGGAGGGTGTTGGATGACCACTCCTTTTCTGACCATCGCTATATCGAATTCTTACTTAGAGAAAAGGACTCAACGGAGAGTGTCCCCAGGAATCTGAAGAGGACAGATTGGGTTAAGTATAGGAAAACCTTTGCTGGGTTATTGGAAACAATACCCTTAACTGAACCACGCAATTCTGCGGACATTGATTGTCTTGTAGATCATATTACGACGGTTTTTAACAAGTCTTAAGATCCTTCTTGCCCAGTGGCAAGGCCTAAGGGCAAGAAGAAACCACCATGGTGGTCTAGCGAGCTGCAGCAGGGTAGAGACTCCTGTAGAAAACTCTTTAACAAGGCAAAGTCTTCAAGAGCGGACGAGGATTGGTCGGCGTACAAGCTGCAGCTTAGGACCTATAAGAAAAAGATTAGAAAGGCAAAATGCGATTGTTGGAAAAAATTCTGCGATAACATAGAGGACGTTTCCGAGGCATCCAGGCTGCGAAAGGTTCTGGCTTCTACCCCTCAGACATTAGGCTATTTGAAGTATCCAGTGGGGGTGTGGACCACCTCCAGTGGATAATCACTAAGCTTGCTACTGGACACCCATTTTCTGGGCAATTCTCATACGTCACTACAGGCGTTGGAATACTCTGACGCTAGCACGGCGGACATTGCTTCGGAGATAGTTAATGTACCAACATTGACCTGGGCGATTAAAAGCTTCAAACCTTACAAATCTCCGGGACCTGACGGTATCATTCCAGCTGAATTGCAGCATGTGTCGGACTACATTTCCCCTTGGCCATGCAGTCTTTTCACTTGCTGCATAAACACAGCGTATATTCCTCTGAAATGGAGGGAGACAAGAGTGGTGTTCATTCCAAAAGCTGGAAAGAGCTCACACACTGTCCCAAAGGATTTCAGACCAATAAGCCTATCATCGTTCCTATTGAAGACAATGGAGCGTATGATAGACTCTTTCTTACGTAGAATTATTGACCCTAAACTGCTATCAACGAGACAGCAAGGGAAGGTCAACTGAAACAGCTCTACACGAGCTTGTAGGTACCATCGAGAAATCGCTCTCGGCAGGAGAATACACTATAACAGCCTTTTTGGACATAGAAGGTGCTTTTAACAACATCACACCGGACTCGATAATAGCGGCACTATCTAGTCTAGGAGTGAATTCTGTGATCATCTCATTGATTGGAAATCTGCTTGTCAACAGGCGGATAACGTCTAAACTGGGAACGTCGGAAATATCCCGATTTGTGAACAGGGGAACGCCACAAGGTGGCATTCTATCACCACTTCTCTAGAACTTGGCGTTAAACCCAGTGCTAGTATCGTTGGAGGGGCAAGGCTGCAGCGTAGTCGCATATGCTGACGACGTGGCCATGGCCGTAAATGGGAAGTTTCTATCTACAATTAGAGATATCCTGCAACGGGCTCTCACAGAGCTATCTATCTGGGCAAGGGGTTGCGGTCTGGGGGTTAATCCGAACAAAACGGAACTTGTTCTTTTCACTAGGAAGTATAAGATCTCTACCTTCGATCCCATTTCTCTCAACGGCACTGAAATCGTCTTCTCTGATGGAGCCAAGTATCTTGGCGTATTCCTAGATAGGAAGCTGAACTTCAGACGGAATTTGGAAGAGCGGGTGAAAAAGGCGACTATAGCTTTATACTCCTGTAAGAAGGCCATTGGTAAGCGATGGGGCTTTAGTCCGAAAATTGCTCACTGGAGCTATACAGCGGTGGTCCGTCCAATACTCCTGTACGGAGTCATCGTCTGGTGGCCTGCTTTGGAGAAGGCCACCAATAACAACCTTCTCGCAAGGGTACAGAGAATGGCTTCCATGTGCATCACTAGAGCCCTTCGTACTACACCTTCGGATGCCTTGAACATCCTATTACACCTAATACCACTGGACATATTAGGGAAGCAGTCGGCGGCCTCATCGGCCATTCGATTAAGAACCACACTACAATGGCGGGGCTACAATTGTGGTCACGGGGTGATCCTGAATGACAGGAACTTGCCATTGAACGTGGATTACACTACTCCAAGGAGCGTATTTGAACGTCACTACTGTACACTAATACCGACCAGGAAATCTTGGTCTGGGAGGACACCAGGCAGTAGGCGTTCCGTAAATTTCTATACTGACAGATCGAAATTGTGCGGTCAGGTTGGTTTTGGAGTCCATTCAGGGGAGCTTGGACTAAATCTGGCTCGAAGGTTACCAGACCACTGCAGTGTATATCACGCAGAGGTACTGGCAATAAAGGGGGTTGCTGACTGGTTGAGTCGGAATATTCTGTCTACGACCGCAGTCAACATCTATTCTGATAGTCAAGCCGCGGTAAAATCCATGCGATCAATGTTCCTGAAAACGAGAACCGCCCTTAGCTGCCGCACGTCCTTAAATGAGATGGCCAAGCAGTTCGACATCAGGCTAATATGGGTCCCAGGGCACAGCAACATACCGGGAAACTGCAAAGCGGATGAGCTAGCAAGACAGGGTACTACCTTACAGGTTCCAGCGGATTTGGAATGTGTTGGTACACCCCTGGAATCGTGCAAGCTTGGACTTCGGCTTCGCACCGCTGGCATAACGAATAACAGATGGGCTAATGGATTAACGTATAGGATCACAAGACAAATCTGGCCTGCTCTGAATCGAAAGCGCACAAATGCGCTATTATCACTCCCCCGTGGGGAGATCTCAACGGTAGTTGCTATTGTTACTGGGCACTGCCTTATAGGGAGACACGCTGAGTGCCTTAAGGTCTCGTCAAATGATTTCTGTCGTAGCTGCTTGGATGTGGAGGAGGTAGAGAGCGCAGAACACTTCCTCTGCCACTGCCCGGCACTATCCAGAACGAGACTACGGACATTGGGATCGCCGTTCCTTCACGATCTCTCTGACCTCTCAAACGTGGAAATTTCACATCTTAGGGGCTGCATCAGAAGCTCGAACTGGTTCTTCGGTGGGGACTGAGGGGAACACCCATTCGTCCCGTGGTATCACAACGGACCCCAGAGTCTAAGTGTGCCTAACCTAACCTAAATACTGTAAAGGAAATGACACAGTGAACATTGTTGGACAAAATTTATGAAAAACGAACATTAATGACATATTGAAAATTTTGACTATACGAAGATTCGAGGATAGTTGTATTAGACCGGAATATAGAAAATTTAGGACTAAAGAAGACGTAGCAATTAGATAAAATCGGACACAGAATAGAAACAATTATAACCAAAGGACAAATTATAATAGTAACTTTAATCAGGGATATAATCAGCAAAATTACATGGAACTGAATGATTTTAGACGGAACAATTACAACAATAACTATAACTTTGATAATTATATCAGTAGGAACTTTAATAACTCGGGAAGATATAGAGTTCAGAATAACAGTAATAATAATATGCTAAATAATTTCCAAAAGTTCGCTCAGGTAGGAAACCCTAGGCCAAATTCCGGCCAATATCGCTGGAATCAACCTAGGCAAGACCGAACCGAACAAATGGAAGTAGATAATATAGAAATAAACCATAATAATTCTAATAATAGTTTTGATAATCGAGGTAATTTCCAAAGATCCGCCCAGGTAGGAAACCCAAGGCAAAAATTCAGCCAATATCGCTTGGATCAACCTTGGCAAAACCAAAACGGGTCAATGGAAGGTGACAGTAGGGAGAAGGATAATGGTCCATTGGCAGGACACTCTGAGCCAAACATATGTCAATGTAACGTAGGTCAACTCGGACAAAGCCAGGATCAGTTTTTTCGAACACCCCATCGGATTGTCTACCCACGATAGAAATTACGATTGATGGAAAAAAGTACATTGCATTAATAGATACGGGAGCAAAAATAAGTTTAATAGATAGAAATATAAATTATTTTGAAAAAATTTTATTAAAAGAACCAATTAATTTTAGCACAATAACCGGGAAAGATACAATTAAATACGAGGCGCTAACTAATGCAGCTTATGAATTTAGTTTGCCAATTCATTCAAAAATTAAATGGAAAATTACTGAACTTAAAGGTCGAAAGTACCATTTTATAATTGGGGCTGACCTATTAAACTGTTTTTATACTATAATAAATTTGATAGATGGGTATATTTCTATTAATGGGAAAATTAGTAAATTTTTAGAAAATCCTTATAAAAATATTGAAATTTGCGTATTAGAGAAAATTGAGTTCGATTGGTATAGGATTCAATTGGACCATTTAAATGAAGAAGAACGTAGGGAAATAGCGAACGTTTTGAGAAGATTTAAAAATTTATTCTTTAAGGAGGGAGACCAGTTGACTAGCACAATGGACATAAAGCATGAAATAAGGACGACAGCTAACGAACAGATAAACTTTAAATTATATAGATACCCTCCACAACACGAAGAGGAAGTTAGAAGACAAATAAAAGAAATGGAAGAACAGGGAATAATTAGAAAAAGTAGTTCTAGGTATTCGAGTCCTTTGATAGTAGTACCCAAAAAAGTAGATAATTCAGGACAGAAAAAATATAAAATTGTAGTTGATTGCAGAAAACTCAACGAGGTGACAATAGATGATAAATTTCCTCTTCCAAATATAGACTCAATTTTAGACAAACTAGGACGAGCTCAGTATTTTACGACACTAGATTTGGCTAAGGGATATCACCAAATTTTGATTGAGGAACAAGATAGGGAAAAAACAGCTTTTGTAACACCACAGGGACTTTATGAATTCATACGAATGCCATTCGGACTATAAAACGCACCGGCGACATTTCAGCGATTAATAAACGAGACATTACGGGACTACATAAATAAAACTTGCGTTGTATATCTTGACGATATTCTCATATTTAGTACCTCATTAAAAGAACATGTGAAGGCTATAACAGACATATTTAACGTACTGGAACGGACGAATTTAAAAATGCAAATTGACAAATGCAACTTTATGAAGAAAGAGACTCAGTTTTTAGGTCACATTCTAACAAGTGAAGGGCTTAAACCAAATCCAGAGAAGATTAAAGTTATTAAAGAATTAGAGATTCCCAAAACTGAAAGACAAATAAAAAGTTTTCTAGGGCTTACGGGCTATTCCAGGAAATTTGTTAGGGACTACGCTAAGGTAGCGCAGCCGATAACGAAATATTTAAAAAAGGGTGTAAAAATAAATATTAAAGACCCAACATACATCGAAGCATTCGAAAAATTGAAAACCCTGATTATATCACATCCAATTCTTAGATATCCGAATTTTGAAAAGAAATTTACTCTTACCACGGATGCGTCCAATTACGCAATTGGTGCTGTCTTGTCACAAGAAGGGCATCCAATATGTTTTGCATCCAGAACCTTAAATAATCATGAGAGAAACTATTCAGCAACAGATAAAGAATTTTTAGCCATATTATGGAGTGTTAATTATTTAAGACCTTATCTTTATGGGAGAAAATTTAAAATTGTAACTGATCATCAACCAATTAAGTTTTTACATTCAAAATATAAGGGAAAAGATATGTCTCCAAGGCATCAAAGATGGCTTCTGAAATTAGGAGAATATGATTTTGAGATAGAATATATAAAAGGAAAGGAGAACAGAGTAGCAGACTTTTTAAGTAGAATAGAAAATATTGGTGAAAAAAAACAAGAAGATAAGAAAAACATTCGGGAAGAAGGAGATAATGAATCAGATTTTAACATAAATAATATAGAAGATGACAATGTATCTATGGCAACAGCTCATTCAGCAGAAGAAAATTTGCAGGATCATTTTTATATTAAAGAAGAAATAGTTAATAAATATAAAATACAAATTATATTAACAAATAACAAGATTGAGGAAATGAAAATTTTATATGGCAAAAGAATTATTTTTATAGCAGAGGCAGATTTTAATAGATTGGGAGAAATATTTAGAAAGTATATTGCAAAAGGTAAAATAGGAATATTTTCGGAGTTGTCCGAACATAGTTATAATACAGTTCAGGAAAAGTTCTCTAACGACAAACAAATAGAATTTATTAAATGCACTATGCCGGCACAAGATATAGAAACCGAAGTAGAGGCAATTAAACAAATATCTCTCTACCATATTAGGGAAAGTATGCACTCAGGCATAATAGAAACATATAATCAGATTAAGAACAATATATACTATCCAAAACTGATGGAATTAATTCAGCTGGTAATTAATCAGTGTGAAATTTGCCAAGAAGCAAAGTATGATAGGAGACCAATTAAACCAAAATTTTCCATTACAGAAACACCTTCAGAAAAAAACGAGATAATACATATAGATACTACGTTATAGATATACGTTATGAAGGGAAATCATTTTTTTAACGGTAATTGATAAATTCTCAAAATTTGGAGCGGCTTACCCGCAAAACGATAGAAACCACATAACAATTATCGAACAATTAGAAGATCACTTTGCTAAAATGGGAAAACCTGGAAAGATAGTGGCAGACAACGAATTTAAAACCACAAGAATAAAGGAATTTTTTGACAGTGAAAATATAGAAATTCACCTAACTAAACCCAACAGCCATACGGGCAATGCAGATATTGAGAGATTTCATAATACGATAGCAGAAAAATTTAGAATTTTGTATAAATTAGAAAAATGGTTGTCAGTCAAACAATTAATACAGAAAGCCATTCGAAATTATAATGATAGATTCCATTCAGCGACAAAATTTACACCAAACGAAGTACATAATAAAAAAGTGGATCTTGAGATGGTGAAAAAGAATTTAGAAACAGCGAAACACAAAATCATAAATAAATTGAATAAAAAGAGAGAGAATTATGAGGAAAATCGAACAGAAGGATTTATAAAAAACTATAAAGCGTTTAGGCACAAGGAACAACCAAAGATAGAAAGGAAAATTTGAAAAATATTCATCCTTGCAACATTAAAAAATCATTAAAATTTTCAGCTTTTGACAATACTGATGATGTTATTATGGACTCCGGTTACTAGTGGGATAATGACCACAAAACTATTAGCGGAACAAACAGGCTACACGGACATATATATGAGGGACCAGGAAATAGTTCACTATTCAGACGTAGTTTTACACATAATTAATCTTAACGAAATAGAAGGGATTTTAGACAAGCTAACAGACAACATAATTGTATTGAAAATAGATAATAAAGACATACTTGAATTAGAACTATTAGATGCCAGAAATAAATTAATGACTCTAATACCAAAACAAAATAGACAAAGACGTGGACTCATTAACGGAATTGGAAGTATGTCAAAATGGTTATTTGGCACTATGGACGAAGAGGACAGACAGAATATACAAAAGCACTTACTTAATATTGACGAACTTACAGAAAATAATGACCAACAAATATCAGTTAATGATTATTTTAATGTAACTTTAGAACATTTAAAAATTGTAATATCAAATGATAGAAAGAAAATAGAAAAAGAATTAAATTCATTAAATAAATTTGTGGAAAAAGAAGATAATAAAAATATATATTTAGAACAACTGACAAATGTACAATTAATAAAAAATAAAATAGAACATTTACAAGATAATGTTATTTCAGCAAAATATGGTATTGTTCACCCAAGTATTTTAACTAGCAATGAAATAAGAAAATATGAAATTGATTATAACAAATTAAAATATATCCAATTTGGAACAGCATTTTTTAACAATTCTTATCTAATTTTTGGAATAAAAATACCCAAAACATTTATAACAGTTAAGTTAAGATTTATTGTACCATTACCAAATACTGATTTTAATGATATAGATTCAAACATAGAACAAATTTTTGAATTTCAAAATAACACTTATAAATTTGAAGAAAATAAACACTCAAAAGATTTAAAACTGAGTAACAACTGTATAATAAAGAATAATTGTCAATTAATAGAAAATAAAGATTTTGAAATTTTACAGTTAGATATAGATACAATTTAAATTAAAAATGCAATAAATACTACTGTAAATCAAACTTGCAATCATGAAGCAAATATTTTTAATGGAAATTACTTAATCAATTTCAATAACTGTTCAATCAAAATAAAAGATTATTATTTTTCAAATATTGCAGCAACTATAGAAGAAAGAAAAGTAATTGAAAATACAAATAAAGCTCAAAATTTTACACATAAAATTTCATTTGAAGAAATTACAAAAGAACACCAATATAATGTAAGAAGTATTAAAGAATTAAAATATCACACAAAATTAACATATGGATGTAATATTATTATAATTTTAATTGATATTGTAATAATTATTGTTCTTTTCATTAGACCAAAATACATAAAAATAAAATTAAATAAAAGAATTCAGGAGAATTCTAATCTAAAGGGGGGAGTAGTTACATATATAAATACTACCAAAACTTTAGATAAATTCGACAAATTCTTAAATAACATTGGTAATGTTGGTGAACCATAAGTTAGTGAACCCTAATTATTGCATTGTCAACAATTTCACTTTAATTTGATTTAATCCATAATTTTAATTTTATTTTGTTTATTCAACAGTCTAGTTTCAATTTTATTTAATAAACAGTTTTATATTGATCTCACAATATTAAAAATATTATTTTGATGACAATACAATAATTACACACTTTTAAGAAGTTAGTAAATAAAATAAAAATTGTTAATTATGCAAAAAGACATTTAGCAAATAAGTAAAAGAAAAGAATTGTAAAATCAGTCTGGTAGAACGCCTAATTGAGTTAAGTTGTTTTTTCGGTAATAAAATTATTTTCTTTTCTTTAAAACTCGTTTTCCTTAATCTAAAATTAAATTCGCACAGTCACGGAGTGACCTAAATGTATTTTCCCCTCATTCGATCGATCTGAAACTTGGTCCATACACTTGCTGTGAAAAAACATTAAGTTGGACTAAGTCACGCATTGCCACGTACAGTCATGGAGATATTTAAAACGGATTTCCCCTTATCCAATCAATCTGAAACTTTTTTTTTGAATTTTTTTATATACATTTTTAATTAATTTTGTGAATTGTTTTGTTCTTATTTTGAATTTTTTATTTTTTTTTTTTTTGTTTTTTGAAATTTATTTGTTTATATTTTAAATCTACTTTAAGCTTTTTTTTATAAAATATATTTTTGAAAAAATTATACATTTCTGTTTCCTTATTTGGATTTTACATTTGTTTTCAATTTCATATATTTTTTCAACCATTATTGTTTAAACACAAATACTTAATTTTTTATATATTCTTCAATTTATAACATTTTTAAACGGATTTTTGTTTTTTTTTGGATGAATAACTAGTTAAAATCTATTTAACTCCACTTTTTACCATCTTTGTTAGGAGTTTTTACACAGATTCTAACCAATAAAACCGTTAACGGTACCTGTAAACATCGTTTGTCACATCCTTAGCTAATATACATAGTTAGCCTGGTCCCTTTTTTGACATTGATACGAAACCCTGCGATCTGTGGCTGCGACATCTTCGTATTTAATTCTATATATAACTTTTGTACAAACGGTAACATTTAAATAAAATATTTGAGAATCTTTTTCGCACTTATTAATAAATTGAAATTTTGTCTTTTTATACCCTATACCACTATGTGGTTTGGGTATAATGACTTTGTGCTGCTGTTTGTAACTACCAAAAATATTTGACCTAGACCCATCTTTTATTATACCGATCGAATCAGAATCACTAACTGATTCGATTTACGATGTCCGTCCGTCCGACCGTCTGTGTGTCCATGTAAAGCTTGTAATCAAACTGCAGGTCGCAAATATGAATATATTTTGATGGAATTTGGTATATAAGCTTCTATCGGCCATAGGATGAACGCTATTGAAATTGGTGAGAATCGGTCCATGTTCAGACATAGCCCCAATACAAATGACCCCTATGAAATCAACATAAATTGCCATAAGATCCAAATTATCATATATATCTTAGTTAAATTGGGTTTGTATGTGTTTATTACATCCATTAATCCGTAGTCCAAAAATTATTCCTATGGGACAACTCTTAGTCATAGGCCCCATATAGAGCTGCTTCCCGATCTTCACTTAAATATATCAAAAAACAAGTAAGAGTGTTAAATTCGGCTGTGCCGAATCTTTGATACCCTCCACCTCGGTTTGAGTATTGATAATAAATGTAAACAAAATATTGGAAAAATATGCATGCGTTTCCTATATGCATGCGTTTCCGGTTATATGACATAACTTCTTGTTTAATTTAGTTTTTGCTTATTAAATAGCTCGCCTTAACCTCCATTGCAAAGGTAATGGTTGTGTAGGGTGGCTATATGCATTAAATCGTGCTAATTGGAGATGGCTGTAAAGTTTCTTTTAACTGGCGAAATATTTTTTCATTGCGGCCATATAGGTCGGATGGAGTAACAAAATAATAACCAAAAAAAAGCTCTCGCAATTTTTTTATTAAAATATTGCCATATTTGGAAAACATAGAGAATAAATTTATAATAATAAATAATTTAATTAGGGATGCCAAACGCAAAAAACCAAATGTCCCAAACATTTTAAATAAAATAAGATGTTATCTTTATTTTCTGAAAAACTTGAAATATTCATCCAAAAAAAAAATTGTGAAAAATAATATATGTATAAATAACATTCTCATCAAATTGCGTTTAATTATGTAACAATTTTTATGTTTGCAATTCTTAAATATCATTTGAGGTTTTCTAAAATTCATTGAATTTAAATTAATGTTTTCTGTAGTGCGAATTCAACGATCCGACAGAATTTCAACGATCCGACAATCGCAAAATATATCGACAGCTAACAGTCGACAAATCTATTTTTTCTATTTATTTAAATTGTAAACGAGTGGCATCTCTGTTAAAATAAGCGAAAAACACAAAGAAGAATAGAAAAAAACAAATTACTTCGTGTTTGACAGGATGATTTTATGTTTTGTTTAATATCTCTACTTTTTTTACTAATACTTCTGTTTATTTATTTGAAAATGAAATAATGAATTGAATATGCAATTTAATTTTTTTATTTATATAAAAAAGTTTTTTAATAGAAGCAAAATATTTTCACTATTTTATGATTTTTATTTATGTATGACGACATTTCAACCTAAAAATTTAAGTTTTTATCGATTGAATAAACAACACAAAAATGGTTGTCGTTTAGATAACAACAACAGCTGACTTTAACAATAGCGAATATCGTTTAAAAATTTTATTGATAATTTTGCTTTTCTGTTTTAATGATTCGACAATCGTTAAAATAAGTTATTGAAAAACTATTAATTTCTCCTGAATGCCAATATTTTTTTTTAATGTAAACATTTTTTAAATGTAAACATATTTGGTGTTTGTTTTGGAATTTCAATTTGAGTTTAACGAATAAAATTTATATGTATATTAAAGATGCAATTGATGTCTTCTAAATTTAAAATTATTATTTCCGACGTTTTTGATTTTCTGAAATTCAGTTAATATTTTCTACTTTATAATTGGAAATTTTAATTCCAGTTTTAAGAATTGATATTTTCTTAAATTTGAATGGAAAATTTAGAAAGTGCAATTTTGTATTTATGTGAATAATAATGCTTTGGTAATTATAAACAATTTTTAAAAATTAGATGTAATCGCAATCAGATATTTTATAGGTAAAGCATAATACTAATTCTATATAACTATGTAGAACTTTTTTAAAGCAAAAAACTCATTGAGAACTCGGTAACTCTATTTTGTAAAGACAACAAAAAGTTAATATGCCAAACTTATGTTCATATTTGTAAAAGAATTATGAAAAAACGTATGAAATAAAAGACCAGCCCGTGTATACTCTTAACGTTGTTATGTATAATATCTATTTGAAAATATTGACATTCATGTTAAAATAGAAATAACTGTTGCAAAGCTAATTAGAACAAAAATTGTGGCGCCATCTATTGTGGCATAGTCACGCTGAGCAAAATGAAGTGACACTCTGTTAATGCAAAATAAATGTATTTGCCCCATAACAAAATATTGCAGAATTTTATGTAAATAAAATAATATACCGATTTATTTCTAACATGCAGTTGTTATGGATATACATATATAGACTATATATATATTATTTGTATTATTTAATATTATTTATTATTTAATACAACATCAAACGTTATTTTTGTGTTTTTCTCTTTAAATAAATTAATACATACAAATTTTTTTTTGCTAAATTTACATTGTTTTCTTTTTATTAACAACTAGGTATTTTAGCATTATTTGCTTTAGATGCTGGTGAATTTTTACTTCCTTTATATTAACTCGTAGTGTCTGCTTGTCGAAAAAGTTTTGGATCGATTTGAACCCCTTTTCCGTGACCCAATCGATCTGAAACTTTGCAGGCAGGCTCGTGGCAATGACAGAAATGATCTTGTAAATTTTTTTAGTGATGCGAAAACAATGGAAACTTTTAAATTTTTCTACCAGAGTTGATTAAAAAAAAATGTACAAAGGGTTAGTTTTTATTATATTATTACCCAACGACCACAAAAACAACAAGTCCAGCTATGACAACAATATTACATTTAGAATAACAACAAGAACACTATAGAAACATCATATTTTTCATTTTTTTTTTAATTTTTCAGAGATATCCCTGGACCTGTTCTACCGATTTTAATGATGTTTGAAATAGAAATCTTCCCAAGAATTTGGAGAATCATTCTCTTTAAAAATGATCACCTTAGCTATCCTATAGAGGGCGTGATCGTGACAAGAAGAACATAGAAAATTATATATTTTCAAAACTTTTTTTAGTTCTTCGTTCAAATCTCGGGCCCTAGTCGACCGACTTGGACGATTTTCAATAGCAAACTTTTCAGGATGTTAGCAAATCATTTTTTATTTCAGCGAGCACCCTAGCTGCCCGATTGATGCCGCCATCGTGATTTCCACAGACGGACAGACGGACATCGCTATATCAACTCCGGTTGTTATAAGGATCACAAGTATATATATTTTATGGGGTCCAACAATTTTTTTCTAATTATTACAAACGGAATGACAAACTTATATATACCCTCTGCACACTGGAGTGGAGGGTATAACAAAAATATTGCACGGATTCTTTTCAAAATTATGTTTTTATATATTTCTGCAAAATACAAGAGACTTTACCAAACGTGGTCAGGATCGGTCCATTTTTGGGCCTAGTCCCCATATAGATATAGCATCCGATATGAACTTTCTCATAACTGCAGCCAAAAAAATTAATAAAAATCCCACTCAACTTTGGTTTATGCTTATTTTCTATATACAGTTAGTTGGGCCTGAGAGATAGGGTCTCTAAATGCATGGTATAGGGTATCGTATAGTAGGTCTAGACCGACTATAATTTTCTTACTTGTTATTTATATATTTTTGCATTGACGGCAAACAATGTTTGACAAATTTCATTTCACATAAAACAAATGTCTTATGAAATTTTTCAAATTAACTTTGCTTGATAAAATTGAAACTGTTCAAAAATTGAAACTTTTCACTTTTTCGCTTTTAGAATTTGTTTTGTTTTCTCATATTAACTATGCGTATGTGTTTGTTGTTTCTTACAACAAACTATGTGTGTATACCCAGTCAGCATTTGAAAGCTTGTTTTAACAATCTCATTTGAAGATCGATTCATGAAACCGTATCATAATTTCTTTAAATGCTAACTGGGTTTTTATGTTCTTGCTTCATAACAATGTGTGCGTTTTGTCAAGTGAAGAATATGTTTTTTTTCGAATGATCTTGCTTATTATCAATGTGAACATATTTTGCGTACCTACATATGTGTGTGTGTGAGTTGTGCAAAGTAAAAACTTGGATCTTAAAATTCTTTATACAAATTTTTATATCGTACATGCATGATCATAAATTTTTGTATATTTTGAGATCTGCCACTCTTGCTTTCATGATCCAATTGCAGTTTGCACATCCTCATTTATATATGATTCTTGGTTCTAGGTTGTTCTAGTTGCTCTAAACATTGTTCTAAAATAGATATGTCGCTAACCGTAAGTGGGGGGCAAAGTTTAAAATTTCTTTTTTTTTCGATTTACCGGTACAAATTATATTTTAGAAGCTCATCGTTTTGGAACCATCCTAGAAAAATTCAGAACAATCTTCAAAAAATTTTATTTCCAAAAATGGGGGCTAACTTCGCACACTTGAATGAATAACTTAAAAATTAGGAAACATTATTATACCCCATAGTACTATGTGGTCAAGGTATAGTGACTTTGTGCTGATGTTTGTAACTACTAAAAATATTGGACGAAGACTCATCTTTTATTATACCGATCGACTCTTATTCACTTTCGATTAAGCGATGTCCGTCCGGCCGTCCGTCCGTGTGTCGCAACTATGAGTATATTTGGATAAAATTTGGGATATGAGCTTCTATCGATTATATGATGAACGCTATTGAAATTGTTGGAAATCGGTTCATGGGCAGACTTAGTCCCCAGACATAAATTGCCATAATATTCAAATTATCACATAGATCTCAGTTAAATTGGGTTTGTATGTGTTTATTATAACCATTTATTAGTTGTCCAAAAATAATGCCTATAGGACAATTCTTAGTCATAGGCCCCATATAGAGCTGCTTCCCGATCTTCACTTAAATCTATTAAAAAACAAAAATATTGCACAGATTTTTCTCAAATTTGGTTTGTGTATAGTTTTTAACAATATAAGTGACTTTACCAAATATGGTTAGGATGGGTCCATTTTTCGACCTAGTCCCCATATAAATAAAGCATCCGGTATGAACTTTTTCATATCTGCAGCCAAAAAAAATAATAACAATGTCACTCAAATTTGGTTTATGCTTATGTTCTATATCGAATTAGTTGGACCGATAGATAGGGTCTCTAAGCCATGGTATAGGGTATCGTATAGTCGGTCTAGAACGACTACAATTTTTATTACCTGTTTTTAATTTTTATTACCTGTTTTCATCAGCTTGATGAAGCATTTAAATTTTGTAAATTTTTAAATACACAGTCTTTCATCCAGATTATTTATCGCCTTTATTTGCTGCTTTTTGCCAATCTTTTCTAGGCGTTACTAGGTTCAGCTATTGATTTCGCTGCTTGTTTCTTTTTTTAGCTTTGGTATTGATTGTTATCGCTGCATCGAATCTGCTCTTCAGTGTTTTCAATGATTCCTCATAATCCTCTTTGCTACTAAAAACTATTTTCGTTTCTTTACAATAATTTTTTGCCCAATGGAATAAAGCAGTCGCATCTAAGATGCGATCTTGATATGAGCACTGGAGGGTATACCTCGCTGCATTTCTTTTGAAGTTTGCTGCAATGCTATCACATGCTCTTTTACCATGAGCAGTAGAATGATATTGTCATTCCAAAATTTTTTTTATGACCTATAAGATTTTCGATGATACTTTTGTTTTTAAAATGTTGACGAGCTACGTCCGAAACGTAGTATACCTTACCTACTGTCAATTTATATTCTAGATATTGATGTGGAAACATCTATTCGCTCAGGGGGGTAAAAATCTTTTTCACAATACAATCACGAAAACAGCATAAGAAAAATCGGTGTGAGGTATATGTAAGTGTATTGGTGCAAAGATTATGATTTAAACCTATTTGGCTAATTCAACAACCGACGAAAGCGCCATGAATGTATAGCACACAACTGCAACCATCAAGTATAACAACCATAGCAGTTGATTGCTATACATAGATGGCGCTTACTGTTTAATTTTAATTGATGTGTAAATAGATGTTTAACAGATGATGAAGAACATATTTATAGTTTTCTGCGAAATCATATGAAATAACGAATTCACCAGACTTCAAATGTATCTTCAAATGCTTGAAGAATGACCATTGCTCTTTGACTAAAAAGTCCTGGGTTCTCAAGTTTAGCAATCCTGTACACATTTCTTCCACAAAATCATCCACATTTAAAATTATTGTTTTCAATGTGCATCTGTTATTCTGAATCTAAGATTCACATTTGACTTCCTCTATAAATTCGCGATAAAAAGAGCTGATTAAATTCTCTTTGATGAATATGGTTTCCGGGCAATGTGATCATTCACCTAGGTGGCAAGAAGTTGTTGCATTAGGACACATAATCAATTTAAGGTAATTGCGGTAATCGTGTAAATCTTCTGGCGAATCATCTGTTAAGTAATTTAAGTTGATTTCCTCAGCATCAGTTTAATCAACAGCTGAGGAAAGATTGGCAAAAAAGCAGCCAATAAAGGCGATAAATAAGCTGGATGAAAGACTGGGTATTTAAAAATTTACAAAATTTAAATACTTCATCAGCTACAATAAATTTATTTAAAAAATGGTTGTTGTAAATGGATCTAATGTGATTAAGATGAAATTTTATTAAATTATTTATTTTTTTACTTTTATTATTATTATATATTAATTTAATTGTTATTACAAATAAATAAAAAAAAATTTTTCAACATTTCTATAGAAAAAAAGTGATTTTTTTCCTGAGGTTAACATATTGCGGGTATTGCAGTATAGAAGGTATGAAATTTTAGTTAGGTATGTTACATACCGTCGGATAGGTTAATTTGCCTAATTTCTCAGTATACGTATTATTTTTAAGGTTTTAGAAATACTTACACACTAATAGGAAAAAATTCAAACAAGTGCATGTGCTAAAAATATAAAACCGTTGGCTTGAGTTACAAAACATTTTTTTATAGATATCCCACTCGCATCCCAATAAGTGACCATAAAGATCTTAAAGGAAAAAACTTAAGCTTTCTTTTGAGCCAAAAAGGGCTTTTTTTTGAGAAAAAAGTCAAAACAATTTTTGATTTAAAAAAAAAAGTTGAAAATTTTTTTTTATTTTTTTTCCGAAAGATTGAAGAAATAGCTATGTAAACTGTTTACTACAAATTTTTCTACGAACAATAGGTAAAAAGTTCAATTGATGAGAAAAAAACCTGTTTGGCCAAATCAATAGGACTAACCTTGGTGCAAATTTCATCCCGATCGGAAGACATCGGTTTCAAAAGTTTGATCACTTGACATGAAACGACCCATATATATATATATATTTTCTTTTTTATAAAATAGGTGGGTCAAAAGAATTTAAAATATATATTAGCATGTTAAGAAGAAAATTTTTGACAAAAAATATTTAATAAGTTTGTGTTGATTGTAACTACCAACAATACTTTACATAGGCACACCTGTTATAATAGATCGACCAAGAATCATATATAAATGAGGATGTGCAAAATGTAATTTGTTCATCATAGCAAGAGTGGCAGATCTCAGAATATTCAAAAATTTATGAACATAAAATATGTTCACATTGCTAATAAGCAAGATCATTCGAAAAAAAAACATATTCTTCACTTGACAAAACGCAGACATTGTTATGCAGCAAGAACATAAAAACCCAGTTAGCATTTAATGAAATTATGACACGGTTTTATGAAGAGTCTTGGTTTTATGACTAGATATTGAAATGAGACTAGATATGAAATGCTGACTCAGTATACACACATTGGCACACAATAAGAAACAACAAACACACACACATAGTTAATATAAGAAAACAAAACAAATTGTAAAAGGCAAAAAGTAGAATAGGTTCAATTTTTTAACATTTGCAATATCATCAAGTAAAGTTAATTTGAAAAATTTCAAAAGACATTTGTTTCATGTGGAATGAAATTTTTCAAATATGGTTGAAAAAATTGTGAAATTGAAAGCAAATAAGGAAACACAAGTGTATAATTTTTTCGAAAATTTTATTTTATAAAAAAAACAAAGTAAATTTTAAATGTAAACCAAGAAATTCAAAAATAAGGAAATAACAAAATTTAAAAAAACAATTCAGAAACTTAAATATAAATATAAATAAAAAAAATAATAATAAAAAAATAACTCAGGAACTTAAATATAAATTTATATAAAAAAATTTAAAAAATAATAAAAAAAAAAAACAATTCAGGAACTTATATAAATTTAAATAACCTTGAACAGCAGCTCATACATATATCTTCCTTTCCACTATTCGGCTCCGTTCAATAGTCATCTGCCGAAGTTTCGAAGCTACGGTGATCCCGCACACGTCGAAGTCGTCCATGGCTTCACGTTTTTTAGAATTATGGCGATATAGGACAGGGTTCTTTACCATTTTAACTTCATTTGGCGGGCATGCCACATCCACCTCATCTTTTTTCTGTGGGCATGCCGCTGCCACCGCTTCCACCGTTGCACCCTGTTAATGCGAATGATTTAAATTATATATCCGACGCCCTGTGTTGAATCGTGAATTGCAAAAATTAATTAACATACCTTTAGGCGCATTTAAATATTCAATATTCAAAATCAACTTATTAACTTCAAAGTCGTTTTTCTCCAAAACTTATTTTCTGACCATAGGTCCCTTTTAACTTTCCGTGTCACATATATAGATTAAAAAAACATTGGAAGACAAAAATTGAATGAAAAAAATGATATTTCCTAGAATTTGCACTCGAATTTCGAGTGCTGGGATACACTAGTAAATAATTATAAGATAAGAACATTGAAAAATACAATTGTATTTAAGTTCAAATGCCAGAAACTTTAAATATTTAAATAACGGTTAAGATTTTACACATTTTATTTATTACCATCTTCTATTTTTGTTGTTTTAATCTACTGTGGTACAGAAGTTTCCATTGTTTTGGCATGCTTAAAAAAAATTTTTTTTTTCGCCTATTTTGTTGTTAAATGAATTTTTTTAAACAAATAACGGGTGATTTTTTAAGAGCTTGATAACTTTTTAAAAAAAAAAACGCATAAAATTTGCAAAATCTCATCGGTTCTTTATTTGAAACGTTAGATTGGTCCATGACATTTACTTTTTGAAGATAATTTCATTTAAATGTTGACCGCGGCTGCGTCTTAGGTGGTCCATTCGGAAAGTCCAATTTTGGGCAACTTTTTCGAGCATTTCGGCCGGAATAGCCCGAATTTCTTCGGAAATGTTGTCTTCCAAAGCTGGAATAGTTGCTGGCTTATTTCTGTAGACTTTAGACTTGACGTAGCCCCACAAAAAATAGTCTAAAGGCGTCAAATCGCATGATCTTGGTGGCCAACTTACCGGTCCATTTCTTGAGATGAATTGTTCTCCGAAGTTTTCCCTCAAAATGGCCATAGAATCGCGAGCTGTGTGGCATGTAGCGCCATCTTGTTGAAACCACATGTCAACCAAGTTCAGTTCTTCCATTTTTGGCAACAAAAAGTTTGTTAGCATCGAACGATAGCGATCGCCATTCACCGTAACGTTGCGTCCAACAGCATCTTTGAAAAAATACGGTCCAATGATTCCACCAGCGTACAAACCACACCAAACAGTGCATTTTTCGGGATGCATGGGCAGTTCTTGAACGGCTTCTGGTTGCTCTTCACTCCAAATACGGCAATTTTGCTTATTTACGAAGCCATTCAACCAGAAATGAGCCTCATCGCTGAACAAAATTTGTCGATAAAAAAGCGGATTTTCTGCCAACTTTTCTAGGGCCCATTCACTGAAAATTAGACGTTGTGGCAGATCGTTCGGCTTCAGTTCTTGCACGAGCTGTATTTTATACGGTTTTACACCAAGATCTTTGCGTAAAATCTTCCATGTGGTCGAATAACACAAACCCAATTGCTGCGAACGGCGACGAATCGACATTTCACGGTCTTCAGTAACACTCTCAGAAACAGACGCAATATTCTCTTCTGTACGCACTGTACGCATTCGTGTGGTTGGTTTAATGTCCAATAAAGTAAACTGAGTGCGAAACTTGGTCACAATCGCATTAATTGTTTGCTCACTTGGTCGATTATGTAGACCATAAATCGGACGTAAAGCGCGAAACACATTTCGAACCGAACACTGATTTTGGTAATAAAATTCAATGATTTGCAAGCGTTGCTCGTTAGTAAGTCTATTCATGATGAAATGTCAAAGCATACTGAGCATCTTTCTCTTTGACACCATGTCTGAAATCCCACGTGATCTGTCAAATACTAATGCATGAAAATCCTAACCTCAAAAAAATCACCCGTTATGTTATCTTTCGTTAGAGAACACAGCAAAGAGTGATTTCGCAAGAAAAAAAAATAATTTTAGGACTTGACGCGAAATTGTTAAAAATCAATTTGCAAATTTAGGATTTCGTAAAAGTTACCAATGTACAAAAAAAAGGAAAAATCTAAACCTTGCGAATTAAATTTTATCTCAACTATTTTCTAATGAAAACACAAAATCTTATCAATTTCGGAGTTGTGCAGGATATGATGGAAAAAATAGCAAATAATTTTTATATTGTTTTTTTGCACATGGAAAGATTAATTTTCATAATTTAATACGAAAAATAGCTTTTACTTAAAATCTATTTAAACACTCATTTCAATTTACTCATTTCTATGAACAGAAGTCTCTTGTGTTTAACGTGAGTACCCGTCTCGTTGACATAACCTCACGGTGCTCTGAACACTGGATCGGAATATGCGCCGACCACTGCTCCATTGTGTAGTGAACTACACTCCGGTACCAATTCAAGATTTGTGCATTTGGGCAACAAATCCCACTCCTTGGTGGGGAGTCGAGGCCTACCTTACACACCTCTGCTGTTCTAGGGTCACAGCACCCGGTTGAATGCAACTCCAAATCGAGCTATGCTCTCCCCGCGATTTGGGTATAAACCACAGCCACCACGATACTCCCCAAGGGGCCGTACCCGCAAGTCAGCTGGAATCAAAGATTCCAGGGGCATCTGACTTCCCGTGGTACCAGATATATATATAAATATATAGCCTCCGGTCAGACTTCGTAGCAAAGCTACTACCAGTATGGCTCCAAACAGCTATGGACTGGTGACCATTCGAAGGCCTTAGTTCCACACCCATATACCCACCCTGTGCATATTTTTATAGTATTAAGAAAAAATAATTTATAAATTTGTTTACCTTTTTAATAAGACCTTTTATTTAACATCTTTCAACACATTTCTCCACTCATATCTATCACCAACCACCACACATTAAGTTTTTTACAAATTTTTCTTCTTTAAATTAACTCTTATTTGAAAAGAAAGCAATCAACTAAATATAAAAAATTTTCCCAAGGCAATCAATTTATCCATCTATTTTTAGAAACCTCACCAAACTTATTGTTTCATTTTAATTCATTTTTTTTTCGTTATGCACTACACTTTATTAAATACGTTTAATGTAAAGCAAGAATCATATAGTTTTTTATTACAAATTATAATATATAATATATAGCTCTTTTTTACCAATTCCAGTTTCATTTTTTCTCCTACTACATTTTTCCTTTATTCTGTTTTTAAACACTTCTTTGGCAACCCTCAAAATGGCTGCTCTCGCAACTCTTCTTCTTCATGAACATTTTCAGTTCGCCAGTCTTGTTCATAAATATGTTCAATGTTCACATGAACATTCTGAGAACCGCCACTCTTGGTTAGTCAGTTTATGATGAACAAATTTCATTTTGCACATCCTCATTTATATATGATTCTTGGATCGACTCTAAACCATTTTCTTAGTCGATTTTTTAAAATTGTTTTATTTTTTTTTGGTTAGATGTATCTTTAAATTAACATATTGCTGGCCAATTCAGATAAAAATATTTTTATACCCTATACCACTATGTGGTTTGGGTATAATGACTTTGTGCTGCTGTTTGTAACAACCAAAAATATTTGACCTAGACCCATCTTTAATTATACCGATCGAATCAGAATCACTTTCTGAGTTGATTTAACAATGTCCGTCCGTCCGTCCGTCTGTGTGTCCATGTAAACCTTGTAATCAAACTGCAGGTCGCAAATATGAATAGATTTTGATGAAATTTGGTATATATGCTTTCATCGGGCATGGGATGAACGCTGTTGAAATTGGTGAGAATCGGTCCATGTTCAGACCTAGCCCCCATACAAATTACCCCTATGAAATCGACATAAATTGCCTTAAGATCCAAATTGTCATATAGATCTTACTCAAATTGGGTTTTGTATGCGTTCATTACGTCCATTAATGAGTGGTCCAAAAATGATCCCTTTGGCCCCATATAGAGCTGCTTCCCGATCTTCACTTAAATCTATTAAAAAACAAAAATATTGCACTGATTCTTCTCAGATTTTGTTTGTATATATTTTTGCAAAATACAAGAGACTTTACCAAACATGATCAGGATCGGTCCATTTTTGGACCTAGTCCCCATATAGATATAGCATCCGATATGAACTTTTTCATATCTGTAGCCAAAAAAATTAATAAAAATCCCACTAAAATTTGGTTTTTGCTTATTTTCTATGTCCAGTTAGTTGGGACTAAGAGATAGGGTCTCTGAACGCATGGTATAGGGTCGGTCTAGACCGACTATAATTTTCTTACTTGTTAAATTTGCTTTTCTTTAATATTATTATGTATATGTAAAGTTTTAGCCAAGAATCATGATTTGATCAAGATATTAAGTGTGCGAAGTTAGCCCCCCCATTTTTGGAAATACAATTTTTTGAAGATTGTTCTGTTCGGTTGTACTAGTTAGATTTGTCGCAAACCGTAACGTACACAAATGGGAACGAAAAACATTTTTTCGTATATCAAAAGTGTGCGCAGTTAGCCCCCCATTTTTGAAGATTGTTCTGAATTGTTCTAGGATTGTTCTACAATGTTCCAAACCGATGAGTTTCTAAAATATAATTTGTACCGGTAAATCGAAAAAAACTAATTTTAAACTTTCCCCCCACTTTTGGAAAAAAAAATGGCGGTTGTTCTAAACGTTGAACCGAAATAGAGTTGTCGTAAACCGCAACGCATTTTGTATTTTTATACCCTATATCACTATGTGGTTTAGGTATAATGACTTTGTGCTGCTGTTTGTAACTACCAAAAATATTTGACCTATTATACCGATCGGATCAGAATCACCTTCTGAGTCGTTTTAGCGACGTCCGTCCGTCTGTGTGTCCATGTAAACCTGATTACGCTATGAATGAACCAGTAAATAGGGCTATGAGATTATATAATAATCATTGTAATCAATTAGATCTAAGTTTAACTAACATAAATTTTAAAGTAATTTTAAATAATTTGTTAAAATAAGTTATTTACTTTTAGATGCAAGTCTGTAAGGATAATATTGTATCCATAGACTGAAATAAATAAATAAATAAATAAATAAATAAATAAACCTTGTAATAAAACTACAGGTCGCAAATATGAATATATTTTGATGAAATTTGGTACATAAGTTTTTATCGGCCATGTGATGAACGCTGTTGAAATTGGTGAAAATCGGTCCATATCCAGACCTAGTCCTTATAGAAATGACTCCAATGAAATCGACATAAATTGCCATAAGATCCAAATTATCATATAGATCTTAGTAAAATTGGGTTTGTATGTGTTTATTCTATCCATTAATGAGAAGTCCAAAAATGATCCCTATTGGACAAGTCTAAGTCATAGGCCCCATATAGAGCTGCTTCCTGATCTTCACTTAAATCTAAAAAAACAAAAATATTGCACAGATTTTTCTCAGATTTGGTTTGTGTACATTTTTTCAAAATATAAGTGACTTTACCAAATATGGTCAGGATCGATCAATTTCTTGATCTAGTCCACATATAAATATAGCACCCGATATGAACTTTTTCGTATCTGCAGCCAAAAAAATTAATAACAATGCCACTAAAATTTGGTTTTTGCTTATTTTCTATATCCAGTTAGTTGGACCGAAGAGATAGGGTTTCTAAACCATGGTATAGGGTATCATATCGTTGGTCTAGACCAACTATAATTTTCTTACTTGTTTTTTTTTTGTTTTTTTGTGTGATTTTTGTATGTTTTATGTTTTTTTGTAATAACTATATATATTTTACATTCAGATGCCATTCAGGATACCTTGTTCGAAAGAAATTTTGGAATCTGTACGTTAACTTTTGTGTTGCATAAAAATATTGATATCGTGTTTCGTTCTCATTTGCGTACGTTTATGATTTTTTCCGATTTTTCATGTGAAGCTGGTATTTTTTGTAGGTGATCCCAAATTATAGGCCTTTTCGCTCTAGCTACCTTAGTTTACGAAAAAAACGCGTTTTTATGATTTTTTCCAATGTTTCATATGTAATTTGTATTTTTTGTAGGTGATCCCAAATTAAGGCCCTTTTCGCTCTAGCTACCTTAGTTTACGAGATAAAATGTTATTACTGTTTACAACACAATGTTTTCAGAAATTGTCATATGCTTTGTCATAGACTCACACGAATTTAATTTTAAGTTTTAACGTGAAGTATTTTTAAGTGACAAACTTTTTTATACGATTTGTTTATAAAATGGCAAGATAAATAAATATTGAACATGTTTTGGATCAAATACAAATCTTTGTTTTCTGCAAAAAACATAACCAAAGAATGATACAATTTGATTTTTACAAATACAACAGGTATGAAAATTATAGTCGGTATAGACCGACAATACGATGCCCTATACTATGCGCTTAGCGCCTTCGGATATGAAAAAGTTCATATCGGATGCAATATTTATACGCAGAGTAGGTCAAAAGGTCAGTAAGGTCAGTTTTTTTTTGCAAGAACATATACAAACCAAATTTGAGAAAAATCTTTGCAATATTTTTGGTTTTTGATAGATTTAAATGAAGATCGGGAATCAGCTTCATATGGGGGCTATGACTAAGAATAGTCCTATAGGGTTTATTTTTAGACTACTTATAAATGGATATAATAAACATACACAAACCACATTGGCCGAGATCTATGTGATAATTTGAATGTTATGTCGATCTCATAGGGATTATTTGTATGGGGACTAAGTCTGACCATGAACCGATTTCCACCAATTTCAATAGCGTTCATCCTTTAATCGATAGAAGCTCATATGCCAAATTTCATCCATATATATTCATAGTTGCGACACACGGACGGACGGCCATCGCTTAATCGAAAGTGAATCAGAGTCGATCGGTATAATAAAAGATGAGTCTTCGTCCAATATTTTCAGTAGTTACAAACATCAGCACAAAGTCATTATACCTTGACCACATATTACTATGGGGTATAATAATGTTTCCTAATTTTTAAATTATTCATTAAAGTGTGCGAGGTTAGCCCTCATTTTTGGAAATAAAATTTTTTGAAGACTGTTCTGAATTGTTCTAGGATGGTTCCAAAACGATATAAACATATAAAAATATAAAAATTTGTATAAAGAATTTTAAGATCCAAGTTTCTACTTTGCACAACACACACACACGCATAGGTACGCATTCACATTGATAATAAGCAAAATCATCCGAAAAAAAACATATTCTTCACTTGACAAAACGCACACATTGTTATGAAGCAAGAACATAAAAACCCAGTTAGCATTTAATGAAATTATGATACGGTTTCATGAATCGATCTTCAAATGAGATTGTTAAAACAAGCTTTCAAATGCTGACTGGGTATACACACATAGTTTGTTGTAAGAAACAACAAACACATACACATAGTTAATATAAGAAAACAAAACAAATTCTAAAAGCGAAAAAGTGAAGAGTTTAAATTTTTGAACAGTTTCAATTTTATCAAGTACACTAAGAGAAAAATCACAACTTAAAATCGAAGCAGATCACTGTTGAATCAAAAATGTTTCAACTTTGAACACTTCAACGTTAAATTAAGATGTAGCAACTTTGAAATAAGGTAAAACCACATTAAATCAACTTAAAAAAACGTAGAAATTCGAATTCATCTTAAAAACAAAAACGTTTTTCTTAATTTGAAAATTTTAACATTGAATTAAGCATGAACAACTTTGATTTCTGGGTTCACTTAATTTGAACAAAGTCAGCTTTGAAATAAAAATGCATCAATGTTGATTCAAATATGCAAAAAAATGAAATTAAAAACGCCCGTTCTTAGATTAATGAAGAACATTTTTGATTCAAAGTGACAACATTTTTAAAATGAATACGGGCATTGTTAAACATATTTTCATGGTGATACAACATTAAATTAATGTTGATCCATGCTCAAATCAAAAACGCATTTTTGATTTTAAGTTGATAACTTTAACAAAATAATTTGTCACTGTAATTTAAGATTGTCCAACTTCAAAACAAAGTGGAATATTTATAAATCAAGGTGGTAACCTTGTCGTTACTTGAAGAAAAGAAGAAAAAATTAAACGTTTGTAAGCAACGAGTCAGATCAGACTGAAAAATATTGTTTAAAAAAAAAGTGTATTAAAATATTATTATTGAAAATTAAAAGTGTTTTGTTTTGAAAAAAGTTAAAGTTAATATACGTAAGTTCAATGGAAAACTTTGAGCTTATAGATGAGTTAATAGTTGGTGACAATGAAGTCACAATAGCTGCATACAACAACTCACAAGGAATTGAACAAATCTTCCTGGAAGACCATTTTCTTCTACATTACGTAACGGCAATTAAAAAATGTGGCCCATTAAAGTATCTTTGGGCGTTGCGTTTCGAAGGAAAACACAAGGAAGCCAAGAGCTACTTGACAGATATTACATCAAGAGTAAATCCACCACACTCTTTAGCCATTAAATCAGGTATAAAATTTGCGAACTTTTTATTAAAACATGAATTTTCCTATGACTTATTTCAAAATTTTGAAGAATGTCCAACTTCAGATATAACTAAAGAGACTTATTTTTCTAAAATTGTATTTACCAAAGAAATTGATTTTACAAAAGCAATAATATTAAAAGAAGAAATATACAAAGGTACAAAATACAAAAGAAATTACTATATAGCATCACAAGAACCGTATTTTAAGGCATTTAAAATATTTTTATTTATTTATCAAAATAAGAACTTATATGTTTTGTGTTATCCAATTGCTTTAAAACAGTTTTTTCATCATTTTCAATCATATGAACTAATTAAAGAAATTGATGAAATTTATGTATTAAATATAACATATTTTGATAGTGCTCCGATGCATTCATATTCTTTTAACAATGGAAAAACTTATATCCGCCCAAAACCATTATTATAAATTAGTTTTTAATAAAATGTAAAAAATGCATAAAAATATAACAATTGTGTTTTCAATTAAAAACGTAAGTATAAATTAAAAATAATCAATCCAACTGTACCACTGTAGTGGTACAGGTAATAACTTTAAATCAACGTTAATAGTTTTCAATTCAAAAACGCTACATTCTCAAATTGAAGTTGTGCACAGTTGATTCAAAGTTTTTCAACTTTGATTTAAAAATGTTTCTACTTTGAAACAATGTAAAACATACTTAATTTAATATTGCACATATTTGATTTAACAATGGCAAACTTTTGTTTGGATGTCGACCAGTGTTGAAACAAGGACGAGCTGTTTTAAATCAAGGTGTTAACTACATAGATTTTGGATTAAAGTTGCAGGGTTTCGTATCAATGTCAAAAAAGAGACTAGGCTAACTATGTATATTAGCTAAGGATGTGACAAACAATGTTTACAGGTACCGTTAACGGTTTTATTGGTTAGAATCTGTTTAAAAACTCCTAACAAAGATGTTAAAAAGTGGAGTTAAATAGATTTTAACTAGTTATTAACCCAAAAAGGGGTCACCGTTTAAAAATGTTATAAATTGAAGAATATATAAAGAATATATATATATAAAATTTAGTATTTGTGTTTAAACAATAATGGTTGAAAAAATATATGAAATTGGAAACAAATGTAAAATCCAAATAAGGAAACAGAAATGTATAATTTTTTCAAAAATATATTTTATAAAAAAAAAACTTAAAGTACATATAAAATATAAACAAATAAAATTCAAAAAACAAAGAAATAAAAATTCAAAAATAAGAACAAAACAATTCACAAATTTAATTAGAAATGTATATAAAATAATTCAAAAAAAAGTTTCAGATTGATTGGATTAGGGGAAATCTGTTTTAAATATCTCCGTGACTGTGCGTAACAATGCGTGACTTAATCCAACTTAATGTTTTTTCACAGCAAGTGTATGGACCAAGTTTCAGATCGATCGAATGAGGGGAAATTACATTTAGATCACTCCGTGACTGTGCGTAACTACCCCAAAATTAACAAGACTATGGGCCAAGTTTCAGATCAATTGCATAAGGGGGAATGGGGTATATATTCTTAAAAAAATAGTCTTAAAAATATATTTTCTTGAAACGTATTTCTTCAAAGTACCTTGTCTTAAAAAATTACCTTTTCTTAAAAAGTACCTTTTCTTTTAAAAGGTGATTTTCTTAAAAACACCTTTTCTTAAAAAATATATTTTCTGAAAAAAGTATTTTTTTAAACTACCTTTTTAAAAAATTACCTTTGTTAGTAGTACCTAGTACCTAGTACCATTTCTTTAAAAAAGTTAAATTTCTTAAAAATGTAGTTTACCACAAAATTACAAATTGGTTTTGGAAAAAAGGGCTCTTTCAGGGCCACAAAATATAAAAAAATGCCCTTTTCAGTGCCACTACATAGATTCAAAAAGAAATTTTTTTTTGTTACTGCTTCTTTTTTTTTTTAATAAAATAAAGGCAATGATTATGATGATGAATTAATTTAAAAGCAAAAAGTTCCTAAATAGAAATCAAAAACTTCGTGTACTCTTAAAAAAAATTAGTTTTTTTTTCAAATTATAATACATAATAAATTGCTTTTTTAACAATTCCAGTTTCATATTTTCTCCTAAAAAATTTTTTCGATATTACGTTTTTAAACTCTTTTTAGTAAATAGTTGCCAACCCTGAAAATGGCTGCTTGTCGCAACTCTTCTTCTTCATATGTGAAATGAACATTATGAGATCTGCCACTCTTGTCCATAAATGTGATCCATGTTCAAAAGAACATTCTGAGATCTGCCACTTTTTTTTTTATCAACGTTTATTATTTCCAATATATATATAATTAAACTATAATAAACACTAGTTAACAATAACAATAATAATATAAACAAGTAAGAGTGTTAAATTCGGCTGTGTCGAATCTTTGATACCCTCCACCTCGGTTTAAGTCTTGATAATACATGTAAATGAAAAAGTAAACAATTTGTTAAACTTAATACCAAATTATTTCAGTAAATTCTTTGGGTTGGTTTTCGTCTTTTCTATTATTTCGGATTTATTTCGGTGTTTGCTTTTTTGTCGTCGTGGTTGCTGATCGCATGCATTTTGGTTATATACCTATATGCATGCGTTTCCGGTTATATGACATAACTTCTCTTTTAATTTAGTTTTTGCTAATTAAATAGCTCGCCCTAACCTCCACTGCAAAGGTAGTGGTTGTGTAGGGTGGCTATATGCATTAAATCGTGCTAATTGGAGATGGCTGTATAGTTTCTTTTAACTGGCGAAATATTTTTTCATTGCGGTCATGTAGGTCGGATGGAGTAACAAATAATAACCAAAAAAAAGCTCTCTCAACTTTTTTATTAAAACATTGCCATATTTGGAAAACATAGAGAATAAATTTATGATAATAAATATTCAAATTAGGGATGCCAAACGCTAAAAACCATATAGAGCTGCTTCCCGATCTTCACTTAAATCTATCAAAAAACAAAAATATTGCACTGATTCTTCTCAAATTTTGTTTGTTTATATTTTTGCAAAACACAGGAGACTTTACCAAACATGGTCAGGATCGGCCCATTTTTGGGCCTAGTCCCCATATAGATATAGCATCCGATATGAACATTTCATATCTGCAGCCGAAAAAATTAAAAAAAATCCCACTCAAATTTGGTTTATGCTTATTTTCTATATCCAGTTAGTTGGTATATTGATATATTTATTTTTTTACTAATATTTTTGTGTATTTATTTGAAAATGAAATAATGAATTAAATATGCTATTTAATTTTTTTTATTTATATAAAAAAGTTTTTTTAATTAAAGCAAAATATTTTCACTATTTTATGATTTTTATTTATGTATGACGACATTTCAACCTAAAAAGTTAAGTTTTTATCGATTGAATAAAAAACACAAAAATGGTTGTCGTTTAGATAACAACAACAGCTGACTTTAACAATAGCGAATATCGTTTAAAAATTTTACTGATAATTTTGCTATTTTCTTTTTTTAACGATTCGACTATCGTTAAAAGAAGTTACTGAATCGCGGTACTGAAAAGCTATTAATTTTTCCTGAATGTCAATATTTTTTTTAAATGTAAAAATTTTTTAAATGTAAACACAGATATTTGGTGTTTTTTTTTGGAATTTAAATTTGTGTTTAACGAATAAAATTTATATATTAAAGATGCAATTGATGTCTTCTAAATTTAAAATTATAATTTCCGACGTTTTGATATGATTTTCTGAAATTCAATTAATTGTAATTTATAATTGCAAATTTTTAATAATAGTTTTTAGAATTGATATTTTCTTAAATTTGAATGGAAAATTTAAAAAGTGCAATTTTGTATTTATGTGAATAATAATGCTTTAGTAATTATAAACAATTTTTAAAAATTAGATGTAATCGCAATCAGATATTTTGTAGGTAAAGCGAATAATAATTCTATATAACTATGTAGAACTGTTTTGAAAGCAAAAAACTCATTGATGAACTCGGTAACTCTATTTTGTAAAGACAACAAAAAGTTAATATGCCAAACTTATATTCATATTTGTAAAAGAATAATGAAAAAACGTATGAAATAAAAGACCAGCACGTGTATACTCTTAACATTTTTCTGTAAGATATCTAGTTGAAAATATTAACATTCATGTTAAAATAGAAATAACTATTGCAAAGCTAATTAGAACAAACAAAAATTGTGGCGCCATCTACTGTGGCATAGTCACGCTGAGCAAAATGAAGTGATACTCTGTTAATGCAAAATAAATGTTGCAAAATATTGCAGAATTTTATGTAAATAAAATAATATACCGATTTATTTCTAACATGCAGTTGTTATGGATATACATGTATATTATTTGTGTTATTTAATATGTTCATGTATCTATATGTAAATATTACACACAAACAATACAACATCAAACGTTATTTTTGTGTTTTTCTCTTTAAATAAATTTATACATAAAATTTTTTTTTGCTAAATTTACATAGTTTTTTTTATTAACAACTAGGTATTTTAGCATTATTTGCTTTAGATGCTGGTGAATTTTTACTCCCTTTACATATGTTGAAGCTTGGCTCGTTTGCCTCGCTCAACTTTATAAAGAAAAAAGGATAAAAAAAACGGGGGGGTAACTTGGTGTTGCACCAAGTTATTTATTTAGTGTTTTTAAATTTAAATTATCCTAGTGGTACACCAGGATAATGTATATTCAAATTTGTGAAGGATAGTTATCCAAGTGGTACACCAGGACAACGTTGTGTTCAAGTAAAAAAAAACCTGTTGATTACTTGAGTGGCAAAATAATAATGGCAATTTTATTAATAAACTTATGCTATATATATATCATCAAATCAATAAAGTTAACTGTAAAAAATAAAAATGCAATAAGAACAATGCATATAAAATATAACCAAAGCATATAAAACAAATGTAAAGCCAAAAAATGTGTATATAAAAAATTAACTAAAATTAAAATACATACATATGCTAAAACGGTTCATTCATTTGTTTCCCACAGTCAGTCAAAACAAAACAGATATTGCATTTCAATGCGACTGCCAATTCATATAGGCACGTGTAAAGTTTATTTACGTGGTTCAAGCCATGAATTATGCAGTCGCAGCAAATCTCACGCTTTGCTTGACAAACCGTGGGAACCAAAGCCACCGTTCATTAGTTGCTGCATTAAATTGGGCTCTCACCGTCAGCCAAAGCAAAGCTGATATTATGTTTCATTACCGTCTGACTGCAAATGCATACATGCGCGTGTAAAGTTTATTCATGAAATTTGCAGACGCAGCAATTCACACGATTTGCTTGACAAAACGGTGAGAACCAAATAATTTTAATTCCATAAAGATTTGTTTTTATTTTGTTAAAAATAAAAAAAATCAGAAAGAATTAACATATTGCGGCCCCAACGATCGGCAATATCAATGGGCAGAACAAATGAACGATTTTTAATAATAAATGCTGAGATTAGCTAATGTGATGGTTCCAAGGAAACGTTCCAATTAGACCTTGGTGAAGGCTGTGGAACTGTTTTGCGTCTTAGTTTCAATATTTGTTTAATTAGTAGGATGATGATCAGTGTTATAATTAGTGCTAGTCCCACATAGCTGATGGTCAAACTGTGCACCTTATGATTTAGTGCTGTTGCCGGTAAATTTTGTAGTTGCGCCTTTACTTCCGCTTGCAACCGGGTTATGTTGTCAATAGTCGAAGAGTATGGTAGGGGTTGGGTTAGCCTGTCCACATTCTGTAGTAGATGGGAGAACGATATCCCATTGCTTGTGTATGATTGCTGTAAAATTGAGGTAATTTTTTGGGGACCGTATATGGTGGTCCCTTCGCTTTTCATTGTGCATCCCGCTGGGAGCGTAAGGAAGCCGGTGCCTTCCAAAAACTGAGAGCTACTTTCTCCATTGCATACTGTGCTTAGTTTAAGTTTTTGTTGAGTTGAGATTAGCCACTGATTCCTTTTGTAGAGTTGATACCATACGTTATTGCTGGCGATTAATTCTATATTGCAACTCGTGTCAGATTCATTATTAAATAAATGTATTTCACAGCGACAGACTGGAGAACCCTTGTAGTATGTAGCTTGAATGCTCGGGCATAAAAAGGTATCATGCTCAAGTTTATTGCAGTCCCGAAGTGTGGCATCATCCATAGGGAAATATTCGTCTCGATGAGCGTTGAGAGCCATCATTTTAGATGCCGGTAGGATAGCTACTAACGAATTATTTATTGGCTGTGGTACTGGCATAATATAAAATAAATCATATTCATTTTGATGTGCTAGTGGGATGAGCAAAGTGCAGATGAGGTGCTGGTTCGAAATTGCTGCATGAGCTGTTACTATACCATATAAATGGATGATATCTGTGACTGGGAGGGTCAGATCTGCAGGAAGATTCGCTTTTATGTTATCAACTTCGGCCGAAAACTGTCGTGGTGTTAACAGAATAGGGCTTATTCGACCATGATAAGTGTCAGCTAACAAGTTGATCATGGATGCGTGCATTTTTTGCAAATTATCAGCAATGGTAAATAATTGGACGCTCAGAGACAAGATGATCTGTGATCGATGGTTGTTATCATTGTTTGTGAGGTTCATTAGACTACTGATTTTGAAATTGAGTTTTTCGAAGTTAGTTTGTGTACGGTTTTCAGATTGCTTCATCAGATTAAGAGTTGAATCGAGAAACGACGTTTGATTCCGCAGAAGGCTGTGCAAGTAGGCTTCGTTAGTTTTTATACGGTTAATAGTTGTGGTCATTTCTTCTGCATACTTTGAGTCAAGGATGCCAAATAAAGAATTAGCGACATTTCCAACGATATATATCGCTCCTCGTTTTCTTCTTCGTGCTAGATCTTCTAGACCGGCCTCCATCTCGTTCTGGAGATTTTGAAAATGGGTTAGTAGTCCGTCGCATTGATTGGTGAGGGATTGATGATTGCAGGCCTTTTTCAAAGCAGAGGTCCCATTGATTAAAAGCTGCAATTCTGTATGGAAGGGTGCCAGTTCAAAATAAATGAGAAGTTTCCACTCTGCAATGATTGGTTTAACGTGACCGATATTTTCAAAATGCAGGCCAGGATTGCTAGTGATCTTCGTGTAAACAACTGGTTGGCATACGACTAATGGAAATAATAGTGCTAGGAGCACCAGCATGGTTGTTGCAGTTAAGGGGCTACGTTTCGGGGTTGGTGTACCTTCATTTTCACCGATGGATGAACTGCTTCTTTTAAGTGTTGAGTTGGGAGGTATTGCTTCATTGTCAGCTGTCGTTATTGGTACTTCCAGAGGAAGAGGAGCTAGTAGGTGAATTGCTCGCTTAATGATGCCATTAGACGTTTTGACATCCGCTGTTCTGACGGCGCCGTCTGGACCGGGGTATGTATTGATTACCTTTCCGAGACGCCACGTCATGACCGGCGAGTTATCCTTTATGATAACTATGGTCCCTGATTGCAGATTTTGAGCCTTAGTTTGCCACTTGTTACGCTGTTGGAGTTCATTGAGGTATTCCTGTGACCATCGGTCCCAAAATTGATGTTTTATTCGAGATACTAATTCCCATCGTTTGGCAAGTGGTTTTGACGTTGATTGTGCAGTTGCATCAACTTGTGCCGTGAGCGGTTCACCAATCAGGAAATGGCCAGGCGTGAGTGCAGCTTCGTCATTAGGATTACTCGACAATGGTGCGATTGGTCTTGAGTTGAGGATCGCTTCAACTTCTATGATCACGGTTTCCATTTCCTCATAAGTCAGAGTCGCATTTGCCATTTCCTTCACCAATAATCTTTTGGCGGATTTGACTGCAGCTTCCCACAGTCCACCAAAATGCGGGGCTCGAGGAGGAATAAAATGGAAAGTAATGCTTTTGCTGGCGCATTCTTGTTGAATTTTTTCTTGAGCTGGTGTAGCGAAAAGGGCAGTTGACAACTCTTCTAATTGATTCCGAGCTCCCACAAAATTGGTTGCATTGTCGCAATAAAGATGCTGACAGTGGCCCCTGCGACTTATAAATCTCTTAAGCGCCCCAATGAAGGCGTCGGTTGTAAGATCCGTCACTAGTTCTAGATGGACTGCCTTTGTAGAAAAGCAGCAAAACACAGCAATGTACGCCTTTTGGGGTCGTTTTCCTCTGGTTTTAAAGTGAACCCAGATAGGGCCACAGTAGTCAACTCCTGCATTAATGAAGGGTCTTGCTGGTGTTACTCTTCTCTCCGGTAAATTTCCCATGATTTGCTGAAGAAGTTTTGGTCTCGATCTTGCACATTGGACACATTTATGAACAGTTTCCCGAGCCAGGTGTTTGCCTTTGATGGGCCAAAAGCGTTGTCTTACGGTTCCAAGAAGTGCGCTAGGACCGCAATGTTTATTTTCCCTATGTGTTGACTCAAAGATTAGTCTGCTGATTGTATCGTTGTAGGGCAGCAACATTGGATGTTTGGCATTAAAAGATAACCGGGATGCTTCTAATCTGCCTCCAACTCGTAGAATATTATGTTCATCAAGAAATGGTGATAAGCTTTTAATTTGACTGGATGCCTGAAGGTCCTTTTGTCCTTGTAATTGCTTAATATCTTCTGTGAACGCAGACTGTTGGGTAATTCGAATAATGATGGCAATCGCGTCGTGAAGTTCAATAGGGGTCAGAGTTCGCTGGGTTTGTCGCTCTGCCTTAATAGTTTTTGTGTTTTTAATAAACCTCAGGATGTATCCCATAATTCGTTGAAGCGTTTTCCATGAATTTCTGTGATTTATGTTGTGCAGAAAACTTTCACTATTAACCGCCACTAGTGAGTTGTAAGGGTTTTGCTTCTGTTCAGTTATTGTTATGTCAGAGCTTAAACAAAAAGTAGGAGGCCAATGTTTTTCGTCTCCATGAAGAAAGAATGGCCCATACAGCCAGTGTGGTGTATGTTGTAACTGTCGTGGATCTAATCCTCTGGATAATATATCTGCTGGGTTATCTTTTGAACCCACATGCCGCCATTGCTCAGGTGATGTGCTTTCTTGAATTGAAGCTATTCGATTTGCCACAAATGTATGAAATGAAGATGATCTTGAATGTATCCAGGCTAAGATTATTTTCGAATCGGACCAGTAGAATGTTGGCGTTGTACTCATGTCCAGATCGAGCTTAACCTTTGCTGCCAAGTTGGCACCCAGCTGGGCAGCGCATAATTCCAACCTTGGGAGCGTTTGCTGTTTAAGAGGAGCTATACGAGATTTCGCACATAGCAGGTATACGATGACTGTTTTATTTGGTAGAAATGTTCTAACGTATATTGCGGCTCCATACGCCTTTTCGGAGGCATCTGTAAAAACATGCAGTTGTGTCTTGCTAGGAATACCTCCTTTATAGACATGCCGATGCACTTGAAAGTTTTCAAGTTCACTTAGATTGTTTCGGAAATTTCGCCAGCGTGAATCAAATTCTGATGGCACAGCCTCGTCCCATGACAGATTCAAGGTCCATAGTTCTTGAACAAACATTTTTGCTCGGACGACTACTGGGGACAGTAGCCCGAGTGGGTCAAAAATGCGTGCTAAATCCGACGTGACTGTCCTTTTAGTCACAGCCTTAATTGGTTGTATGTTAACCTTGATTTTAAGGAGATCACCTTTGGGTAGCCACACTAATCCTAGCGTTGTTGTACAATCCGTTTCTTCTTTGGAAAAGTCTAGATTGACTTCTTGATCATCATTGGGAATGTTGCGGAGCAGTTGGGTGTGATTGGCGCACCACTTTCTTAAATGGAACCCATACTTAGCCATGACATGTTGTAGTTGGCGTTGAGTTTCGAGGGCGGTGTTCAAACTATCGGCTCCGCCTAATCCGTCATCGACATAAAAATTTCTTTCCAGAAAGCTGGCTGCTAAAGGAAATTGAACCTTATTGTCATGGCTTATCTCCTTCAAGCATTTGATTGCCAAATATGGTGCGGACCTAGTGCCATATGTCACTGTGTTTAATTGAAAATAACTGATGGGTTCAGAAACATCATTTCGCCACAGGATTATCTAGAACTGTTGGTCTTTGGGGTGGATCAATATTTGGCGGTACATTTTTTCTATGTCTGTAGTGAACACGAAACGCGGCATCCGAAATCGTAAGAGAACCGTAAACAGATCGTTTTGTAGTGGTGGCCCGGTGTGTAGAATGTCATTTAATGATTTTCCTGACGCTGTTTTCGCTGAAGCATCGAATACCACCCTAAGTTTAGTGGTGCTGCTTTCAGGTCGTAACACGCAGTGATGAGGGATAAAGTATTTATGCCCTTTTACATCGTCTATTTGGATTTTCGACATGTGCCCCATTGCTTCATAGTCCTTCATAAATTGCACATACTGATCTTTTAGTGAAGGGTCTTTCAATAATCTGCGTTCTAATGAGAGAAATCGGTTGAATGCAATACTATGTGAAGCTCCTAATGCTGACGTTTCCATACAAAATGGAAGTCGTACCACGAATCGTCCTCCATTATCACGACTAGTATGCTGATTAAAATGTGCCTCACATTGTGCATCATAAGAAGATAATTGTTGCTGTCTGCTTTCGATCTCCTCAAGTTTCCAAAATCGTTCAATAGCCAGATTCATGTTATCCTCATCAGTTAGGACACCGCATATCGCTGATGATAGGTGTTCACCAGATACCTTCCCGGATACTATCCAGCCAAAAGTTGTATTTTGTAACCTTGGGAGGTCATCAGCCAGTTTGATTTGACCGATGGCGAGTAGTTGATGGTAATATTCCGCCCCTAACAAAATGTCGATTTTTTCTGGGCGGTTAAAAGTTGGGTCTGCTAATGGTATATTATTGGGAATTGACCACTTATCTATAGTGAGCAGTTGAGCGGGTTGTGGAGAAATTATTTGTGGTAATACAAATGCCTCAAGCCGGGTTGAGAAATTGTTGAGTCGGGATTGAAGCGTGATGTTGACTCGGTGTTGAACCTTGGTGCGGTTTTTTCCAATACCGTTGATTGAAATTGATGTGGCCCTTGCTGGGAGTCCAAGCCGTGTGACCAATCTCTCCGTAATGAGGTTGACTTGTGATCCCGAATCAAGAATCGCCTTGCATTCAGTTTCCAACCCATTTGCTTTGACTTTTACCAATGCTGTTCCAAGTAAGACATAGGGTCTTGTGTTCCTGGAACTAACTGCCATGCTTTCAGCTTCGTCTACTGGGGTGTTGACTAGTGAAGTCGCTGTTTCTGTTGCCGGATTATTACGTGTAATTGCTTCTTTGGTTGACTCATTTTTAAAGTTACTGCGTTTCTTTGAAGTTAAATTTACTTGTGGGAGTGAATCCAAATGTACCAGGGTATGGTGCCGTTTTCCACATTTTTGGCAGCGGCCCGAAGTGGTGCACTGTTTGGTAAAATGGCTACTATTGAAGCAGTTGACACATAATTTATGCTTTTGTACTAGGTGAAGTCTGTTTGGTGGGCTTAGCTGGGTGAATTCCTTGCATCGATATAATGGATGCGAATCTTGCTTGCAACCTATGCATAGCCGATTATCGGGTCGGGACTGTGCCGTCAGTGTGCATGTTTTGTTAGTGGAAATTGGTTTTTCCTTGTATCCCATTGCCTCAAGAGTATGGAAATGATTCTCGAGGAAGATGAGAAATTGTCTAATTGTTTGCAGCTCCTTTGGGTTGGCAATCGATTGCTCATATTGAGTATGAATTGTTTTGTCCACCTTTTTAACCAATATGTGTATCAGGAGCGGATCCCAGGATGAAATTTGGGGTCCCATATTGGAGAGAGCAGCCAAACATTCTTTCGTTGTGTCGTGCAATCGCTTAATCGCACTTAATGTGAATGCACCAGATGGTTGGTCAAGGAGTCGTTGAACCGCTGTTGCTACTATTATTCTTTTGTTGTCATACCGATCGTGGAGCAGTTGCCAGGCAGCTTGATAATTTTCTGCGGTAACATCGAGATGATTGATAAGGTTTGCTGCTTCGCCTATGACGTTGGTTTTTAAATACCACATCTTATGTGCGTCCGACATCTGTTGCTCATGAACAATTTTCTTAAATAAGTTAGAGAACGATGTCCACTTCATATAATCGCCATCAAATTTGGTAATGGTGATCGTGGGTAATGGTAGAGCAGATGGTCTAGCCATAGTTTCTGTGGTTGAGTGGTGGTGTTGTCGATTTGCAGTGGTGAGCTGGATGATTGCGGACTGGGAAGCTTGTTCGAGGTGAACATATCTTCTTGAATCGTAGCCTGCAATGTCTGGGTCGGGATATTTATCCAACACTTCATCATTAAGCCTTTCCAGTTGCTGCCATAATTGGGTGATGGTGCCCTTTTTTACATCATAATAAGACCCATCTTGTCCTGGTTGCAGGTGAAGGCCTTCTAGTTGTCGAGTGAGAGCTGCCATTTTTCCAAGGCACCGACTGATGAGTCCATCGTGACCACCTGCGGCGACAGATGCATTAGCTGGACCTACTGTACCTACTGTACCTACTTGTGGCTGAACAGTGGTCGCTGTTTTGGAATCAGAAAATTCTTTTCCACCAGATTCTAGGCCTTGGGCACCAAGCTCACGTTCCATGATCTCTATGTACTTTACTGCCAACGCCTGAATTCGAGTGTAGTAGTCGGATGTGAAGTACTCATCGGATGTGTCTAGGTCCTTTAAGCCCCGCAACTCATTATCTGCAGTATCAAACTCTGCCCACGCTGTTTTGATACGGGACAATCGATCCTGATAATAGGTTGCTGTTTTCCGACTGGCTGAATCCTTGGTGAAATTTCGGATGATGGTGGTAATAGATTCCCCAGTTTCGTTCAGCTGGCGAAGAAGTTGCTTTGCTGTCCTTGCCGTGGCTTTGGTCTGCTTACGGTTGAAGCTTGTAGCTTGCGGTGAACGATGTAGGTTGTAGCTTGCGGCTGGGCGCTTGTAGCTTTATCGCTTGCGTAGAGGTTGCGGCTGGGCGCTTGTAACGTTATAGCTTGCGGCTAGGCGCTTGTAGCTTAATATCTTGCGGCTGGGCGCTGGTAGCTTTCGGTTGAAAGCGTGGTGATTGCAGCTGGGCGCTTGTAGTGGCTTTCGGTTGAAAGTTTGGTGATTGCGGCTGGGCGCTTGCGGTTTGAAGAGTACAGGATTTCGGGTCCTGTCACGGTCGCCAATATGTTGAAGCTTGGCTCGTTTGCCTCGCTCAAAAAAGGATAAAAAAAACGGGGGGGTAACTTGGTGTTGCACCAAGTTATTTATTTAGTGTTTTTAAATTTAAATTATCCTAGTGGTACACCAGGATAATGTATATTCAAATTTGTGAAGGATAGTTATCCAAGTGGTACACCAGGACAACGTTGTGTTCAAGTAAAAAAAAACCTGTTGATTACTTGAGTGGCAAAATAATAATGGCAATTTTATTAATAAACTTATGCTATATATATATCATCAAATCAATAAAGTTAACTGTAAAAAATAAAAATGCAATAAGAACAATGCATATAAAATATAACCAAAGCATATAAAACAAATGTAAAGCCAAAAAATGTGTATATAAAAAATTAACTAAAATTAAAATACATACATATGCTAAAACGGTTCATTCATTTGTTTCCCACAGTCAGTCAAAACAAAACAGATATTGCATTTCAATGCGACTGCCAATTCATATAGGCACGTGTAAAGTTTATTTACGTGGTTCAAGCCATGAATTATGCAGTCGCAGCAAATCTCACGCTTTGCTTGACAAACCGTGGGAACCAAAGCCACCGTTCATTAGTTGCTGCATTAAATTGGGCTCTCACCGTCAGCCAAAGCAAAGCTGATATTATGTTTCATTACCGTCTGACTGCAAATGCATACATGCGCGTGTAAAGTTTATTCATGAAATTTGCAGACGCAGCAATTCACACGATTTGCTTGACAAAACGGTGAGAACCAAATAATTTTAATTCCATAAAGATTTGTTTTTATTTTGTTAAAAATAAAAAAAAATCAGAAAGAATTAACAACATATATTAACTCGTAGTGTCTGCTTGTCGAAAAAAATTTGGATCGATTTTAACCCCTTTCCCGTGACCCATTCGATCTGAAATTTTGCAGGCAGGCTCGTGGTAATAACAGAAATGATCTAACAAATTTTTTTAGTGATGCCAAAACAATGGAAACTTTTAAAATTTTCTACCAGAGTTAATAAAAAAATTTACAAAGGGTTAGTTTTTATTATACAAAAACAACAAGTCCAGCTATGACAACAACACAATATTTAGAATAACAACAAGAACAATATAGAAACATCATATTTTTCATTATACCCTATACCACTTTGTGGTTTGGGTATAATGACTTTGTGCTGCTGTTTGTAACAACCAAAAATATTTGACCTAGACCCATCTTTAATTATACCGATCGAATCAGAATCACTTTCTGAGTTGATTTAACAATGTCCGTCCGTCCGTCCGTCCGTCTGTCCGTCTGTGTGTCCATGTAAACCTTGTAATCAAACTGCAGGTCGCAAATATGAATAGATTTTGATGAAATTTGGTATATATGCTTTCATCGGCCATGGGATGAACGCTGTTGAAATTGGTGAGAATCGGTCCATGTTCAGACCTAGCCCCCATACAAATTACCCCTATGAAATCGACATAAATTGCCTTAAGATCCAAATTGTCATATAGATCTTACTCAAATTGGGTTTTGTATGCGCTCATTACGTACATTAATGAGTGGTCCAAAAATGATCCCTTTGGCCCCATATAGAGCTGCTTCCCGATCTTCACTTAAATCTATTAAAAAACAAAAATATTGCACTGATTCTTCTCAGATTTTGTTTGTATATATTTTTGCAAAATACAAGAGACTTTACCAAACATGATCAGGATCGGTCCATTTTTGGACCTATTCCCCATATAGATATAGCATCCGATATGAACTTTTTCATATCTGTAGCCAAAAAAATTAATAAAAATCCCACTAAAATTTGGTTTTTGCTTATTTTCTATGTCCAGTTAGTTGGGACTAAGAGATAGGGTCTCTGAACGCATGGTATAGGGTATCGTATAGTCGGTCTAGACCGACTATAATTTTCTTACTTGTTAAATTTGCTTTTCTTTAATATTATTATGTATATGTAAAGTTTTAGCCAAGAATCATGATTTGATCAAGATATTAAGTGTGCGAAGTTAGCCCCCCCATTTTTGGAAATACAATTTTTTGAAGATTGTTCTGTTCGGTTGTACTAGTTAGATTTGTCGCAAACCGTAACGTACACAAATGGGAACGAAAAACATTTTTTCGTATATCAAAAGTGTGCGCAGTTAGCCCCCCATTTTTGAAGATTGTTCTGAATTGTTCTAGGATTGTTCTACAATGTTCCAAACCGATGAGTTTCTAAAATATAATTTGTACCGGTAAATCGAAAAAAACTAATTTTAAACTTTCCCCCCACTTTTGGAAAAAAATGGCGGTTGTTCTAAACGTTGAACCGAAATAGAGTTGTCGTAAACCGCAACGCATTTTGTATTTTTATACCCTATATCACTATGTGGTTTAGGTATAATGACTTTGTACTGCTGTTTGTAACTACCAAAAATATTTGACCTATTATACCGATCGGATCAGAATCACCTTCTGAGTCGTTTTAGCGACGTCCGTCCGTCTGTGTGTCCATGTAAACCTGATTACGCTATGAATGAACCAGTAAATAGGGCTATGAGATTATATAATAATCATTGTAATCAATTAGATCTAAGTTTAACTAACATAAATTTTAAAGTAATTTTAAATAATTTGTTAAAATAAGTTATTTACTTTTAGATGCAAGTCTGTAAGGATAATATTGTATCCATAGACTGAAATAAATAAATAAATAAACCTTGTAATAAAACTACAGGTCGCAAATATGAATATATTTTGATGAAATTTGGTACATAAGTTTTTATCGGCCATGTGATGAACGCTGTTGAAATTGGTGAAAATCGGTCCATATCCAGACCTAGTCCTTATAGAAATGACTCCTATGAAATCGACATAAATTGCCATAAGATCCAAATTATCATATAGATCTTAGTAAAATTGGGTTTGTATGTGTTTATTGTATCCATTAATCAGAAGTCCAAAAATGATCCCTATTGGACAATTCTAAGTCATAGGCCCCATATAGAGCTGCTTCCTGATCTTCACTTAAATCTAAAAAAACAAAAATATTGCACAGATTTTTCTCAGATTTGGTTTGTGTACATTTTTTCAAAATATAAGTGACTTTACCAAATATGGTCAGGATCGATCAATTTCTTGATCTAGTCCACATATAAATATAGCACCCGATATGAACTTTTTCGTATCTGCAGCCAAAAAAATTAATAACAATGCCACTAAAATTTGGTTTTTGCTTATTTTCTATATCCAGTTAGTTGGACCGAAGAGATAGGGTTTCTAAACCATGGTATAGGGTATCATATCGTTGGTCTAGACCAACTATAATTTTCTTACTTGTTTTTTTTTTGTTTTTTTGTGTGATTTTTGTATGTTTTATGTTTTTTTGTAATAACTATATATATTTTACATTCAGATGCCATTCAGGATACCTTGTTCGAAAGAAATTTTGGAATCTGTACGTTAACTTTTGTGTTGCATAAAAATATTGATATCGTGTTTCGTTCTCATTTGCGTACGTTTATGATTTTTTCCGATTTTTCATGTGAAGCTGGTATTTTTTGTAGGTGATCCCAAATTATAGGCCTTTTCGCTCTAGCTACCTTAGTTTACGAAAAAAACGCGTTTTTATGATTTTTTCCAATGTTTCATATGTAATTTGTATTTTTTGTAGGTGATCCCAAATTAAGGCCCTTTTCGCTCTAGCTACCTTAGTTTACGAGATAAAATGTTATTACTGTTTACAACACAATGTTTTCAGAAATTGTCATATGCTTTGTCATAGACTCACACGAATTTAATTTTAAGTTTTAACGTGAAGTATTTTTAAGTGACAAACTTTTTTATACGATTTGTTTATAAAATGGCAAGATAAATAAATATTGAACATGTTTTGGATCAAATACAAATCTTTGTTTTCTGCAAAAAACATAACCAAAGAATGATACAATTTGATTTTTACAAATACAACAGGTATGAAAATTATAGTCGGTATAGACCGACAATACGATGCCCTATACTATGCGCTTAGCGCCTTCGGATATGAAAAAGTTCATATCGGATGCAATATTTATACGCAGAGTAGGTCAAAAGGTCAGTAAGGTCAGTTATTTTTTGCAAGAACATATATAAACCAAATTTGAGAAAAATCTTTGCAATATTTTTGGTTTTTGATAGATTTAAATGAAGATCGGGAATCAGCTTCATATGGGGGCTATGACTAAGAATAGTCCTATAGGGTTTATTTTTAGACTACTTATAAATGGATATAATAAACATACACAAACCACATTGGCCGAGATCTATGTGATAATTTGAATGTTATGTCGATCTCATAGGGATTATTTGTATGGGGACTAAGTCTGACCATGAACCGATTTCCACCAATTTCAATAGCGTTCATCCTTTAATCGATAGAAGCTCATATGCCAAATTTCATCCATATATATTCATAGTTGCGACACACGGACGGACGGCCATCGCTTAATCGAAAGTGAATCAGAGTCGATCGGTATAATAAAAGATGAGTCTTCGTCCAATATTTTTAGTAGTTACAAACATCAGCACAAAGTCATTATACCTTGACCACATATTACTATGGGGTATAATAATGTTTCCTAATTTTTAAATTATTCATTAAAGTGTGCGAGATTAGCCCTCATTTTTGGAAATAAAATTTTTTGAAGACTGTTCTGAATTGTTCTAGGATGGTTCCAAAACGATATAAACATATAAAAATATAAAAATTTGTATAAAGAATTTTAAGATCCAAGTTTCTACTTTGCACAACACACACACACGCATAGGTACGCATTCACATTGATAATAAGCAAAATCATCCGAAAAAAAACATATTCTTCACTTGACAAAACGCACACATTGTTATGAAGCAAGAACATAAAAACCCAGTTAGCATTTAATGAAATTATGATACGGTTTCATGAATCGATCTTCAAATGAGATTGTTAAAACAAGCTTTCAAATGCTGACTGGGTATACACACATAGTTTGTTGTAAGAAACAACAAACACATACACATAGTTAATATAAGAAAACAAAACAAATTCTAAAAGCGAAAAAGTGAAGAGTTTAAATTTTTGAACAGTTTCAATTTTATCAAGTACACTAAGAGAAAAATCACAACTTAAAATCGAAGCAGATCACTGTTGAATCAAAAATGTTTCAACTTTGAACACTTCAACGTTAAATTAAGATGTAGCAACTTTGAAATAAGGTAAAACCACATTAAATCAACTTAAAAAAACGTAGAAATTCGAATTCATCTTAAAAACAAAAACGTTTTTCTTAATTTGAAAATTTTAACATTGAATTAAGCATGAACAACTTTGATTTCTGGGTTCACTTAATTTGAACAAAGTCAGCTTTGAAATAAAAATGCATCAATGTTGATTCAAATATGCAAAAAAATGAAATTAAAAACACCCGTTCTTAGATTAATGAAGAACATTTTTGATTCAAAGTGACAACATTTTTAAAATGAATACGGGCATTGTTAAACATATTTTCATGGTGATACAACATTAAATTAATGTTGATCCATGCTCAAATCAAAAACGCATTTTTGATTTTAAGTTGATAACTTTAACAAAATAATTTGTCACTGTAATTTAAGATTGTCCAACTTCAAAACAAAGTGGAATATTTATAAATCAAGGTGGTAACCTTGTCGTTACTTGAAGAAAAGAAGAAAAAATTAAACGTTTGTAAGCAACGAGTCAGATCAGACTGAAAAATATTGTTTAAAAAGAAAGTGTATTAAAATATTATTATTGAAAATTAAAAGTGTTTTGTTTTGAAAAAAGTTAAAGTTAATATACGTAAGTTCAATGGAAAACTTTGAGCTTATAGATGAGTTAATAGTTGGTGACAATGAAGTCACAATAGCTGCATACAACAACTCACAAGGAATTGAACAAATCTTCCTGGAAGACCATTTTCTTCTACATTACGTAACGGCAATTAAAAAATGTGGCCCATTAAAGTATCTTTGGGCGTTGCGTTTCGAAGGAAAACACAAGGAAGCCAAGAGCTACTTGACAGATATTACATCAAGAGTAAATCCACCACACTCTTTAGCCATTAAATCAGGTATAAAATTTGCGAACTTTTTATTAAAACATGAATTTTCCTATGACTTATTTCAAAATTTTGAAGAATGTCCAACTTCAGATATAACTAAAGAGACTTATTTTTCTAAAATTGTATTTACCAAAGAAATTGATTTTACAAAAGCAATAATATTAAAAGAAGAAATATACAAAGGTACAAAATACAAAAGAAATTACTATATAGCATCACAAGAACCGTATTTTAAGGCATTTAAAATATTTTTATTTATTTATCAAAATAAGAACTTATATGTTTTGTGTTATCCAATTGCTTTAAAACAGTTTTGTCATCATTTTCAATCATATGAACTAATTAAAGAAATTGATGAAATTTATGTATTAAATATAACATATTTTGATAGTGCTCCGATGCATTCATATTCTTTTAACAATGGAAAAACTTATATCCGCCCAAAACCATTATTATAAATTAGTTTTTAATAAAATGTAAAAAATGCATAAAAATATAACAATTGTGTTTTCAATTAAAAACGTAAGTATAAATTAAAAATAATCAATCCAACTGTACCACTGTAGTGGTACAGGTAATAACTTTAAATCAACGTTAATAGTTTTCAATTCAAAAACGCTACATTCTCAAATTGAAGTTGTGCACAGTTGATTCAAAGTTTTTCAACTTTGATTTAAAAATGTTTCTACTTTGAAACAATGTAAAACATACTTAATTTAATATTGCACATATTTGATTTAACAATGGCAAACTTTTGTTTGGATGTCGACCAGTGTTGAAACAAGGACGAGCTGTTTTAAATCAAGGTGTTAACTACATAGATTTTGGATTAAAGTTGCAGGGTTTCGTATCAATGTCAAAAAAGAGACTAGGCTAACTATGTATATTAGCTAAGGATGTGACAAACAATGTTTACAGGTACCGTTAACGGTTTTATTGGTTAGAATCTGTGTAAAAACTCCTAACAAAGATGTTAAAAAGTGGAGTTAAATAGATTTTAACTAGTTATTAACCCAAAAAGGGGTCACCGTTTAAAAATGTTATAAATTGAAGAATATATAAAGAATATATATATATAAAATTTAGTATTTGTGTTTAAACAATAATGGTTGAAAAAATATATGAAATTGGAAACAAATGTAAAATCCAAATAAGGAAACAGAAATGTATAATTTTTTCAAAAATATATTTTATAAAAAAAAAACTTAAAGTAGATATAAAATATAAACAAATAAAATTCAAAAAACAAAGAAATAAAAATTCAAAAATAAGAACAAAACAATTCACAAATTTAATTAGAAATGTATATAAAATAATTCAAAAAAAAGTTTCAGATTGATTGGATTAGGGGAAATCTGTTTTAAATATCTCCGTGACTGTGCGTAACAATGCGTGACTTAATCCAACTTAATGTTTTTTCACAGCAAGTGTATGGACCAAGTTTCAGATCGATCGAATGAGGGGAAATTACATTTAGATCACTCCGTGACTGTGCGTGACTGTGCGTAACTACCCCAAAATTAACAAGACTATGGGCCAAGTTTCAGATCAATTGCATAAGGGGGAATGGGGTATATATTCTTAAAAAAATAGTCTTAAAAATATATTTTCTTGAAACGTATTTCTTCAAAGTACCTTGTCTTAAAAAATTACCTTTTCTTAAAAAGTACCTTTTCTTTTAAAAGGTGATTTTCTTAAAAACACCTTTTCTTAAAAAATATATTTTCTGAAAAAAGTATTTTTTTAAACTACCTTTTTGAAAAATTACCTTTGTTAGTAGTACCTAGTACCTAGTACCATTTCTTTAAAAAAGTTAAATTTCTTAAAAATGTAGTTTACCACAAAATTACAAATTGGTTTTGGAAAAAAGGGCTCTTTCAGGGCCACAAAATATAAAAAAATGCCCTTTTCAGTGCCACTACATAGATTCAAAAAGAAATTTTTTTTTGTTACTGCTTCTTTTTTTTTTTAATAAAATAAAGGCAATGATTATGATGATGAATTAATTTAAAAGCAAAAAGTTCCTAAATAGAAATCAAAAACTTCGTGTACTCTTAAAAAAAATTAGTTTTTTTTTCAAATTATAATACATAATAAATTGCTTTTTTAACAATTCCAGTTTCATATTTTCTCCTAAAAAATTTTTTCGATATTACGTTTTTAAACTCTTTTTAGTAAATAGTTGCCAACCCTTAAAATGGCTGCTTGTCGCAACTCTTCTTCTTCATATGTGAAATGAACATTATGAGATCTGCCACTCTTGTCCATAAATGTGATCCATGTTCAAAAGAACATTCTGAGATCTGCCACTTTTTTTTTTTATCAATGTTTATTATTTCCAATATATATATAATTAAACTATAATAAACACTAGTTAACAATAACAATAATAATATAAACAAGTAAGAGTGTTAAATTCGGCTGTGTCGAATCTTTGATACCCTCCACCTCGGTTTAAGTCTTGATAATACATGTAAATGAAAAAGTAAACAATTTGTTAAACTTAATACCAAATTATTTCAGTAAATTCTTTGGGTTGGTTTTCGTCTTTTCTATTATTTCGGATTTATTTCGGTGTTTGCTTTTTTGTCGTCGTGGTTGCTGATCGCATGCATTTTGGTTATATACCTATATGCATGCGTTTCCGGTTATATGACATAACTTCTCTTTTAATTTAGTTTTTGCTAATGAAATAGCTCGCCCTAACCTCCACTGCAAAGGTAGTGGTTGTGTAGGGTGGCTATATGCATTAAATCGTGCTAATTGGAGATGGCTGTATAGTTTCTTTTAACTGGCGAAATATTTTTTCATTGCGGTCATGTAGGTCGGATGGAGTAACAAATAATAACCAAAAAAAAGCTCTCTCAACTTTTTTATTAAAACATTGCCATATTTGGAAAACATAGAGAATAAATTTATGATAATAAATATTCAAATTAGGGATGCCAAACGCTAAAAACCATATAGAGCTGCTTCCCGATCTTCACTTAAATCTATCAAAAAACAAAAATATTGCACTGATTCTTCTCAAATTTTGTTTGTATATATTTTTGCAAAACACAGGAGACTTTACCAAACATGGTCAGGATCGGCCCATTTTTAGGCCTAGTCCCCATATAGATATAGCATCCGATATGAACATTTCATATCTGCAGCCGAAAAAATTAAAAAAAATCCCACTCAAATTTGGTTTATGCTTATTTTCTATATCCAGTTAGTTGGTATATTGATATATTTATTTTTTTACTAATATTTTTGTGTATTTATTTGAAAATGAAATAATGAATTAAATATGCTATTTAATTTTTTTTATTTATATAAAAAAGTTTTTTTAATTAAAGCAAAATATTTTCACTATTTTATGATTTTTATTTATGTATGACGACATTTCAACCTAAAAAGTTAAGTTTTTATCGATTGAATAAAAAACACAAAAATGGTTGTCGTTTAGATAACAACAACAGCTGACTTTAACAATAGCGAATATCGTTTAAAAATTTTACTGATAATTTTGCTATTTTCTTTTTTTAACGCTTCGACTATCGTTAAAAGAAGTTACTGAATCGCGGTACTGAAAAGCTATTAATTTTTCCTGAATGTCAATATTTTTTTTAAATGTAAAAATTTTTTAAATGTAAACACAGGTATTTGGTGTTTTTTTTTGGAATTTAAATTTGTGTTTAACGAATAAAATTTATATATTAAAGATGCAATTGATGTCTTCTAAATTTAAAATTATAATTTCCGACGTTTTGATATGATTTTCTGAAATTCAATTAATTGTAATTTATAATTGCAAATTTTTAATTATAGTTTTTAGAATTGATATTTTCTTAAATTTGAATGGAAAATTTAAAAAGTGCAATTTTGTATTTATGTGAATAATAATGCTTTAGTAATTATAAACAATTTTTAAAAATTAGATGTAATCGCAATCAGATATTTTGTAGGTAAAGCAGAATAATAATTCTATATAACTATGTAGAACTGTTTTGAAAGCAAAAAACTCATTGATGAACTCGGTAACTCTATTTTGTAAAGACAACAAAAAGTTAATATGCCAAACTTATATTCATATTTGTAAAAGAATAATGAAAAAACGTATGAAATAAAAGACCAGCACGTGTATACTCTTAACAATTTTCTGTAAGATATCTAGTTGAAAATATTAACATTCATGTTAAAATAGAAATAACTATTGCAAAGCTAATTAGAACAAACAAAAATTGTGGCGCCATCTACTGTGGCATAGTCACGCTGAGCAAAATGAAGTGATACTCTGTTAATGCAAAAGAAATGTTGCAAAATATTGCAGAATTTTATGTAAATAAAATAATATACCGATTTATTTCTAACATGCAGTTGTTATGGATATACATGTATATAATATATGTATATTATTTGTGTTATTTAATATGTTCATGTATCTATATGTAAATATTACACACAAACAATACAACATCAAACGTTATTTTTGTGATTTTCTCTTTAAATAAATTTATACATAAAATTTTTTTTTGCTAAATTTACATAGTTTTTTTTATTAACAACTAGGTATTTTAGCATTATTTGCTTTAGATGCTGGTGAATTTTTACTCCCTTTACATATATTAACTCGTAGTGTCTGCTTGTCGAAAAAAATTTGGATCGATTTTAACCCCTTTCCCGTGACCCATTCGATCTGAAATTTTGCGGGCAGGCTCGTGGTAATAACAGAAATGATCTAACAAATTTTTTTAGTGATGCCAAAACAATGGAAACTTTTAAAATTTTCTACCAGAGTTAATAAAAAAATTTACAAAGGGTTAGTTTTTATTATACAAAAACAACAAGTCCAGCTATGACAACAACACAATATTTAGAATAACAACAAGAACAATATAGAAACATCATATTTTTCATTATACCCTATACCACTTTGTGGTTTGGGTATAATGACTTTGTGCTGCTGTTTGTAACAACCAAAAATATTTGACCTACACCCATCTTTAATTATACCGATGGAATCAGAATCACTATCTGATTCGATTTAACGATGTCCGTCCGTCCGTCTGTGTGTCCATGTAAAGCTTGTAATCAAACTGCAGGTCGCAAATATGAATATATTTTGATGAAATTTGGTATATAAGTTTTATCGGCCATAGGATGAACTCTATTGAAATTGACGAAATTCGGCCCATGTTCAGACCTAGTCCCCATACAAATGACCCCTATGAAATCGACATAAATTGCCATAAGATCCAAATTGTCATATAGATCTTACTCGAATTGGGTTTGTATGCGTTTATTACACCCATTAATGAGTAGTCCATAAATGATCCCTATTGGACAACTCTTAGTCATAGGCACCATATAGAGCTGCTTCCCGATCTTCACTTATATCTATCAAAAAACAAAAATATTGCACTGATTCTTCTCAAATTTTGTTTGTATATATTTTTGCAAAATACAAGAGACTTTACCAAACATGGTCAGGATCGGTCCATTTTTGGGCCTAGTCCCCATATAGATATAGCATCCGATATGAACTTTTTCATATCTGCAGCCGAAAAAATTAATAAAAATCCCACTCAAATTTGGTTTATGCTTATTTTCTATATCCAGTTAGTTGGGCCTGAGAGATAGGGTCTCTAAACGCATGGTATAGGGTATCGTATAGTCGGTCTAGACCGACTATAATTTTCTTACTTGTTTTTTTTTACTTTTTCAGAGATTTCCCTGGACCTGTTCCAACGATTTTAATGATTTTTGAAACAGAAATCTTCCCATGAATTTGGTGAATCATTCTCACTAAAAATGATCACTGTAGCTGCACTATTGAGGGCTTGATCGTAACAAGAACAACATAGAAAATTATATTTTTTCAAGACTTATTTTAGTTCTTCGTTCAAATCTCGGGCCCTAATCGACCGATTTGTACGATTTTAAATAGCAAACTTTTCAGGATGTTAGTGAATCATTTTTTATGTCAACGAGCACCCTAGCTACCCGACTGATGCCGCCATCGTGATTTCCACAGACGGACAGACGGACATCGCTATATCAACTCCGGTTGTTATAACGATCACAAATATATATATATTATGGGGTCCAAAATTTTTTTTTCTAATTATTACAAACAGAATGACAAACTTATATATGCCCTCTGCACACTGGAGTGGAGGGATGCCGAATTCGTTCTGTTTAAAATGCTTTTTATCAAGGTACACAAAAGCTTCTGGTGGTACAAAACCCTTTTGTAGGGAAACAATTATATATTCATCATTTGTATAATAAGGAGCTATTATAAAACTATTTTCTATACATTGTGTGCATCTTAGAATATTATTTCTAATCAGGTTTATGATAAAGTTATCGATTCTTATTACATTAGCATTATTGTACAGTTTCCTATTGGACACATATTTTAAATAGTTACTTTCTGGAGATCTACACAAAGATGTACATTAGGGTGGCCCTTAATAAAAAAAGTGTTCAAACTGTCGGTCTCACCCCCTAGAAATATGCGAATAGCAAACAAACTGAGAAATACAAAGTTTTGGGCCAATCAGAAAACGTTTAGTCGTGGCGCAAAGCGATTGAAAATTTCAAGTGTGTTTATATGGGGAAAATATGACTTTTTTTCAGATTTTAGGAAAATTTCGTTCTATAGTTTAATTTTTCCGACAAGCTGTTATAGAATTCAGGATCAGTATTAACTTATCCCTGCAAAAGGCAATAAAACTTCAAAATCGAATAAAACCTCGCCAAGAAATAGCAAATGCCCCAGACCACTTTTGTGCCAAAAAAAACTAGGTCATGAAATTTGATGGCATTTTTTTCAACTTTGAGAAATTGATTAAAGCCATCATTCGTTTTTGGTCTCTATACTTATAAGTACTCAGATATGAAGTATTGTTTTATTACCACGTTGTTAACCTATTGCGCAATGAGACCGAAAATTGGAAATTTTTTTGATAACATTTTTAAAACTCCTTTTTCAAGTTTGAAAAAATTTTCTTAAACAAAATTTAAAAAAATGAATCTATCACTTTAAGGTTTCATTAAATACATGTTGCAGATTAACTGTGTGAATTTTTAAGTAAATCCCTCTGCCAGAATTTTTTTGACAAGGAGTTTATTTTTGCGGATTTCGAGAAAAACTGGATTTTTGTGAAATATTCTGTAAATGTACTCTTTCTTAATACTTTGTATCAAAAATTCATCATTTTCTACTTTTTTTCTATTTTATCTTAATAGCCTAGGGATTCGGAAAAAAATAATATGACTTCATTAACCCTTTTGGAATTGGGGCCACATATGACCCCGAACTAATAAAAGACAATTTATTCAAAAAATTCAAATATTTTGTAAGTGCTGTCCAATTTTTAGATGCGACACTTAAAATATAACAACCAAATATGTAAAAGTTTCGTTCCAAAAATTTGGGATAAATCCGAGAACGTTAACCCATTATTTGCCTAGACCAGCTTTGGATTTTAAGATATTTTAAAATAAAAATTACCTAAAACGAGTTTTTCTATGAAACTCGTTGATACCACTATTTAGAATTTAAGAAAAATAATTCGGTTAATTTTTATTTATTTATCAAAATTATCCAATGTGATATATCTCTGGTGCAATTATCTGCTTATTGCTCGGGAATATAAATTAAAACAACTTAAGTCATATGTTTAAAAAATAGGAGGTTTTTTGAAATTCACTTTGATTTAATTTTTTAATTTATTCCATTAAGAGTAGTATTAATTTAATATTACCTTTCATATATATTATTATATTTGAAATTTACTTTTATTTAATAAACTACTTAAAACTGGGAAATAAAATGGTAGAAGTTTCAAAACATGTAGGTGACATTGAAGATAATATAAAGCGACCGATTTTAAAAAATCAAAAAATGTCAACCATTATAAGTAATGGCATTCTCACCGATTGACCTGAAATTTTTTTTTGGCGTTTTTTTATCAATATCCACCAAATTGGTGGCTGAGACAGCCAGAAATTCAACTATTACTTTATTACATAAAGTAATTTTATAACAAAATTGGTTAAAAGTTGTTTTAATTTATATTCGCGAGCAATAAGCAGATAAATGCACCCATGGTATATCACAATGGATTATTTTGATCCCAGGAGCACTGAATGGTTAAATAAATAAAAATTAACCGAATTATTTTTCTTAAATTCTAAATAGTGATATCAACGAGTTTCATAGAAAAACTCGTTTTAGGTCATTTTTATTTTAAAATATCTTAAAATCCAAAGCTGGCCTTGGCAAATAATGGGTTAACGTTCTCGGATTTATCCCAAATTTTTGGAACGAAACTTCTACATATTTGGTTATTATATTTTAAGTGTCGCATCTAAAAATTGGACAGCACTTACAAAATATTTGAATTTTTTGAATAAATTGTCTTTTATTAGTTCGGGGTCATATGTGACCCCAATTCCAAAAGGGTTAATGGAGTCATATTATTTTTTTCCGAATCCCTAGGCTATTAAGATAAAACATAACATTTAAAAGTAGAAAAATTATGAATTTTTGATGCAAAGTATTTAGAAAGAGTACATTTACATTATATTTCACAAAAATCCAATTTTTCTCGAAATCCGCAAAAATAAAATCCTTGTCAAAAAAATTCTGGCGCAGGGATTTACTCAAAAATTCACACAGTTAGTCTGCAACATGTATTTAATAAAACCTTAAAGTGATAGGTTCATTTTTTTAAATTTTGTTTAAGAAAATTTTTTCAAACTTGAAAAAGGAGTTTTAAAAATGTTATCAAAAAAATTTCCAATTGTCGGTCTCAATGCGCAATAGGTTAACAACGTGGTAATATAACAATACTTCATATATGAGTAGTTATAAGTATAGAGACCAAAAAAGAATGATGGCTTTAATCAATTTCTCAAAGTTGAAAAAAATGCCATCAAATTTCATGAATTAGTTTTTTTTTGCACAAAAGTGGTCTGGGGCATTTGCTATTTCTTGGCGAGGTTTGATACGATTTTGAAGTTTTATAGCCTTTTGAAAGGATTATTTAATACTGATCCCGAATTATGTAACAGCTTGTCGGAAAAATTAAATTATAGAGCGAAATTTTCGTAAAATCTGAAAAAAAGTCATATTTTCCCCATATAAACACACTTGAAATTTTCAGTCGCTTTGCGCCACGACTATACGTTTTTTGATTGGCCCAAAACTTTGTATTTCTCAGTTTTTTTTGCTATTCGCATATTTCTAGGGGGTGAGACCGACAGTTTGAACACTTTTTTTCCCTCCATATAACGAAGGGCCACCCTAATGTACATGCTCTTAAACATTTCCTCTCAAAGATTCTGATCTTTTCCATGTATGAAGGCGATACATTGAACCAGATTGGACAACCATATGTTATTACAGGTCTAATAAGGGTCTGGTACATTATTGTTTTAACTCTAGGTTTTAAGTATTTAGAATAAAATAATGATCTGGATAAGAAGAAGGCTTTTCTTGCTTTTGCAAGTATTTTGTTAATATGTTGATTAAAGTATAAAAATTTGTCTAAGTAAATACCTAAATATTTTACAATATTATTAATATGATAATAATTGCTTTTAACAAAAAAGTAAAGGATATTCTTGTTTCAAATGATAAATATATAATTAATTTTTAATGCAATGGAATTTTACAGTTAGACGCATTAGATTTAATTTCAGACTGTTTCCAATTTTTCCTTATGTTATAATTACATTTTTCAACTGGTGGTCTAAAAAGGATTGTTTCACATTTATGTGCATTTATCTTCATATTCCAGTTTATAGTGTATTGTTCAACTAAATTAAAGAGTTTTTGAAGATTTAAATTAATATTTTCGATTTTGTTATCTGCATGATATATAATAATATCATCAGCAAATGAAATTATATTTTCAGCCTCATTTAGTAGATCAAGTATGTATAAGTTAAAGAGAATGGGAGAGTTTAGGGTTCCTTGTTGTAAACCGTTAAAAATTTGGAACATTTTATTGCTTTCTATGTTTTGGTGACAAACTATAAAATTTTTATTACTTATCATATTATATATTAATATAATTTGATTTAATGGAAATTGGTATTGAAATAACTTGTATATTAGACCAGGAATCCATACACTATCAAATGCTTTTTCCATGTCAATGAGGCAAGCGCCTGTACAAAGCTTTTTATCCCAATTCCAATTAATATCAGAAGTAAGTTTATGTATAGCATTAATAGGCGAATGTCTATATTTAAAACCAAATTGTTTTTCACTTTTGATATTTTTATCGTTACAAAACTTCATTATAATACTATTAACACAAATTTCAAACACTTTGCTGATATTTGGCAATAAGCTTATTGGACGAAGATTTTTGGGATTATTCGGCACTTTATCCTTTTTTGGCAGGAGAATAACCTTTGCTGTTTTCCATTTATTTGGAAAATGTGAATTATTAATCATATTATTAAATAGTTTACTATAATCATTTATCATATTTTGAATATTCTTTAGTACTATGTTTGGTATATTGTCGATCCCAGAAGATAATTTATTTCATAGGTTGCGGAAGATATATTCTATATTGTTCTTTGTTAAGAAGTAACCATGGGTGTGTGATTCATCTATATTATCTGATAAAATGGAATCGCTAAAATTAAATTAAATTACTCACAAATAATGACCTTGTTTGTATAAACCTATTGAATATGTCAGTTACTTGAGAGTGTATAATATTTTCTTGACTTATTTCCTTTTGAGTATGAACTGACTCTAAAAAACATCCGATTTTATCCATCATTTGATTTTGTTCTTCTACAATATAATTATTTTGAACATCTTTTCTTAAATTCATCGGATTTATTCCCGCGTTGTTTAACAAATATTTAGAATGTTCTGGGATATTTATTTGATAAAGATCTAAAGTTTTAAATTTTTTAAAATTTTTTTTAATTTGACCAAACATAATTTTTGAATCTTTTGGGTCTATATTTGTTAGCTTTTCCTGTATGCGATTATTGATTACTTTTGTAAAGTTTTCGTTAAGAATTTTTTTGATCATTTTTAATTTAACCTTAAATATGTTTAAAGATGTTGCAGATAGTCTATGTTGAACCTGTGGTGTCTTTTTATAATAGTAACAATTTTACTTTTTTCCAAATACAACATTTTTATGGTAGAGTTCGTTATTTTGGAAAAAGTTTCAAAACTTTTAAATTTTGGGACTGTTTCGTCTATTATTTCGGCAGTGATGTTGTTCAATCTGTCTAAATGGAAATCTATTTCATAGTTTGTTAGGTTTCGATTGTTTGGAATTTGTATATCTTGATTTAATTTATGTGTAATTTTGTTTTTAAATTTGTTCCAGTAAGTGCTCTTATAATTGTGTTTAGGAATAGAATCATTGTTTAAAATTGTAAAACATTGTTCTTCTTTGCTCATAGAAGCATATGGTCGCTATCGTAATCTAAAAGCTTGAGACAATTTAAGGTGTTATTTTCGGTAGCAAAGTTCAGTCTGCAGTCCGCTATACAAATATCTAAATAAGAACCAGTACGAGGTTATGAAGGAGAACTTGAGGCATAAAGTCTACATCTGTATTGTATTTCATTGTCTGCTAACCATTCTTTTAACAGAGTTCCTTTTTGGTTATTAGATGGGTTGCCCCATTCTGTGTGTTTACAATTAGGATCCCCAGCCAAAATGTAATAATTATCCTCATTATTTCAAAGAGCTTATGAAGTTCGCTTTTCAGGTTAGAATTGTCGTTGCCTGACGGGTAATACGCTGAGATAATATACAATATTGTATTTGCAGACATAGGAATTTTAATTATACACGCTTCTAAAGTGTTAAATGAGTTTATGTGACTATTTGTATAACTATTATATTTTAAGTTATTTTTAATTAATATACCTGTGCCTCCACTTTGGGTTGCACCTTTTCTATCCTTTCGAATGAAATTATAGTTTTCGAATTGAATTTTGTGTTTAGAGTTAAGTTTTGTTTCGCTTAAAAGTACAATATCTGGATTGTGTTTACTAATACATTGCTGAAGGTCATATCTTCGACTTATTAATATTATGGAATTAACATTGATATGTATAATTTTAAGTTTTTTTGAAATTGTATTGTTTTGGTTGTTATATGCCATTATACTTCTACCATGGAAAAGATAGTATATATTCTAGATGCTTGTAAATTTAATTGTTTTTGTAAGATGCCAAATTGGTTACTTATACTTATCATGAAATTTTTAATTTCTTGCATAAATGAATTATTTAAATTGCTTAAATCTAAATTTAGTGCATTATTATTAAAGAGTCTTGTATTATTGGTTTTATGTTCTGAGAGATCTTTTTTCTTAATATTATGTTTTTGTTTAAGTTGTTTGTACTTCTCACAACCTTTGTAAGATGCCGGATGGCCATATCTGTTGAATAGTACGCAGTACAACTTCTATTTTTCGTCTGCTGAAACGGTTTTAGTAGTACACTTTCCTCTTTCGTGATTTACGTTACATTTCACACATCTTGTAGGCAAATAGCAATTTGCAGCGCTATGGAAAAAACCTTGGCAATTGCGACATTGTGTTATTTCGGGACGAATACTTGTTCCCATGTAATACAGCGGTATAAAAGAGTTTTAATGCTTTTTAATTGATTTATATTGCATTCTGGAGCTATTTGCACGAGAAACATTGGTAATTTTAATCCTTTTTCAGCAGAAGATTTTGTTGAAAACGGGCTGACTTTCATAAATTTTAATTTCTCACTTTCAAATTTTGACAGTTCAAATAAAATTTCATCTGTATCAACATCACCATCAATACCTTTAAGTAGATATGTTTTGATTTTTAAGTCTTTTGGTGTATACGTGAAAAATTTACTTCTTGTTTTCTCTAGGTATACTTTTACTCTTAGAAAGTCTTGAAGATTTTCCATAAATAATGATTTTTTATTTCTGAATTCTTTAATTTGAAAATTTGTTATTTTTAGACCATTTTTAATGAATTCTATTAAATATTTTGTGTCTATGTCAACAATGTTTATTGGTGGTATTTTTTTGTTCTTTGATTTTTGCACATTAACCACTGTGTTAATAGAATTTACTTCGATTGAGTTGTTTGTATTATTTCTATTAGCTGCTTGAGAAGTTTACGGTTTCTCTTTGTTATTAATCACATGATTCTCATATTTTTTTTAGTAATTCGTTGTCACACTGATCATCGTTTTCACAGTCGAGCACTGAGTAGTAATTGTTTTTGAAATGTTTAGCTTTAGAATTGCTATCCATGTTGTTGTTATTTTTTCTTTTTTTATTGTTTTCAATATTATTATAATTGTAATTTGTGTTTACATTGTAATTATTTGAGTTTAGAGCATTATGCTCGCTCATAACCGGTTTATAAGAATTTTTGGTCTATCCTTTTTTTTTTTTTTTTAATTATACACAACAAAACAATGTTAATTAAATGAATAGAAAGACACTGGTTTTTAGTATAACACCAACGAAATGCTCTGATCTCCGTAATACGTGTATCACGGTCGCGATCGAACTCCCAGAGATCTGCCACTCTTGCATAATCAGTTTCTGATGAACAAATTGCAGTTTGCACATCCTCATTTATATATGATTCTTGCTATTACTGGACAAGATAATGTGGATCAACAACTGTCAAAGTGAGAACACAAGAAATTGTTGGATTGTCACATATTCACCAATTTTATCAAAAACTTTTAAGGCTCACATTAACGTTGAATACTGCAATTCAGTTAAAGCGATCAAATATATTTGTAAATATATAACGAAAGGTAGTATCTATTGTCGAAAATGATGAAATAACCCATTACCGAAGTGGTCGATACATCAACAGTATTGAAGAAGTATGGCGATACACTCTTTTGCAATACACGAAAGATACCCGACCGTTCAACATTTAGCTGTTCATTTGGAAAATGGTCAGCGTATTTGCTTAAATGAACAAAATGCAGCAAAAAAAGCAATTGCGCCACCAATTACAACTTTGACCGCATTTTTTAAATTGTGCAAAAAGGAATCATTTTCAATAACATTGCTTTATGCTCAGGTTCCATCATAGTATACTTCGAATGCTTGCTTTTGATTAATGTTCATGGTCCAACTTCATTTAATTATTTGTAAACTCTTGATGGACAATTATGCGCCACTTATCGTGGAGCATGTCAAAAATAAGGATTTCTTGAATACGATACACATTGGAAAAATACATTTACTGATGCGTTACTATCAGCATATCCACAAGAAATTAGAATTTTATTTTCTATCATTATGTCAGCTTGCAATGGGACGAATCCAAATGATTTATGGATGAAATATCGTGATTACATGACGGAGGATATTTTACATCGAATGTACACCTTAAATATTAATTTTCAATTGAATTATACAAAGGAAATGCATTATGAGGATATGTGCTTAGGAATGACGAGTGAAGCTTTGGCTCAGTTGATATTTTTAATCAGCATTTTTTCCAGAATAAAATTACGATCCAAATATATTGACAAATTATTTTGAAGAAAATAGCCCTAAATTAAATCAACAGCAAAAATTGGCTTACGAAACAATCATGCAAGAAATTGATAATGGTAATAGGGGCATGTACTTTTTGGATGCACCTGGTGGTAGAATTTCTTTGGCACTTACATCTTCTGGAATTGTAGCCACTTGATTGGATGGTGGAAGGACAGCGCATTCAGCGCTAAAATTGCCTTTGAATATGACGATAAATGAATCACCTTCATGCAATTTATCAAAAACTTCTATCATGGCTAGAGTTTAAAAACAAATGGCACAATGGCACACAAGAATTAAATTGAAGCTTTGGATCGTTCAATGGGGGATTTCCGTAGAAATCAAAATTTATTTGGTGGCGCCTTGATATTGATTTCAGACAAACAGTACCTGTTATCTTAAAATCAATACCAGCTGATGAAATAAATGCGTATTTGAAGCTATCAATCTAGGCGATGGTAAAATGCCAATTGGTAATGGTGGATTCATTACAATTTTGAGAGCGTTTTGCATAATCAAACAATCAAAAGAATAACTAAAAAGTCTTCCAAAATATACAACAGCAATACAAAAATCATGCTTGGTTGAGTGAAAGCGCTATATTGGCAGGAAAGTATAAGGATGTCAATGATTTGAATTTCATCATTCAATCTCGAATAGTTGAATAGGTGAATTTATCACATATAAATCCATTGATACTGACGTGGCACATTATCCAACCGAATTTTTCAATTTTCTTGATTTGCCGAGAATGACACCGCATAATTTACAATTGAAAATCAGATCTCCAATCATTATGCTTCGTTATATAAATCCACCGAAATTATACAACGGAACTAGACTTGCGGTCAAAAAATTGATAAATTATGTCATTGAAGCAACAATACTAAGCATCCCAATGACTCTCACTGATATGTAATTTGAATTTCAGTGATTAAAATTTCCCGTTCGGTTGGCAATGACTATTAATAAAGCTCAAGGTCAGTCGTTGAAAGTATGCGGCATAATTTTGGAAGTTCCTGTATTTTGAAACGGTCAACTGTATGTTGCATGTTTAGTGTTGGGAAGCCGTCGTCTTTATAAATTTTTTGTAAATATGGCAACACTAAAAATGTCGTTTACCACCAAGCACTACAATAATTTTTTTTTTTCGTTTTTGATGTTCTCACTTTAAACAATTAATGTTTTTTGCATTTCTTTTTCCGGAAAATGTCAATTCTTTCTAGACGATTTCATTTCTAATACAAAGACGTAAACGTATATCATTGTATTGTCCAGCAACGCGGGTAGGGTTACTCTAGTAGGGTATAAGTATGAAACAAATACGAATAATAATTTTTTTGTCTTATCAATGTCTCAATATATTACGCTGGCATTAAAATATGTTGAAAATTATCTCTTTTGAAATACGAACAATAGTATAAAAACCATATGATATGAAAACTGATTATTACAGTGTTTAATATAATCACTGTTGATGGTATGAAAACTGATTATTACAGTGTTTAATATAATCACTGTTGATGGTTAAAATATCCACAGAGTATTTCTGACGTTTCTTTAAAAAAAGATGATACAATTTTGTGTTAAAGGATTTTTTATAGTAACACATATTTGCATTTACGTCGACGATATGTATATTAAATGTAAAACCTGTTAATTTGCCTTCTTCTCTGTCATATATATATTATGAGTGTCAAAAGTAAGTCAACATCGGTGATATTTTTTTATTTCCTTTTATTATAATTATAATATTAGTACTAGAATAATTCTTACAGTTAAACTTAAAAGGTTACTTCATTTCCATTTCACACCCGGGAAAAAATTAGAAAAATATCCAACAATTATTTTATTTGTAATTTAAAATAAAAACATTAAAACACTATGCTGCATAAGTGAGCATACCCTTTTTCAATTTGTTTCTTGCTAAAACCACTATATTTACAGCTAGTTTGGTGAAAATTGTAAGAAAAGATAAACAAGAATTGTGTAAATTAATTTTTTTTATCAACATTAAAACTTTATAAAGAATTTTACCTGAATTTTTACTGAAATCTCATCCGAAACTCGAAAATTATAAGAGATTTAAAAGAAAAGACAGATTGGAAATAGGAAAAGTTGTTAAAAAATAAGTTAAAAAGATAGAAAAAATTATGCGAACAGGTATTAAATGAAAGGGAAGAGAGGTAGATTGTTAAGAGGACGTTTGAGATTTTTGGTTGAGAAAAACACAGGCATATTTGGAGAAAGAGAATTAGGAGTTATCGGAGCAAAATACTCAATGCACTGTTAAGCACGATGGAGTCTTCGTTACGGTCTGGGAGGGCTATGCGGCATCTGGAGAGCTCGACTTCATTGATTTGGATATTAATACTCAAAGCTATATACAGATATAAAAAAAGAAATGTAGCATGTATCGTCATCAAATTGTATTTGCCTGAACGTTGGATGTTTCAACACGACAATGACTGCAAGTATTGATACCGTTTTGCGAATGTACCAGACACCAAGCTAGCTGGATCATTGGATCATACACCACAGTCCCCAGATCGCATTCTTATTCAGAATATTTGAGATTATTTTAACCGCCAGATACGTAAAAGGTACACAGCTTGTAAGGAACCCGTAAAAGAAGCTCTAAGAGAAGGATGTGCCAAAATTACAACCCAATTTACCAAGAAGTTAGTGGAGTCTATGCCAAATAGGACAGAAGGTGTAAAAAAGACCATGACATGCCACGCGAAATATTTATTTCCAAAAAATTATAGAATTTTTTGTCTTTGTGTTAAGTATAGATATAAGTGTATACTTACTGTTGAGGCAATGTTTATTGGCTATTATGTTTTAAAGTATAAAAAAAATTGTTGTTTAATTGAAGTTATATCTTAAATTTTGTCATCATAAATAGTGAGTAAACAATACTTTACAAATAAAATCGATAAATATCTTTTTGTTTTTTCATTCTGTGAAGAAAACAAAATACTCACTATTGTTTACTCACTTTTGATGCTCATAGTATGTGTCCATTGTATTTATAAATAACATATTGTTAAACTCTTTCATCATAACAATATTATCATATGAATTTTTAAGAAAACATAAGTTTTTGAATTCGATAAAAATGCATATTTATATGTGTGGCTGAATTGACACCATGGTAATTATCTTCTTATATACAATAATCTAACCCATAAAAACAACGTTTTTATTAAAACTCTTAATTTATACATATGAGTTTTCAATCTCTCCGTGACTGTGCGTGACTTTGCGTGACTATTTTAAAATTAACCACAACATGTCTATGGACAAAGTTTCAGATCGATCGGATGATGGTAAATGGGGTTTAAATCACTCCGTGACTGTGCGTGACTGCGCGTGACTATGTCGAAGTTAATCTTTCTTTGCAGCAAGTATATCGACCAAGTATCAGATTTATTGGATGAGGGGAAATTAAAGTTAGATCACTCCGTGACTGTGCGTGACTACCCCAAAATTAATCTGTACTCACAACAACACTATGGGCCAAGTTTCAGATCAGTTGGATAAGGGGGAATGGGATTGCCCCACGACAGACAGACAAACAGAGAGTATGAGTTAAAATGGTAAAGAGTTTAAAAATGGATGTATGTTTGTATGTATATTTGCTTGCCCTTTATAGGAGACTACACAACTAGACCGATCGTCTTGAAATTACAGTAGGTATCTGCCTATCCGGAAGGAAAAAAGGCGTACTATGACAGCAAGATCTCTGAAATTATGCACATGTGCATATTAAACTAATTTGAAGAATTGCGAAAAATGGGCGGCATCATGCCAGTGGGCGTGGCACCCACCATACAAAGTAAATATTTTATGTCATATATCTAGAGTACTGTAATTGATAAAGTCTTGGAACTGAGTGTGAGTTCATAAGTTATCAACGTTAGTACTCGGAAAAATGGGAAATATCTACAGTACAATGATAGCCAGAGTCTTGAAACTTTCTGCACGTCAATTGGTTGTTAATGTAAGTAGTAGTACAAAAATAGACGGGATTGGGTTAGTGGGCGTGGCATCTCCCATACAAAAAATATTATCTGGAGTACTGTAAGCCCGACAGTCTTGAAACCAGGTGTGAGTTCACGAATGATGAGTGGGAGAAGTTATGTGAAAAATGGAACAAGTTATATGGAAAAACAACGTTTGCCTGGTCTGCTAGTATAAAATAATGTAAAACACAATATCAAATGAAATTGTTTCCATATATAATAAAATTTTATCCTTTGATACAGAAATATTCTAATTTGTTATATCCTATAAGATACATAGTTGAATTGAAATGTGCTCCTATCTGATTTGATACAACAATCTATCATATTACTTCAACTTATTTGTTTTCAATTTTGTCCAAATATGATATTGTTTGTTGATAATAAATGGATGAACTGATGTTATGTTACACTGATGGCACCACTTTCATTTGCTGTCGTTGTGTCATTCGCAGGTCTTCGGCCAACATCAATATTTACGGCCAAGGCACTTTTAGTGACATCATTTTCATTATTTTTACTGTTGTCAGCAATTCGCATCGTCTGGGTCATTTTCATTGAAGCTGAAGCTTTAGCCACTACAGCAGCTGTCGCTGTTACCAAATGATGTCCGAATTGTTTGTGGAAAAAGTTATTTCGGAACATAGCATTATGGGATGGTAATGCAGGTTTTATTACATGGTTTGCAGCGTGAAGATGATTAAGCCCCACATTAGCTATTGTCGTCTTGTGGCCATTTACTTCCAATATAGCTGCTGTTGATGGAGTTGTCGAAAAAATTATACTTGAAGCGGTACACGGGGTTTTAATACTACCGCTGAAGGAATTACTTTCTTCATGTGACCTTTTTGTTAGCTGATTGATGCTAAGTGGATTGTTATTGTCTCTGGGATTGGCACCTATTGGATTTCTTTGTATGGGAATTGATAGCTGAATACCACTGATATTGATGTTACTAGTAATGTTGGTACATAAAGTTTCATCATCCGGTGAAGATGCTTCTGAGCCGGCCGAGTATATTGATGGTGATAGAGTTAAGGTGGTAGAATGTATTGTTTTATCTAGATCTACATGGCGTAAAGTATTTAAACTAGTTGTTGATGCACGATTTCTCGTGGATGCGATTACAACTAATGGTACTGTTAGATTATGGCCATCATATGTATTCTTTGACTGTCCTAATGGGTTGTATGTGTTGTCATTGATAATACTGTTATGGTGAATATTGTTGTGATTCATATCGAGTCCTATTGCTATGTGACCAATATGATTGCCTAGTAACATAGCCGGACTACTGCTATACAACGAGCGAACCATTCGATCCGATATTGATGCCGACGAAGACGTGAAAGAAGTAGTAGTTGAAGACGAGCTCACCGATTCAGAGAAAGACACAGAGCCCGTGGACGATGAGGATGAGGTAGAGGGTGTAGGAAAAAGTGTGGAACCTTCATTTGTAGTGGTGTTTGATTCTCTGCCTTCATAAGCAGACGTCTTCGTTGGGATGGTATTTGAAGTGGAGCTCGATAAATCATTGGACTGTTGCAAGTGACTTGAGCGCTGTTGATGATGACGATGTACCTTGGTCTGATGCAGTAAATGTTGATTTAAATGCTGTTGTTGTGCCTGTAAAACTTTCATGTGGTGTTGGTGGTGTTGTAATTGGAGTTCGCTTACAGCTGAATTCATCAGACCACTTACATGCTGCGAAATGGCTGAATTTGCTATCAAACTAATGGAGCTAGCTAAGCTAGTTGAAGGACTTTGCAAATTAGATAAACCACTCAAACTACCTGGACTCGACATACTATCGTCATCTCGTGTCTTATGAATATCTTCGCCACTGTCGCAACTTCCGATATTATCGTGTTGATTATCGTCGTGTTCTTCATCATCGGTATGTTGTCCATCTGCATATTCTAAATCATTATAACGGTCGTGTTTGTTACAGTCATTGCTGCTTGTATAAATAGACGCCATATAACGTATACACTTCTTTTTGCGCCTATTGATATGAGAGTAAAAACGAAAGAAAACCCAAATTAATAAATGTAGAAATTAGGTTCAGAGTCTAAGTATATAATTTAGAATATAAACCGAAATTATTCAATTTTCATAAGAAATATATAAATAAAACCAAAACTACTTTCAATATCATGCGAATGCATTCAGGTTCATGCATAAAATAACCAAGAAACAAAAAAAAAAAAAAAATATTAATAAGAATATTATTATTAACGAGTATAACCTCTATTGTTTTCATTAATGGTATAATAAATTTGCTTTAGATGATATCTCATTATTTAAATGATTATTTGTTAAGATGAAGATTTATTTTTTTTAGTTTCTATGAAAGCAAAAATTGGAAATTGTAAGCCAGCTTAACAATTCACTAATCCACTTAACCTGCATTTTTACAGAATTGCCTCAGTCGTTATCGCGACAGGACGGTTGGAGTGGGAAATGGGATGTTTGGGACTTGTGGTTGTTAAGTGCTTTTCATAAAGAGATTGTGTGACAGAAACAAAGCTGGTTTGGTTGCCGATCATTTCATTTAATATGCTAAACAGGATCTATTGTTTCTAACAAGTTTTAATAAAGGGAATGTAGTTTTTCACACTATACCATTTAGACAACAGTGTTAACAGTCAATTAAACTTCCAAACAACAATTTTGAGTATTACTAAAGATAAACGCATTACTAAAACATTTGGAAATGAAAAAGGCAGCCTAAAAATAATAGTTGCGCCACTATTATAGTTAACATGGTTTTTCTAACCATAATTATTAAATTCACAGCAGCAAAACTAGCATTTATATGATTTAAAATCTAATCACAAATATTTCTAGTGGCATACTGTTAGTATCATTTTTTTCTCTTTCATTTCTTAAAACAAAAACAATCATTAAAAGAAAAATTAGCATAAAAAGTCGACAACATCAAAACAACAACATTAATAGACAAACATAAAAAAAATTACCAGCAATATAAAAAAAATAAACGTTTTTTATTTAATTGCTTAAGTATAACAACACCTACGATAACAATAAAACACCACGACAGGACGTAGCGCCGCCATATTAGTTTGTTGACGAACAATATTGTCAATACAATTTCAAATGAGTAAGTAGAAGGATGCGGTTTAACTGCTTTAAAATTGGGTGTTCATTTTGGTTTAGTATGGCTTCAGACAAAAATTATACGGCTGCGAAGAGACCAATTACAAATCCACATAAGTGGGCGGAGCATGTGGAGAGGCTTGTTGCGGTCCACCAGCACCACAATTAGTTCCAAGTAGAGTCGTTATACCATTTCCAGTTATACCACTATTTATGTTTGGATGCAGCATTGCTTGGGACAAACTGGAGCTGTTATTATTATTTGTGCCATTCGTAGAGCATTGCGAATTTTGTCCTCCTCCTACATTGACAACAACTGCAGCATTTAGCATATGATTATGGTGGGACGATGATGTCGACGATTTTGACGAGGATGATGAGCATGCATTTGGCAACATTGCAGTGCCTCCAATACCTGTCACAACCGAATTGTTCATGGAACCTGAACCCATACCCACACTAGCACCACCAACTCCACTGACTGCACTTCCGGAATTATTCAAAGAGCTTAAACCTGGGCTGCTCATATTCAATGTTGATTTTTTATTACGTATGAAATTTTTTGTATATATGATTTTCCGTATTATTTATCCATTTTGGTAAGCATTTTAAAAGAGGAGGTTTAAATACACATTATTAGTTGAGTTCATTAGTTATACAGTAAACTATAATTTGCTTAAAAAAAAGGCTGGGAAAATATTAGTTTCACTTTCGCGTACTGTACGCATGTTCAATCATATAAAAAACTAATTAATTAATCATGGAAATGTTTAACCTAAATATTTAAGAAGCTATTAATGTTTGCGATAATTTGAATTTTAGTTTTGGAGAAACATACAATTGCAATTCGTACACGCTTAGTATAAGAAGGTGTCTGAATTATTTGGCAACTGAATATATTGTCAAAAAAAACTTATTTTCTTGAACCAAATAATATGCTGATTTGGTAGCCTTAAATTAAGAAAGCAGTCTTCTTGATTCGAAGTTACCAAATGCGAATTATTTGGCAGTAATAACATTTTCCGAAATAAGAATTCTGTTTCTATATATTATAGCGCAACTGAAGTTATTGTCAACAAACATTTCTTTTCTACCGAATAACATGCTTATTTGATAGCCATAAACTTAGAAAGCAGTTCGGTGACAGGCAACAAGATCAGTGGAAATAAAGTAAATTGACACTATTTCCCACATTGGTAAGAAATAAAGTCAATTGACGTTATTACCTTTGCCCAAAGGGAAATAAAATCCGTTGACTTTATTGCACTCTGCTAAAAATTTCATTTGTATAGCTTCGCGGACGTTCGCGTTCGCGCGACACCCGCCCCTCGGCGCAGCCCAGCATTCGACCCCTTCCATGAGGTAACGCATGTGGATTTATTTTTGTATACGTTTTTATTTCAAATTTTTTACTCATTTCATATATTTGACATTTTATTATATAAGTTTTTGGAATACTTTTGCTGTATTGACTTGTCTGCAGTAACGGCAGAGGGTAGAACATTTTGCATCCGCTTCATGTTTCACAACTATTGAATTACATTCTCCACAAAGTATAAAATGGCTCGTGTTTTGCAAAACAAAACATAGTCGTTCACACTTGATTTAGCGTGTTTAATTTAAACATTTCAGCAGACTGAACACCTGTTTCAAAACTAAAAAAACAATTAAGTATATTAATGATGAAATTATTAATATAGATGCGTTATTTTCATTTTTGTATTGTATTTTGTATTGTATTTTTTTTTTATTGTAATGCCACTTTAATAGTAATGTTAAAAAAACAAGGATGCCAACTGCACTGAACATGCGCAAAATTAAATACAACTCTGTCATTTTTTCGTTTTTTGAGATGTTTAAGATTTAAACATGCCAATTGAGATATTTAGCCAAACGAAAAAATGTATGGGTAAACATTAATTTAACTAGTGTATCGCATAAACACTAAACACTTGGCTTAACACTTAAGTGTGAACGCCGTATTAGATATGATTTTGCGAAAAATATGTAACTATTAAATGAGGTCTAATCAGGACATTTTAGAACCTAGTACCAATATAACACAACTAATGGAACAGCAGTCGGTCAGACCAGGCCTGGCCAGCCCAAATCGTTCTGCGGGCCAACTGTTTTCTCAAAAAATTAATATACTTATTATATAAAGAAAAACAATTTTAATGGAACCATTTATTTGTTTTATTTCATTATTTCAAGAACATTTATTTTTATACCCTATACCACTATGTGGTCAGGGTATAATGACTTTGTTTTGATGGTTGTAACTACCAAAAATATTTGACCTAGATCTATCTTTTATTATACCGATCGACTCAGAATCATTTTCTGAGTCTATTTAGTGCGTCCGTCTGTGTATCCATGTAAACCTTGTCACAAATATGAATATATTTTGGTGAGATTTAGCTTCCCTCGGCCATAGGATGAACGCTATTGAAATTGGTGAAAATCGGTTCATGCTCAGACTTAGTCCCCATAATAATGACCCCTATGAGATCGACTTAAATTGCCATAATTCCAATTTATCACATAGATCTGGGTCAAATTGGGTTTGTGAATGTTTGTGTATATTTATTACATCCATTTATCAGTAGTCCAAAAATAAATCCTACAGGACAATTCTTAGTCATAGCCCCAATATAAAGCTGCTTCCCGATCATCACTTAATTTTATCAAAAAACAAAAATATTGCAAAGATTTTTCTCAAATTTGGTTTGTATATGTTTTTGCAAAATATATGTGACCCAACCAAATATAGTCAGGATGGGCCATTTTTCGGACTAGTCCCCATATAAATATAGCATCCGATGTGAACTTTTTCTTATCTGCATCCAAAAAAATTAATAACAATGCCACCCAAATTTGCTTTATGCTTATTTTCTATGTACGGAAGAAGAAAGCATATATTTTTAAAAATTATAACTACTCTGTCTTCAGATCGATTTCTGGCGTTGAACCTTCATCAATGATTTTATTACACATTGTTAAAATTATGTTATAATTGAATATATTGTTTCTATATGAATTTTTCTACTGAGGGCGGCCGTGAGATTCGAGCATGCGTCTAACTCATCTACACTCGTACGTTGATGAATTTATACTTTTAATGTCCGGTATGCTCATTTTCGTTAGAGTTGCCATATGTGGTGTATAGTAGGGGTTAGAAATTACCGATGGTATTATCGTGACTATCGCTGGTTTGTAACTATCGCGTCCATCGACGGTTTTAAAATGACTATCGATAGTTTTCGATTTTTATACCCTCCACTCCAGTGTGCAGAGGGTATATATAAGTTTGTCATTCCGTTTGTAATAATTAGAAAAAAAATTTTGGACCCCATAAAATATATATATTTGTGATCCTTATAACAACCGGAGTTGATATAGCGATGTCCGTCTGTGGAAATCACGATGACGGCATCAATCGGGCAGCTAGGGTACTCGTTGGTATAAAAAATGATTCAGTAACATCCTGAAAAGTTTGCTATTAAAAATCGTCCAAATCGGTCGATTAGGGCCCGAGATTTGAATGAAGAACTAAAAAAAGTCTTGAAAAAATATAATTTTCTATGTTGTTCTTGTCACGATCACGCCTTCAATAGTGCAGCTACAGTGATCATTTTTAACGAGAATGATTCACCAAATTCATGGGAAGATTTCTATTTCAAAAATCATTGAAATCGGTGGAACAGTTCCAGGGAAATCTCTGAAAAATTAAAAAAAAAATTAAAAATATGATGTTTCTATATTGTTCTTGTTTTATTCTAAGTGTTGTGTTGCTGTCATAGCTGGACTTGTTGTTTTTGTGGTCGTTGGGGTAATAATATAATAAAAACTAACCCTTTGTACATTTTTTTTATTAACTCTGGTAGAAAAATTTAAAAGTTTCCATTGTTTTGGCATCACTAAAAAAATTTATTAGATCATTTCTGTCATTACCACGAGCCTGCCTGCAAAATTTCAGATCGAATGGGTCACGGGAAAGGGGTTAAAATCGATCCAAAAATTTTTCGACAAGCAGACACTACGAGTTAATATAAAGGGAGTAGAAATTCACCAACATCTAAAGCAAATAATGCTAAAATACCTAGTTGTTAATAAAAAAAAAAACAATGTAAATTTAACAAAAAAAAATTTATGTATAAATTTATTTAAAGAGAAAAACACAAAAATAACGTTTGATGTTGTATTTTTTGTGTGTAATATTTACATAAACATATTAAATAATACAAATAATATACATATATTCTATATATGTATATCCATAACAACTGCATGTTAGAAATAAATCGGTATATTATTTTATTAACATAAAATTCTGCAATATTTTGTTGTGGGGAAAATACATTTCTTTTGCATTAACAGAGTGTCACTTCATTTTGCTCAGCGTGACTATGCCGCAGTAGATGGCGTCACAATTTTTGTTCTAATTAGCTTTGCAATAGTTATTTATATTTTAACATGAATGTCAATATTTTCAACTAGATATCATACAGAACAATGTTAAGAGTATACACGGGCTGGTCTTTTATTTCATACGTTTTTATACCCTCCACTCCAGTGTGCAGAGGGTATATATAAGTTTGTCATGAAGAATGAATGAAGAACTAAAAAAAGTCTTGAAAAAATATAATTTTCTATGTTGTTCTTGTCACGATCACGCCCTCAATAGGATAGCTAGGGTGATAATTTTTAGTGAGAATGATTCACCAAGTTCATGGGAAGATTTCTACTTCAAAAATCATTAAAATCGGTGGAACAGGTCCAGGTAAATGTATGAAAAATTAAAAAAAAAAATGAAAACATGATGTTTCCATATTGTTCCTGTTGTTTTTCTAAATGTTGCATTGTTGTCATAGCTGGACTTGTTGTTTTTGTGGTCGTTGTGGTAATAATATAATAAAAACAAACCCTTTGTACATTTTTTTGTGAACTCTGGTAGAAAATTTTAAAAGTTTCCATTGTTTTGGCATCACTAAAAAAATTTGTTAGATCATTTCTGTCATTGCCACGAGCCTGCATGCAAAATTTCAGATCGATTGGCTCACGGGAAAGGGGCTAAAAATCGATCCAAAATTTTATCGACAAGCAGACACTACCAGTTAATATAAAGGCAGTAAATAAAGGGAGTAAAAGTTCACCAATAATTTAAAAAACAAATTTTTATGTATTAATTTATTTAAAGAAAAAAATAATTAAATGAAATAGTAATAATAATAAAAACAAGTAAGAGTGTTAAATTCGGCTGTGCCGAATCTTTGATACCCTCCACCTCGGTTTGAGTCTTGATAATAAATGTAAATGAAAAAGTAAACAATTTGTTAAACTTAATACCAAATTATTTCAGCAAATTCTTTGGGTTGGTTTTCTTCTTTTCTATTATTTCGGATTTATTTCGGTGTTTGCTTTTTGGTCATCGTGGTTGCTGATCGGCATGCATTTTGGTTATATACCTATATGCATGCGTTTCCGGTTATATGACATAACTTCTCGTTTAATTTAGTTTTTGCTAATTAAATAGCTCGCCCTAACCTCCATTGCAAAGGTAATGGTTGTGTAGAGTGGCTATATGCATTAAATCGTGCTAATTGGAGATGGCTGTATAGTTTCTTTTAACTGGCCAAATATTTCTTCATTGTGGCCATATAGGTCGGATGGAGTAACAAAATAATAACCAAAAAAAAAAGCTCTCTCAACTTTTTTTTAAAATATTGCCATATTTTGAAAACATAGAGAATAAATTTATAATAATAAATAATCAAATTAGGGATGAAAAACGCAAAAAACGAAAAGTCCCAAACATTTTAAATAAAATAATTTAATGTTATCTTTATTTTCTGAAAAACTTCAAATTTTCATCCAAAAAAAATTGTGAAAATTTATATATAAAAAATAACATTCTCATAAAATTACGTTTACTTATGTAACAATTTTTATGTTAGCAATTCTTAAATATCATTTGAGGTTTTCTTAAATTCATTGAATTTAAATTAATATCGACAAATCTGTTTTTCTATTTATTTAAATTGTAAAGGAGTGGCATCTCTGTCGAAATAAGCGAAAAACACAAAGAATAGAAAAAAACAAATTACTTCGTGTTTGACAGGATGATTTTATGTTTATGTTTAATATCTTTATTTTTTTTTACTAATATTTCTGTTTATTTATTTGAAAATGAAATAATGAATTGAATATGCTATTTAATTTTTTTATTTATATAAAAAAGTTTTTTAATTAAAGCAAAATATTTTCACTATTTCATGATTTTTATTTATGTATGACGACATTTCAACCTAAAAATTTAAGTTTTTATCGATTGGATAAACAACACAAAAATGGTTGTCGTTTAGATAACAACAACAGCTGACTTTAACAATAGCGAATATCGTTTCAAAATTTTACTGATAATTTTGCAATTTTCTTTTTTTTTACAATTCGACTATCGTTAAAAGAAGTTACTGAATCGCTGTACTGAAAAGTTATTAATATCTCCTGAATGGCAATATTTTTTTTAAATGTAAACATTTTTAAATGTAAAGATATTTCTAAATTTAAAATTATTATTTCCGACGTTTTGATATGATTTTCTGAAACTCAATTAATATTTTCTAATTTATAATTGGAAATTTTATTTTCAGTTTTTATTATAATTGATATTTTCTTAAATTTGAATGGAAAATTTAAAAAGTGATATTTTGTATTTATGTGAATAATAATGCTTTATTAATTATAAACAATTTTTAAAAATTAGATGTAATCGCAATCAGATATTTTATAGGTAAAGCAGAATAATAATTCTATATAACTATGTAGAACTGTTTTGTAAGCAAAAAACTCATTGACGAACTCGGTAACTCTATTTTGTAAAGACAACAAAAAGTTAACCCCCCAATCTCACATCACACTGAAATTGTAAAATCGTTGTGTACTTATTATCAACGAAAAATTGTTCGAATTAGTCGAATCCATCGCCATTAAATTTTATGCTCAAACATCTGACTGCAATCTCATTTTTAAAATGTTGTCGAAGCGTAAACTTGAAAAAATTTGTATACTTCTCTCTCTTATTTTATTTTAAGTAGAGTTACCAAGTTTATTATACAGGCACATGTTTGAGGGAAAATGTTTACATTTATTATTATTAGTATTATTTTAATAATAGTTAATAATATTTATGCTCTATAATTAACAAACTTGCGTTTTTGTATGCGCATTTCAAAAAATAAATCATTATAATAGATTTAACAAGTTAAAACTTTAATTACAATTTTACAGAATCCAGTAAATTTGCATTAAATTTATAACAGGGTAACATTAATCATCGTTAGTGTCTGCCACTATTCGCACGAAAAATTTGGTGCCATTAGTGTGACCACTGCGGAAAAAGTGTGTGTATTAGTAAAAAAAAATGTGAGTGTATTGAGTTTTTCGAACTTGCAGTGTGATGTGAGATTGGTGGGTAATATGCCAAACTTATGGTCATATTTGTAAAAGAATAATGAAAAAACGTATGAAATAAAAGACCAACCCGTGTATACTCTTAACGTTGTTCTGTATGATATCTAGTTGAAAATATTAACATTCATGTTAAAATAGAAATAACTATTGCAAAGCTAATTAGAACAAACAAAAATTATGGCGGCATCTACTGTGGCATAGTCACGCTGAGCAAAATGAAGTGACACTCTGTTATACAAAAGAAATGTATTTTCCCCACAACAAAATACTGCAGAATTTTATGTAAATAAAATAACCGATTTATTTCTAACATGCAGTTACTATGAATATACATACATACATATATATAATATATGTACATTATTTGTATTATTTAATATGTGTATGTATGTATATTTAAATATTACACACAAAAAATAAAACATCAAACGTTATTTTTGTGTTTTTCTCTTTAAATAAATTAATACATAAATTTTTTTGCTAAATTTACATTTGGGCAATTCACAACAGGTGTTGTATATTGTATTGAAATACACAATACAATCTTTTGTTGTGAACACTCAGTTGTATTTTCATATTGTAAAACGCTTTCTTTAGTAATTTTCGATCCAACGAGGAAAGATCGCTTCGTCGCTTCTGCTATTTTGTATAAGAGAAAACACTTGTCAGTGTTTGCTTTTTGGTCGTGAGATATACCCTGGAGTTTTAGTTACGTACCTCTTGCATTTTAATTTACAATGAAAAAAAAAATGTTAAATGTTTTGGTTGGTACTGAAAGAGAAAATGCATACTAAAAATATAAACATTAATTTTTATATAAATAAACTTATCGATGTATTTGCGTTATTTGCATTATTTGCCATATTTTATTTTATAATTATTTATGCTGATAATATTCTATGTATTTGTTTTTTCTTTTTCATAAAAACTGGCATTCACTTGGAAGTGATATGTTATGATACAATATACAACATTTACTAAACATAGCAAATGAAGTTGGATCGTGTATCAGATTTTTCAGTGAAAATTACCAACAACAATTTTACACTATTGTAAAGTGATACACGATACAAGAGATACAACGTTACATTAACCATTGTGAATTGCCCAATTGTTTTTTTTATTAACAACTAGGTATTTTAGCATTATTTGCTTTAGATGTTGGTGAATTTTTACTCTCTTTATATTAACTCGTAGTGTCTGCTTGTCGAAAAAATTTTGGATCGATTTTAACCACTTTCCCGTGACCCAATCGATCTGAAATTTTGCAGGCAGGCTTGTGGCAATGACAGAAATGATCTAACATATTTTTTTAGTGATGCCAAAACAATGGAAACTTTTAAATTTTTCTACCAGAGTTGATAAAAAAATGTACAAAGGGTTTGTTTTTGTTATATTATTACCATAACGATCACAAAAACAACAAGTCCAGCTATGAAAACAATGCAACATTTAGAATAACAACAAGAACAATATAGAAATATCATGTTTTTCATTTTTTTTTTTACTTTTTCAGAGATTTCCCTGGACCTGTTCCACCGATTTTAATGATTTTTGAAGTAGAAATCTTTCCATGAATTTGGTGAATCATTCTCACTAAAAATGATCACTGTAGCTGCACTATTGAGGGCGTGATCGTGACAAGAACAACATAGAAAATTATTTTTTTTTCAAGACTTTTTTAGTTCTTCATTCAAATCTCGGGCCCTAATCGACCGATTTGCACGATTTTAAATAGCAAACTTCTCAGGATGTTAGTGAATCATTTTTATGTCAACGAGTACCCTAGCTGCCGGATTGATGCCGTCATCGTGATTTCCACAGACGGACAGACGGACATCGCTATATCAACTCCGGTTGTTATAAGGATCACAAATATATAAATTTTATGGGGTCCAAAATTTTTTTTCTAATTATTACAAACGGAATGACAAACTTATATATACCCTCTGCACACTGGAGTGGAGGGTATAACAACTCTACAACAGCACCAATGACAGTCATATGTTTTTCAAATAGGAAAAAACTGTTTATGTGTTAGTTTCGTTCATTCCCCAGTATGCATTGAAATATTATTTCTCCAATGTTGGAGAAAAGTTAAGTTCTTAAATTGATGTCAAATGTAATTCTCAACTTGGGTTGAACAATTTTTCTCCTTGTTTGCTTTCAACTTGACATCAAGTTGAGACTTAACATTTTTTCCAATCTTTGAGAAACATTTTTACTCTCAATTGGATATCCAACACTTTTCTCCACTTGAGACCAAACATTTTTTCAACTTGAATACGATTTGTGTTAAGTCTGAGATATTATTTAAATATGTCATAAATAATAAATTAAATTAAAAAATGCCAAAAAAGTACAAATAAATCATTGATATATTTTTAATTATTTCTGCTTTTTGTCGAATTTTTCAAAAAATGTACAACTAATTAATTCATTTATTTTTAATTCTAGATTTTAAAAAATGTACATAATATGTACATTTAATCTTAAATATGTACATAGTAATGTTAAATATATAATGAAATTAAATTGAAACATTAAAAAAGTACATTGTTTTCATTTCTAAAGTTAGTATAATATTTTTTAATATGGCAATTCCGTACCTTCCATTTGATACCGATTGGAAATATTTCTTTGCTATCAAGTTGAGAATCACAAATTTCTCAATTTGATAACTATGAAAATCGCCATATAAAAAATGTGCCTTTTAAGTTGAGAAGACTATATTCGAACTATTGAGGGCATTTGAGAATTAACGTTGGAGATTTGAAAAATGTATTTGATCTCAAATGCACCTCAAGTTGATAGCAAACAAAAATGTTTATTGGGACATTTATTGTAGGGTCGTTTGCACACACACAAAAAATAGAAAATAAATTGTCAATAAGCAAAGCAAGTGGCTTCGAAATTCGATGATGCCAGTTAATCATTTTTTGTTCACGCGGAATTTATAATTGGAGGAATTTTTTTCTCGAGAAATGTATTTTCCGTGAGAAAGAAATTCCTTGAGAATATTCATAATTGGGATGAATAACTTTTAATTGGAAATTTTTAGTCAGAACAAATCATAATTCTAGTTAGATGTTGGTAAATATTTAATTAATGTTTTTTTTAATATAACAAAAATGGATTTTCCCTTTAACAAAATATGGCAGAATTCTTTATAAATGAAATGCAAAATGGAAAATCAATTTTGTGCTAATTCTTAACAAAATTAATAAAATATATATATGTATTATTATATTTATTAATATTTGTAATT